>JAQQSE010000143.1:0-600000 GCA_035772565.1 Antheraea assamensis
TATTATTGGAAAACAATGGCTTGGCCAGATTTACATGTATAATTAATTTACATATCTTATGTACGTTTATGGGTTGGTTGCCAAGATCATAATAATTCTATCAAAAGTTTCAAATAAAATACAAAAAAATACTTGCATATTAATTGGTATTTTTTTTTTTCTCAGTTCGTCATTCATGACACAGACTAAAGTTCGGTTTTATTTTAGTTTGATAAGTAGTTAACCAAGTGGCATTTATTGTCGTAATTTATTTATTTTGCTGTTTTAAGGCGTTGAGATGCAGATTGAGCATTAGCCTAAAATGAATGTATCACATCAGCCTGCAAAACACTACTGAATGACCATAGGCCTCTTCCCAGAGGAAGTTACAGGCATAATCGCCACGCCAGCCCACGACGTATTGCCGATACAGACTCCGAGAAATCTGAATTCTATATTTTCTCATTATACGATGGTGCTAAAAACATTTCTCACGTTCAAGTTTTTCACGAGGTTTTTCTTCACGTCAGCCGCGATAGTGTTACCAATTAAAATTAGTAAATTCACGAGAATTTGAAAAAATTCGTTGCTACATGCCGGATTCGAACTTGCGGACATCAGATTGACATCCCAGCAGTTTGAATACTCGAACACTACGACCGACATATTTACAACACGACGAAAAAAAAAAGTTTGTGACTAATTGTGTTGGCAGCGAAGCTCTCTCGGTCGTTTTCAAAGCAACATTTGCGTTCGAACTAGGCTAGTGCTTTGAATTTTTATTTGTCTCTTCTAAATATACAAGTATTCGTATCTATATAAAACGTAATTTTTTTAATGTTTTCATAGTTTTTTGTTTTTCATTTCAAACTTTGTGATTTTAATACTTATATGTACGTATTATGTAGAAAGGTTTAGTGCCAGGTTTGAGTATATAATATTGACCCTTTGAATTATAATTGATACTGGGCTTATCAAAGTAACTATATTTTTATATTGGTATTAAGTTTTGCCCGCGTTGCCACTCGCGTGAATTTCGATTAAACGTATCCCTCGGAATAGTATATATACTTTCCGAATAAATGTATTTTATTCTTAATTTACTGCCACGTTTTGAGAAACGTATGCAATATTTTATGGAGGTCGGTTGAGTAGTACACGTGAAAGCGACAGAAATTACTTTCGCATTTAAATGTATGTATATATATAATATATATTAGTCGATATCCTTTCGATGCTTTTGAGCTTGAAACGAAAATATTAACAAGGAAAAAAAGCCATAAAAAGTCTATGTGAATGTTATGCGAAATTGTTAAAACAGATAAAATATCATCTAATGCAAGAAAATAATTTATAGCGAACCCTTTATTGCTCCCGTAAATAGTTATATAATTCCATATACTTTCGATATTGTGTAATTGTGACGATTTTATGGAACGTAAATTTCTATTATGCTTCCAAGTCAACGCTACAGTGCCCTAGTGTGTCTCTCACTTTTTATGTGGCGTACATAAAATCAAGTAGCGTACGATTACTCGTGCCAGACGACAACGAAGCTAAGATTGACAAAGATATAAGTAATATTAATGTAGTCTTTATTTAGATATAGTCGTGAGACTCAAATCGCGTTTTTTGTCAAAGAAGTAAATCGTTACTTCAAATATGATTTGAAGAACTCGAGTTACCTTATATATATATATATATAGTTTTTTTTAAACAAAATTGTTTGAGGTTATTGAGGCACATGAATATAACTTATAAATTACTAAAAAAATTTACAACTACAAACCGATATTAATGTATCAGATACATATACTACTCACTGACTAATATCTTTTTAATATATGGTCATTTCTCAAATCAGGCTAAAGAGTGTTAAATAATCCCCTATGGATATTTATCTTCAAAAATTGTAGTTGTCAATTTTAAAATATGTTGAAAGGTAAAATGCTAATAAACGAGTCCAATAAAACATTTTTTCTTAGGGTGTATATTTAATTTCAAAGATTTTTTATTTTTATTTTTTTTTTTTATATATAGTAGGAGTGGTAACTAAATATTGGTTTTTAATACTCATAAACTATGTTTTTGTCGTTATTACATTGGGCGAAAGTGACGTAGTCCGCCGTGAAACACTGTAGCGTCGTTCCCAGGTCAACCAGTGTAGACAGTCGAAAAAAAAAACAACATAAAACGTTGGGAAACACTACTAGGTGTTTTGGCCCATGTAGTATGATATACCAGTATGTAACAAAATGTCAAATGGGAATCAACTATAGAATCTAAATATGTATTGATATTGATACCTCTATTGCATATAAATTTAGGCTTAATGAGGCATTAAACTTAAAAGCTTTTCTATATTTGATGACATTTTCACCGGAGTTAACCCAAGCAAAAGTGACTACGTACGTTGTACTTTCGTCGCGGCAAAAAAAAAAAATAAAAAAACATAAGTTGAATTTTATTTAATATCTGAAAGCAATAGTTAATAGATTTCTCGAAAACAAAAGAGAGCTGTGAATTATAAAGCCGTTTAAGCTTTAAACTATCGGGCAGCAGAATGTACTTGAAATGATATATGTTAAATGTTCACATGGGCAAATTCTAGAATAAATAGGCTTACTTTTTAAAGGAAGAAGAACTAGTTCCACCGAGAGTTTGTTCAAATGTCGTTATCAGAAGCAGTATTATGGCAATGTTATTATAGCAGATCAAGTTTTCGGTTTTATACGGAAAACCCCATTCAAACTAAAAGAAAAGTATTCAATTTTAAGCGTATTTTATCAACTTTTTATTCATTTTCTACGTTATTATTTATTATAATTTCTCAATGAAGTGAATTAAATATGAAGCTCAAGTATGGAGGGTAACACCCTCGTATCTTACATGAACTGAAGTCAACTAAAGTATTTGTTTTTTTTTCCTTTTTCCAACTAACAACTACAGTTCTAGGATTTTAATCTTATTAGTTAAGCGTAGGAAATCAAAAATTTATGTCGGGAAACCAGACTCAATTTTTTTTTGTTCACCGGCGTAGCGTCGTAGTTGTCCAATTCAGCTAACAATTTTATTGCGCTGTGAACGTTATGAACTGATGTATTTATAAGTCGTTACATTGACAGAAATTCTCTACACGTTTTACAGTTATATATATATATCTCGTATCGTTTGTCTCATATTTTACAAATATTTTTTTGTGTATTAAAAAAATCGTAATCGCTCATTCGATCCGATCCGTAAACGGTTTGGGATCTGTACGAATTTTGAAATCCTTATGAGCCTACGAAATACTGTTTTGAAGAACGTTTTGGTTATATGATGACAAAATTGTTCGAGACAAATCTCACAACTCACAAGGACGAGCCGGGGTCCGAAAATCCTCAAAACGCCTCGCATAATTTATGGATGCACCCTTACTTTCTTAATGTCCAAATTATCATTAATTAAATAAATATCCTTTTTACTGTTATACTTGATTTATAATAATACTCTAGTTTATTTATGTTACTTTTTTAATGATAAACCTTTTACGAAGTAAATGTTTTCATAAGGGGCATTCTGTACCATTCTCGAGGGTTCCTAGTTAAATAATATCATTTGTGTATTTATATCTCTTCTACTGCAAATCATTGACAATTGCAATCTTTACAATATATGTTTTTTTTGTATAGAAATTATACATTTAATTATTTTTTTTATTTATCCTGCTCTTGATTGCACTACGCTACGCAGCTGTTTCGCATCATAACTCACTTCTCGCCTAGTAGTAGTGTACTTTGTAAGAGATTGTGTGAATGTGTTACGCTTTGTTGATTGTTATAACAGTTTTTACATAGACGTTGACAGAAGGACATGGGGGGTGGAGGGTAACTTTTTACTTTTTATAAATATATATTAACACGAGTGAAACTGCGAGCAGAAGCTATAGATAGACAATAATAATGACAAGTATTTTGAGAGAGATTAGTAGGTTCAAACAAACAATCTTATGAGGTTTGTAATATAAATATATATTTATGTTAGCGCCGGTATTTACGTCAATATAGTAAAGCTGTTTAATATTTTTGAAGACGAAAGAGGTTAAATTAACTGTTTCTTTTTTTTTTTGTTTTCTAGATGTGGTGTAATTTTAATTTTACTTTATTGTGTTCTATATTTAATTGCAACTTTTTAATATTTTTAATGCTATCTTAGTAATTTCTCGAATTATGACAATTTTTTACAGTTTCTACGTTATTTATTCATTCCCCTAGCGTGCATCTTGATAACGTAATCGATTATATTGAAACTAAAATATGAATCGCTATTATAAACTCGTTATTCGATTTCTTCTAATGTATTGAATAATGTAGATATTACCAGCTTAATGAGAAATGGGTCATTCATTACCACCCGGACTCATTCGATTCGACCTTTGTCTCGGTATCTTAACGAACCTTTCCTGGTCATAATTATCTTAAGCTGGATTCATCCTGTTGTGGCGTCATGAGATAAAATATTATAAATATCGGTTGTGTGAGTAACGGTTAGAGATTCACATCACTGTATCGCGGTTATGTGGTGGTAACCGCTTGTGTTGTTCGCTTTAGACCCGACCGTGACACAACACAGTACACAAAATATGCTTCTCGAAGCGCCACATGTTACTGCGTTTGATATGATCTTCTACTGGCGTACTATATTGTAAAAATTACATGAACTTGTTTGAATTTCTAAGACAATTCCTACAAAGTTTTCAGATAATATAAAACGAATGTATTCATTAAAAATCACTATTGGATGATTCAAGAGTATACGTATTCAAATCATCATCATCATCATCATCAACAGCCTGTTATAGACCCACTGCAGGGCCATAGGCCTCTTCCCGAAGGAAGGTATGGGCGTAATCACCACGCCTGCCCACGACGCATTGGCGATTTCAAACTCGGAGGAATCCACAGTTCTATGTTTTCACATATACGGTGGTACTACAGGAACATTTCTCAGGTTCAGGTTTCCTCACGATGTTTCCTTCACCGTCAGCCGACAGTGTTACCAATTTAAATTAGTAAATGCACGCATATTCCGAAGAATTTGTTGATACATGCCGGGGTTCTTCGAACCTGCGGACATCGGGTCGATATTCCACCGGTCAAACCGCTAGACCATCGCGACTTTTCACGTCACAATAGATCAACTAGTTAATTGAGCTGCAAACTCCCCACACGACACATGCATAAATAAATGTGTACACTCATCGACACAACGCATATCGGCTCGAGACGTCACGACTCCTCGCTAGTATGAACCATGTTTTAAAGGTATTTATTTTATACACTGAAAGATTTAAACAGAATAAGAAACGTTTTAATGTTACAATCCGACCATTTTTGTTGACCATTAAATTATTTCGTCATTTTTAGAACGGTATATAAAATTTACACGTATAATAAATAATATAGTGACGGAATTATGTGTGTTATTAGTTATTATGTAGGCAATTTAAAGTTGCCGTTTGGGCAACAAAGCAAATACTTCAACGGTGATGTTTTGTTTGTCTGTGCAGTTTTTGTCGATTGCGCAACATGCCTAGTAGTGACCTGTTGCCGCAAAGTAACTGTGGCGCGTACACAATATGGTAGTAGGTATCTGCACCCATAACACTTTTCTATATCATTTCTAGATAGGTTTTTGCCTGCTGTCGTCACATTGTATTAGGGAAATCAAATGATTTGGTGACATCTTGGTGATTAGTTTGTACTTATGATATATAACTTGTTGATATCCCTTTGGAATACGTACGTACGTGTTACGCTGGACATTAACCATTGCATTTCTATAGAGATTTATAGCTTGTCGGAGTAAGTCATCAGAATACTTATCAATTGTAAATATATATTTCAAACAAGTGTAATATGTAATTATAATTATGGTATTCAATAATAGGCCTTAGGGTACTAGAATAATAGTAATATATATTTTTTTTTATATTTTACACGACTATGGTTGAACCTGATGCGTCTCAGTGACGGATGTCTCCAGTGGCGAGAGGGTCGGATAAACGAGTAGGTGTGTTTATAGGTATTCTGTTTGCTTGGCGAGTCAGTTTAGACCGACTAAAATGGATCGCAAATGAAAAGATTTTAAGAACATTATATCAACCGGCTCCTCCTACCACCACTCATCATTCAAAAACTATGGAAGTTATTGGAAGAAGCGAGTAGATGTCGGGAATATGGAAATGAAATTCGATTTTAAAAAGGCGGCGCGTCCTTGGCGTAACAAATAATCTTTTTTGTGAATTACAGATTGAAAATCCTAGAGCATTTAGGCTACTTTGAAGAATTATTGTAGACCGTTTTGCGACATTGTTGGAGTACCTACATAATAAAATAATATACAATTTACGGACAGAACTGGCGAATGAGTTGGCGAGTAACGGCCGAGTGCATGTTCATACGTATCGAGCGGGATAGCGGGGCGCTGCGGCGGGGGTGGAAAAATTAAGCGTGAGATGTGCACGCGGCATAGTAAACAAATCGTGATTTTATTGACTCTGTTCATCTTAGCACTCGGCCGGACACTCGTCAAAGTATTCGTATGTACCGAGTACTCCGTCGAGGGCGCACTGTCTCGCCACTGTACACGTTACGTGTAATTTAAGACCAATTAGGTCTTACTTGATACCTAAATAACAAACTATAACATAGGGTTATATGAACTAATAATAATGTATGGAATTTTTTTTTCCCGATATTTTGTAGTATATACAAAACCTGAGTATAATGTAATTTTTATTAAAATGTACAAAATATTTACAATAAAAATCAGTAACGAATCAGTGACTCACTTTATCATAGCCCGTGACGTCACAGACACACGTCTACTTCCGAAACATTGTTCTGCCATTTACAGTTAATGGTGCGACGTCCGTCCAACGCCTTGAGGCAAACGGGGTCGAGCGTTTTAGCAGGAATGTTTGAAAATAAACGAATAAAACACATTTTAAAATGAAAACTGTGAATATGCATTATGCAATATATTTCTGTGTACGATAGACATCCATAATGTATTTTTAAAAAGTAACAATATCTAATGTTAATAGAATATACTACCAGAGGAGACACTAGTCGCTCTTCACAGTGGTAATTGGTCACTGGGTTTCACGCGGATATTTCTATCATATTTTTTTAAATCGACCTAGTATCAATCGAATATACTAGTAGCAATCGCACCGGCTTTATCCGTGTTAAATTACAATACAATATGTAATAGCAGTAATATACAACAAAGCGCCCACCTAGTACAGACTCGGTATAGTAAATATGGAAATCTTTAAAAGACGCTCAAATGTAGCAACATTCATGGTGTTCGGGGAAATGGTGGTGAAGTTTCTTTAGCTTCAAATATATATATATATACATCCAACATACATTATTTTATAGACTAGCTATGCCTTCGGCTATGCATGCATTTGTTACTATTTGTTGTTTTTGTAATAAATAATTAAGTTTAACAAAATTAATCTTGTATAAAATTATGTGTTCAAATGTATACATGTATTAATTCTCATGGTGTTCGGTTGATCGGTGTAAAAGTTGATATGTTGTAGCGCCAACTAGTCGCAAGTTGTGGTAACAAAATGGTTAATATTAAAACCTATCTCCCTTTACGTCCCGTCGATGGATCTCTATAAGGATTCCTTCGATATACGTAGTACGTAAAGCCTCTCGTGACTAACTACTTCGATAAAGCTGTAAATCAACCCAGCCTGTTTGTTTATCCACCGTGAATTATTATACCCCTAAGGTTAGGTTAGGTGGCCTCGAGCGCTTTGAAAGATAACCGTGGAACTTATTTAGCGATCTCCCCAATGAAATAAAATTATCAAAATGAATCTTTAAACAGTGCGTGCTCGCGTCCATTTTAACACCATTCAGACTGCCGTTGTCGAGCGGTCAACTTCGCTATAGCACATCCGCCGCGGCCCCCTTGGGCAGCATCTCAAACCAAGGTTCGCTTCACACATAGTGGAGCCCTCGAATACGCTGTTAACGCGATACAGTAACACCGTATTCATAGGTTAACAACACGCACCACACACATAAGACGACACATATACATCGACTTTGAACAAGTTTCTCTATCACTATCAACATATAAAACAAAGTCGTTCGTCGCGTCGTGTCTGTATATTCGGGATAAACTCGAAAACTATTGAACGGATTGTAATATGGTCTTCGCTAACAGTCCAAGCTAAGGAGCTCCGTGCGCCCTAGTGCTGGTTGCCTATATAAAATAGGGTGAGTGCCTTAAGCGCTCTCCTTAGTAGTCCGTTGAAACTCTAGAGGCCTTGCCAGGTCAACAGTGTAGTGGGTTCGAAAAAAAAAGCGGTCTTCACCAATAGATAGAGTAATACACTAGTAAGGTTTAGATATATAATTTGTCAAGGTTTTGTGTAAATTGTGAAAGTAAATGGATAATGTCATGGAATAGGATGCATGATAGGATTTATTCGTCCAGCACATAGCGGGTGGGCAATTGCTTGTAATTAATTATATAGATATATTTATATATTATAGGGGACAAACAAAGAAGTAGGTCACCTGATGGTAAGTGATCACTGCCGTCCATAGACACTAGCAACACCAGGGGAGTCACAAGTGCTTTGCCGGCCTTTTAAATATGTGGGCCTCCGGCGCTCTCACTGACCGAACGAAACGCAACAGTGCAAACACTGTTGCTTCACGTCGGCTTTCTGTGAGAGGGGGGTGGTACTACCCCGGGCGAGCCGACCCATTCAAAAAATAATTTGACTCGTAGAACAATTGTAATGGGTACGGTCTCGTACAAGGACTGTCTCGTGGTAAACTCGTGTTGCGGTTATTGTGTATGGCCTATAAAACTTTATGCAAAGTTCATAATTCACTATTAATAATGGTGCATAACGAGTTCTAGACATATACCGAGGAGAAAGTTTAGTGCACGTTCATAAAGTCTGTAAGGGAGAGAGAGAGTCGTCTACAATTAAAGGGTTGGGTTTTGTATCGACGCGTGTCGAACGCGTGGTCCATTCGGGACGCCTATTGTTGCGAAATTATAAGTTGTCAAGGTTTTTTTTTTATGGAAACCCTTTAATTAATTATGATCGCCGTTGAAGGAAATGTAAAAATGTCTAATATTTAGCCAACTCGATTAATCTCAATTTCTGGATTTTATAAATACACATTAAATATCAGTACAATTTACGACTCCATACTGTATATATATATGCAAAAGGCAATAACAGTCTGATAATATAAATACAATTTAATGGCATTTTTTTTTTCGAACTGACATACCCGGTTGGTTCTGAGGCCTCTACAGATTCACTGGACTACTTGGCTAATTTATTTTTAGCCAGTGTATAATAATAAATGATTTATTTCAGAGGAAAATGTGACTAACCTTCCCTTAATTAACGTTCAAATTGGAGTAACAATAACGACACATTTCATTTTATAGTTTAAATATTTTATTAAAAATTTTGTTACCTTAACGAAGTAATTTATATTTTACCCTTATTTATTTATATCGTCTTTTTTAATGTAACCGAAGTTAATTCTTAATTGATTTGGTTTTATTCGTGTATTTAAATGTCCTCGTTTTTATTATTTCTTTTTACATTAAAAATCCATTTCTGTATATAAAATGTCGATAAAAATAAAATTGCTTTAAATTTACTCTTGCTTTTAATCTTTTATAATGTGTTATTTTTTAATGCGGTGCAAGTTAATGTGGCAACTAAAGAAATGTTTTTTTTTTATAATATCGTTTAGAATTTGTAATAAAACTTAATAAATAGTGTTCAAAATATCATTCTAATAGACTATTAATTAAGCAATATTTTTGAATGAATCAAATACAAACCGTTAAATATCCTTGATACATGAAAAAATGGATTTACCGCCATTTTGAAAAATAATAGCTTATATATTAAAAGATACTGTAGCTTTTGTAACTTTTCGAAGTTATTATGACTTGACATATGCGCGAAAATGGGACAAATATATGTCAGAATAGGACGGATACACATCTTATACAAAGTGAGCTTATGTCTGAAGGATATTTTAATTTTCAGACAAACTAACGGGGGTGCAAGCGACCCAAGACCATAGCGACCTTGTTTTGCACTCTATCAGTATGCGCTTTGAAAGTGAGGCGCCTGGCTAATGATGAATCTCGGTTTCGTACAGCTTGAGAGGCTTTAGGTACTTAGGTCGCGGACGATTTACGGGGTCGAAAAATATCGCAGCGCTTTTTTCGGGATTGACATCTGTTTGCCATTGACGATACCATTCACCGAGTGCGACGATAGCCCGATTGATGCGTTTTCTAAGAAAGTCCGGCTGCTAACCGGTAGCGTAGGTAACTGTATCATTAGCATAGCAACCTACCTCGATCCCCAGGGACAGAGGTACGTCATTGATGAACAGGTTGAAAAGGGAAGGCGCGAGTATGTATCCTTGAGGCACACCTGAATGTATCGGGTGGGGAGGGGACAGCTCACTTTGCAGTCTATAGCGGAAAGTCCTATCAGTGAGATAGTCGTGGATTATATGCACTAAGCTATCGGGTACGCGAGACTGAAAAAGTTTATAAACGAGCCCGGCGTGCCAGACCTTATCGAAGGCCTCTAACAAATGTAACTCTGAAATAGAGGTCTACGGTTCAAAGAGCCGCTCGAATAGTTTACCTAACATATCGAGGAGACTGATAGGGTGATAGCTCGTGGAAAGTGTAGTTTTTTGCCGGGTTTGTGAATGCCTATCACTACGGCCTTTTTCCAGACGGCTAGAAAGTGACCCTGGGACATGGTCGCAATTGAAGATGCAGACGAGGAGAGCTATGATGTGGTCAGGAAGAAGCTTTAGTACCTCGTTCCTGATCCCATCAGAACTTGTTAACTTTTTAAGCTTGAGCGCTTGATGGCGGCCAATACTTCATTGAAACTGACCGGGGTTAGGGCATCAGTGCATCAAGACGCGAGAGAGCGCTTTGCCGAGGATTCTGTCGATCAGATTGCTCCTCTAAACTCGCGGCGAGACATTCCGCTTTGCCTATACTATTGAACGTGGGCGGCAACCCAGCACCTCTATCTAATGGGAGATCAAACTTGAACTTTCGCGCGAGTATCCAATGCGCCACGTGGGACGGCTAGATATACTCCAGAAGTTTGTCTCACCTGGAGCCTCGGATTTTGGAAATACGATTATTAACTAATATACGTATCAAACATAACCGATCGCGATTATCTACGGACGGGCAAGTGTCGTATGCTCGAATCGCGGCGTTCTTTTTCTGTGATCAACGCTCTCATGTCGTCGGGGAGTACAAAGCGGCGATCATTTACCGTTTGTACCTCTTTCTAGGTCTCACCGACTGCGGTCTTGAGATAATCTACCAGGAATCCGATAGCCTGATCCGCGTCGGCTTTAGACACCAACACGTCCGGGATTATCTTTGAAATAACTTGTAAGCATCGCGTTGTCAGCCAAACGCGCGGGTTGCGGACCGACGTCGGAAATTGAATCTAACTGTAATACCACGGGGCGGGGTGATCTGAGTCGAGTTCGTGTACGACTTGTATTAGTCGTAGAGGAAGCGCGACGTTCTTTAACAGAGTTACGTCTAACACTGCCGGATGACAGTTATCCTGGTTAGTGAGTGAGTTCCGGCGGGGCTATGACGTCAAAATCGAGATCGTTCCCTCCGTTCTTAATCTAATAAGTTATCCTTTACCAATAGATATGTATGAGAAAGTTTGAAAAAATGTTTACAGATAAAACTAAATGTCTAATTATCGAGTTTACTTACTATATTTTTATTTATAAGTAACGGCTGCATTGTGTCAATAATATTTAATAATAATTATCGTTATAAGTTGTTGTTGTCAATTATTTTGCTGTTTTGTATCGAATAGCAATTTGCGGGCAATGACACGATATAAAGATGAATAATATACGTTGTTTGTGTCGCGACGTCGAATGTGAATTACACGTAGTGCCGCCTCTCTAACTTTCACACCCATCGTTCGATGCATAAAATCTTACTTATTATACGAACGTTTGCGAATAACGGTAAACCCATGTTGTTGGTATTAATAATAACTGACAACGGATAACGAGAGCACAATAATTATATTTTCAATAATTCATTATCCATAACAATAATACAGTATCACCATACAATAGTACATGGCTTAAAAAAAAACACCGTTAACCATAACCGATAACCTCAGAAAAGTCGAAATATTTACTTGAATACTTTGTGAAAATACATGTGATAAAATAGAATAATGCAATAGAATATAGGCATTTTTTAAATAAAAAGTCCTTGTCCATTATTTACACTTGATACAAAAAAAAGAATAATATATAACGTTATAAATCAACCGTTTAACTGATTTCTTCTATTACTTTCTGTTATGTTCTTTACGAATACCAACTCGTGTAGCTAATAACAGAACAATGTCACATGCACTGAATGCACTTCGATGAGCTCTTAAACAAAGAAAAATACAATACCATTTTAATTGACATTACGAGTTCTACGGTTTAGAACTGTTAGTGAAAAAGAGGCGACAAGTTCAAATTATAAATGACTACTTTAAGAGAAGATATAATGCAACGGTATTGCTTACACTTGGCGAGTTACGACGAACAAAAAGAAAGGGAAACGAGATATAATTTTTTATTGAATGAAGTCTTGAAGAGTTGTACGTCTACAATTTTTGAGTCGAAAGGAGTAGATTGTAAATTGTTTTCTTTTTTTTTTATTCTCTAACGTAGGTACTGAATACTAGAGATAAAGAGAGAGAGAGAGAAGAGATAAAGTTTAAGGTGGTAGAGCTAAGCTGAAGCTATTACTGGTTTCAGCATGAATGGGTCGGCTCGTCCGGGGTAGTGCCACCACCCTCTCACAGAAAACAGACGTGAAGTAACAGTGTCTGCACTGTTGCGTTTCGTTCGGTCACTGAGAGCGCCGGAGGCCCACATATTTAAAAGGCCGGCAACGCACTTGCGACTCTCCTGGTGTTGCTAGTGTCTATGGACGGCGGTGATCACTTACCATCAGGTGACTCACCTGTTCGTTTGCCCCCCCCCCTATAATATAAAATAAATAAATAATTAACTTGCACCTATGTGCTGGTAAATCTCGAGCGGTATACAAATGTAATATGTCGCCAACTAAGATAACCACCGTTTTCACCTAGATTAAACACCAATACACGACAATTAGTCGCATGCATTACTGCGTGTGTTTGATGTTCTAATAATTACCACATGTAACTGTTTGTAGAACTGAACGAAAAATATTTTATTCAATTTAGGCACTGAGAAGGTGCGCGCGCTTATGAACGTCAAAACGACCATCACCGGTTCGGAAAACAACCCAGTCAGTCATCGAGAAGAATCGCCAAGAAACTCGATCGGGTTTATCTTTTTAACGTATATGTATTTGAAATACGTACATTACACGTTACAATTGTTTTTAAATAGATCCACAGACAGAAGTCAATACCAGACATCACTATCGCTCACATATTTGTTCCACTCTAGAATAGCTTTTTGACAACAAATCACGCCTGACATGGCGCTTATTAAACTTACAGAACGGACGGTAAATCGGTAATAAAGTTTGGGACTTTGTTGTAAAACCTAACACTGTTGCTTTATTACACGAGTTCTTAATGTAAATATTTATAGTATATAGTAATATCAGACAATTTGTCAAACCGCCGCCGGATCGTTTGGTACAAAACTCTGCATAGCGCCTTGCAATCTGGCATACAAAAAGCTAAGATGTATAAATATACAATGCACAATTAAACATTCCGATAGGATTAACAGTAATATCTATCAAATAGAATTGTCGCGTATGTGTCATATCACACAATTGGTAGTTAGTATACATAAGAGGTCTCTTCGATCGAAGCAATTGTTTATGAGATGGCTTATTGTAAATTGGGGTAATAGGTTGCGATTTATCATGATTCTTTACGATCTAAAATATTAAAACTAATGATATAGACATATTTAATTATATATATATATATATATATATTGTACAAACACCACGATTTCATTTAAGGTGAGCCGTAAATTGATGTAATATAATGAAATGCGAATTTCGTGTCTAAAAAGAAAAACGCCAAGTCAAAAGTTAAAACACTCTAAAAGGAATATTTTAGTTTCAATATAACCGATGTCTCGCTTAAAGATTATTGTTTTAAGAAATTAATATATGTATTTTAATAGAAACTGTATATTAATAAATACGCTTCTATCGATCGCATCGCAGCTTTAAATCACGGAACGATATGCAATCAATTTAACACTGGTCTAACGATATTATTGCGAAATGAGTATTTGACACGGGGTCAGTAGGGGCGGCGCGGGCTATCAGCGTTAGTAGCTAGCTGCAATAGAGTTCGTGTGCGGTCGCCCAACCGAACTACGGGGCAATACGGTTTGATGGACACGGGCACGATGCGCATCGAATGTTTGTATAATAGTTTATATCTAGATGCGCATTTGAGCACTTAGACCCGTTTCATATGTGCACGGTTTCGTGTCCATGTGCGTCGTCTGCGCGAGCGCGCGGTCCGTGGCGTGGAGGCAATTAAATGTCTAGTGTACCTTATGTCGTACCAATATTTTGTCCGTGTGTACAGTTTCCCACTACATAATTATTAGTATATAATCGAGTGAGGGCAGTATATCAGATATTTTATAAAGTAGAATTGTTACTTTTATTTCATTTTAATAAAAAACAATTTTATTCTTGTGTTGACATTTGCAGTATACAAATTGAGTGTATACTTTTTTAATGAACATAAATTATTGCTTATATAGCTTCTAGTGCAATTTTCTTGAAAGACTATCCTTTTCAAACTTGCTGTAAAACTTGCACAACTTTAGCCATCATAGAGAAGCCGTGATAATGTTAAATTGTACAACTACATTACAGACGCGGGGTATCTTGTGGAAGAGTTTATATATTTATAATTTTCTTACGTTACTGAAGCTTGTCACCGTCACCCACGGTACTGTCTATACGGAAATCGTGATGAAATGGGCTGTACAAGTTTTTAATCAAATTGACCAATAATTTATTATTTATTTACTCAGATGTTTATTTCTATTAAGAGACAGGCCGCGTTGATGTCTCTCGATCTGGGCTTTCATGACATTACTATGTATCATGATTTGTTATTAAGACCAAATAGTGAAGAAGCCATGGCTCCTCTTTTCACATTGTTGAATCGCTATCAGTGACTGCATTCTTTTTGGAGTGTTTGCTACAGTGTACTTGTGGTTTTTCTTTACCTTACGTTTTGTATTATATTAGGTGTTCAGTAAGATTTTATGATAGTACTAATTGTTTGTTTTTAGATTTATTATTAAAGTGAAACTGTTTTACATCCTCTCAAATTGTTTCGTCCATCTATCGCATGTTGCGTTACAACCGGCGCTCGGCAGAATATTTTTCCGAAAATTTTAAGATAAATATCCACGATTCGAAAAAAAGTTTTACTTGCATCGTAGTTTTATAAAACCACACAATTTTTATATTTTTACTACTTTCTCCTTTTGTAAAATAAATTAAAGGTTCTATGGAGCTGATACATAAATAAAGCCTCGGATAAATTTTTAATTATTTTTTTGTATACTTTATAGGTTAGCGTTTGAACACAAATTACATTTTAAATGATGATATGGTCTAAGATGGTAGTCACGCTAAACCTAGAGGGAGTCTGGATCTCAGGTGCAGGTACTTAGCGACGGGTGGTAGCTAGCCAGACGGACTTAGAAAAAGCCCTACCACTATGGGTTCATCACGATGTTTTCCTTCATCGAAAGCTCCGACTCAGTTGTTAGAATTCGAACCTACGTTCGTATAAATATTACCTTATTTATTTAATACAAGTAAGTCATAATTAAGTAGATAACGGTCGCGAGTGAATAGTTTGAACGTCAAAAAGGCGTTTTATTTTAGCAGAACACGTGAGATATGTGGGTATGATGCGAGTCAAAAATTTTCCTTAATTTACCATAGATTGTTGATTTTGGGCAACTACTTTGACTTTTAATATAGAAATCGGTAAAAATCGGAAATGATTAATAATGAAATGTGTCCGCGCGATTGGGTTAGTCAGCCGGGCCGTGTGTCCCGCTCGTGTCGTCTGAGTACATTCGCTTGCAGTACAGTAGAACCCCGTTAAGTCGAACTTCATAGAAGACTTTTTGATATTTGAGTTACTTGCCTACTCCTTCCTCAAAGGCCGGCAACTCTTCTGTAATACCTCTGGTGTCGCAGGTGTCCACGGGCGGTGGTGATTACTTACCATCAGGTAACCCGTCTGTTCGTTTGCCACCAATCTCATAAAAAAAAAAATACACGAAATTTGTCGTTAAAGATTTTTATATCCGAGTTACAGATAGATTTAAAAATTCTTGTAGCTGAAGTAATGGTTAAAATATATTTACTTCGAAGAATATAAATATGTATATATATGTACATATTTTTGGCAATATTTCTAAACCAGTTATCATTTCTTCGAGTTATAAACGTTATTGATTTAAATTACTTGTTTATATGCAATTCAAAGATTGAACTATAGAAATAGTAGATTCAAACAAACATTAATATTTTCGAGGTACAAAGGTTTATTGTTTTTTATATTATAGGGGGCAAACGAACAGGTGGGTCACCTGATGGTAAGTGACCACCGCCGTCCATAGACACTAGCAACACCAGGGGGGGGAGTCGCAAGTGCGTGGCCGGCGTTTTAAATATGTGGGCCTCCGGCGCTCTCACTGGCCGAACGAAACGCAACAGTGCAAGCACTGTTACTTCACGTCGGTTTTCTGTGAGAGGGTGGTACTACCCCGCGCGTCGGGCGAGCCGACCCATTCATTCTGAAACCAGTAATAGCTTTAGCGTAGCTCTACAACCTACAATAATCAAATCTATGTATGGATTTCGAGTTATAAAAAGGGATACTATACCTAATTACTTTGTAGGGTTAATGTTAATTATTTCGACGTATCTAGAGTTCGGATTTCGAGTAAATGGTATGAAATGCATATAGCATTTGGACGTGGAAGAGGAGGGAATAAGAATTTTTTCCAACTAGTAGAGATATTCGATTTTCGGGGATTCTACTGTATTATTTTGTATTATACTGTATTGTTTCGGATATTGCGTTCATTTAAAAACTAAATGTTTTGTTTACAATACCCCCAAAAAAAGTGATTACAGTTAGAAGAATATAAAGGTTATGACGTCCAAATGTTTTATGAGATAACGGTTTTATTAGAAATTATTTAATATAAAAGGACTGTGGATGCAAGAAAAACTTTTGTTACGACTGCGAAAGACGGTGCAAGGTTAGACTATGAGGGCGGCGACCACTGCCATCTATTTTTACCCTTACCCTCAAGTGTTTCTTGCGCGAAAAATATACTTTGGGTCATACCGAGTATATCGGCACAGGAAGCGTCGCAAGTTCAGTGCTACAGAAAACTATTATGTCTAGCCCCAAGCCTGCTGCGGTACTTTTGAAGATTGGCATAATACACAGCTATAAGCGTCAGTGACTTGTGAACTTAAGGTGGACAGCAGGCCTCTTTACATTTCATTTATAATAAGACTTGTAATTAAACGGATCGTTCGACGTACAGGGAAATATTTTCTCTTATCTATTTATGATTACGCTTGCTTTTTCTCTTGACTTGGTCAGCGTCTTTTTCGGCCTTATATCCTTACCCAGATTGCAGGTTAGAGGAGGTTCCTTTGAGAAATTCCATAACTATTAGTTTCAAGCGGCTTGATCGCTAAATGGTAACCAACAGACAGACGACATGTTTTCGAAATTCGTGTAATTGTTGTTGATTCGCATAAAAATCTATCTGCGTTTAATTAGCCATACCATAACGTGCGTTTGCTGAACCCTGTATGGGGTGGATGGACGGACTTAAGATTATACAACTCTGACTACGCAACATTATGAATTTTTCATAAATATGTTCTGGAATAATGGATTCACATATTTAAGCATCTCTTGTTTACATTTTGTGAAGTGTATGATTCATAAAGGTCACACTTGAAGAAATGCTTATTACATATTATAGGTACATTCTCGATTCGAATTTCATTATCACAAATTGATGATATCTGCCGTGGTTTCTGTCATTGCGTACCTACGTAAAGCGGAGTAAAATTTGTACAAAACTAAAAACAGTTTTTACATAATATGAAAACAACACACAGTTGTTAATTGGCTTGACAACGGCCCAGGTTCAGTTTTCTTATTGTCACTGGTACTACACACGAGGAATCAATACTATCACATTATATTTGAGTGAGTTGGGGGAGGTGAGATATGATTGACGGGGGATCTTTTTTATTTTATTTAACCTATCGTAATTGGTAATAGAGATTCATTCATTCATTCATTCGTCATTCTGTAACATGTATTGCGTCCATTACGGTGTTTTATATGTAACTCTAAAAACCATTTTTTTTTCTTTTATTCTCTAATCAGGTTTTTAGTGTGTACGTCTTGTTGTATTAGGTATTTTATAGGGAACCAATTTTGTTTGTTCTGTTGCAGTATTATTATATTGAATTAAATATCAATTAACATTCGTTTAGAATTGAAATTAATAAAATCTTTTACGATATCGTTAATATGAAATTCATATTTAAATCTCTGCGACTAAATTTACATGATTAAAATAACTACATGTAAAAGTGGTGTAATGTAAATTGAATACTACGCGTGTAATACATTATCTTACTCGAATGAATTCATACCTTCGTCATATAAATATGTCCTCGTTACAGCATTCAATTTAATTCAGTTTTTTTCGGTAATAAATGCATTGCATTGCATTTGTTGTTTATGCATGAGATACGGCTCTGTTTTATGTACGCTTCGAGTGTTTATTCCAATATAAATTATGTATATAAAATGTCAAAAAAATTACGTGAACTGTTTGTTGCCTTGAATGCAACAATCACGATTCCAAGTAAGAAGCTAACCAAGTTAGCTAAGCTAATAATCATAAATATAATTGTTAGTGAAACTCACATGCGTAGTTGCATATGATAAAAACTCTTCATTTGTCATGCGACTGTGGTGACGCATCCATTTTTTCATATATAGAATCTCCTTTGATTAATTTTGTAATGTCAAATCCCTAAGAGATCATATGTTGGTCACTACGGTGCCAATAACATAAAAAAGCAATCAGTTTATTTCTATGATAAAAATAAATTTTGACCATAAATGCAGAACGTGCTGTCATGGTCTTGTCTATGTTTGTTTCTAAAAATGTTGGTCAATCAAAGAGACATATGAAAGAAGAATGCGTGTGGCATAGATGCGAACTTCAAGATGGAAGTGTAGTGTAACTAGCATGGATATATTAGACAAAGCCTCTGAATGTTATACCAGCAATAGAAAAGTTGAGAAGTGCCAGGTTGGGAATGCAAGTCAGATATTTTACTGGTGCTATTTATATTATACATTCTTTGATATACTCATTCCTGATTCCTTAACATTCGCATCTCTACCACATGTAGGTTACATTCGTACCTTTTTATTGCCTGCCCAGCACTCAGATCCATACCGTGTGATAGGGTCTTTTAATGGTTTTAATTTTTATACATCTTTTAAAGCCTTCGCGTTTTACATTCTTTCCGTTCTTGAGCTAATAAAAACCCTAGTCCACTTTTCATATTTACCATACGGTGAAGTATATGATTTGGGTTATTTTATGCGTTCGGTTGTCTACCTACTAATATCAACACTCCTTGAGATTATATACTAAATTATTATGTTATTTCGTCGAAGCACATTCAGGAAATTTATGTGCTCTCGTGGAATTCACAGACAGACGTGTGGTATTTACAGAAAGTAGTGTCATAGATGAGATCCCTATTATTAAACATTGAAATGCTGCTTTTCTATTCCGTTAATAGATACCAGAGCAAATGAACGGTTCTAGTCTTTTTTTTTTTTAATTCTTATTTTTTTTTAATACTTTATAGGTAGGGGTAAACGTTTGACCACAATCTCATCTGATGTTAAATGATGATGTGGTGTCTAAGATGCTAATTCACACTTAACCTAGAGGGAGACTGGCTCTCAAGCGCAGCTGCCGGAAGACACCGACAGGTGTTTAACGGCAGATTTTCAACTCGAGGGGGATGGGTGGTGGTAGCTAGCCAGACGGACTTAAAAAATCCCTATCACCATGCTATGGTTTCATCACGATGTTTTCCTTCACCGAAAGCTCCGACTCGCTCGCTTGGATTCGTGCCTGCGTCCTTCGACGCTGCGTCCGAACACACTACCAACTGAGCCATCATCGCTTCAAAAAGTTTTTCAAACTTTGGTAACAAAACCTCTAATTATTACATCGTATCGTGCAGTATTCGCTTGATTTCATTATTCGAGTTTTTCGTATACCTTCTTTAATCATTGAATAAATAAAACAAATCATATGTTTTTTGCACGTGTATAATAACGTTAACCATGACGATTTCCACTGGATTTACTGGGCATGGCAGGCGATGGAAAGGGTGTTTATTATGCAAAGATTGTCAAGTCAAATCCACCTTAGTATTTATTAGTCTGTCCATTCGACGGCCTACGTAACAAACATATGCTTTGAAAGTAATAGACATTGTGTTAAAGCGGCGTTAATACATAGTTTGTGATTCATATTGTTTATAATAGATGGCGCCCCCACACGTTTTTTAAGGAGCTATCGAATGATGATGTTTCAATATACAGTACTATCTAATGTTTTGTTTAATAAATATCTCGGCCCAGCGGGTGATTTTCTTTGACAACAGTCATAAATACCTGCAGAAATATAGACCGTTTTTGGAATAATACATTGTAAAACTGTACACGTTGCAACAGGATAAACTTGAGTGTCGTCTGTTATTAATAACTAATCGGATTTAATTATCGATTTAGCGAAACTAATCAGGGAATAAATCAAATTAATATATATTTATTGTAAAGCAATGTCACAAGAGAATACACATGCTTACAGCTTAGAATACCATACTGCCATATTTTGTAACATACTCGTACACTTCAATGTCAAGATACTCTCAAAAAAGTTAACATCGTTTAACGAAGATTAAAAACAACTACTTTTGAAGGACTCGAAGCTCAGTTTTTGACTACATTTTTCATATATCAATATATAGTATTAGTGTATTGTTTATTGTATTTGATGGTTTTGCTAATTGTTTGAACCGGGTCATCTCGAAGAGTATTTGCATACTTTGGTATCAATCATATGTAATCGTGAAAAAAGTCATCTAATATTTTTTTTACTCGAGATTAGTGTAGTTATGTTAGATGTCGAAGATTTCGGCGTAAACAAACAACTATATTACCATTCATCTTCTCCAGTCGACTGGAGTGACGCTAGTTTCACACGGTTAGCGTAGGGGCGCGCGCGGCTATTCGGCGTTAAGATTAGATAAATATTTGAAAAGCTCGAATACTATTAACTATATGTTGCAGTAATAATGCAAAATGTCTTCAATGTTTCATAATGTGGCGTCAAATAACACAAGGTTATGGATAAAAGATAAAAATTCACTCCAAGAACTCGATATGTTGTTGCAAATTAGACAAATCGTCTTAAACCTGTTTTTTTCTAAACGTACACTAAATTTTTGCAATTGAAAGAAAAATATCTTCTTTTAGTTGAAAGCCGCACTGTCAGAATAAAGTTTCTCTATAATAGTTTATTTTTCATAATTTTACGAACCACTTGTACAAAATTGTGGGCTATATAAACCGGTCTTGCTTTTTAATTTTGAAAAACTAGATTTTAAGAAAAAAACGTACCAAAGTATAAAATTTTCGAAATATGATGCCGTAATTTCCAGTGCAGTAAGTATAATTCAGTAAAGAGCTTTGGTAACTAACAATAATTGACAATGAAAATGGGCTAAATAATGCTTAAACACATTCATTGAAGTGTTAAAGTCAGTAAGTAGTAAAGACGCGTGTATACTAGGACACTAAAAAAACCATACTATATGTGTATCGATAGACATCCTCCACGCAGGAGAATTCGTGGGAAAATCAGACAGACGGTCGGCAACCCTAATTTATACGTAATGGAAATCCGATGGTACCGAAATATTTGATTCACTGTACAAGTATATAACTTCAAATATAAGGAGCGATACTAAAATTAAACTAAACATAATTACGTTATTTTAAAAGAACTTGAAGAAGTTACAATTCCTTTAATGCATTTGTTATCATTTTGAAGTAATATTTTTGACGTCTGCACTTTATTAATTTGATGACGGAAGTTTTAACTGTAGGTATTAATATTTATATATATATATATTGTTAATTATTTAAGAGTATTCGTCTATTGATAAAAGGCGTAAAAAAGAAGACAGAAATAAAAAGGGACAATAATTATAAAACAGTTCAGCCAATACCTTTCTCATATGTCTGATAACCTATTCTCCTAATTTTGTTTGGTTAGTAACTACTTACTAAACTTAATGTTATTTAATACAAATAAATTGGAAACCCCATTTTTTCCTTACCATCGACGAGCTTTTATTTATAAATAAATCTCTGTTCGTCATACTTCACGATATTTGACGTCTATTAATATCTTACAACATTTATACGATCTTTGGCAAAAAAAAAAAAAAACTGGTATAACGTGGAAATATCAAAAACAATTATCGTCTAATTTCGAGCTTAGTTCGACCACTAGTTTGTATAAAATTGCCCTTTTTTTGTATTTTACGCGCGAGTATTATTGATAATACTCGTAATCTGTCTGTCCCATTCGTCGTGACACATATTATAGGGAAATCAACGTTGTAAGCTTAGGTCGCTTTTTTGTTTCATTTACTACAACACATGTGAGTGAGAGAGCACGTCACTTTAATTTTTTTTTTTGTGAAGGTTTTTTATTCCATTAAAATTCGTATTCGTCGAATGCTCTATTCTAACATTTTCTACAGGCATATTCACTTATGCTGTAAACAAATCAATCACAAAACGCCGTTAGCGAATCGTGGATATATAGACGAGAGAGTATTGCGATTTTTTTAAAGAAAATGGCGTATTAAAGATGTGTATTTATTACCTACTCTTATAGGAGAAGGTTAAGTGTTTTTCTAAAATCTTGCAACTTTTAAGACTGGACGGACGACACACGTCGAACAAAAAATCTGCCAACGAACTTTGAGTTTTATTATTATTTAGATGTTAAGATGGAGTCTAAAAAATTAGGCAAGTATTTTTTTTTTTGAAGTTAAACTACTATAATAAATGTGTACATTAAATTGGAACAAGTTACAATTTTTACAATTACAATTTCAGTTCTTTTGTAGGTGACACTTGTTTGATATATAATAATAACATTCAAGAAACATGAAAAATTTTGCGTCGCTGGTACGAACTATTATTATATGGTATAATGAGTTATTATTTGCTTAATTAATTAATTGTACATTCTGTTGAGTAATATATTTTATGTAAAAATGCGTTCAGTACATACATTGCAGTGATATAAAGTGCGGCGAGAGATTGGGGTTGGGTTGTGTTGCACGTGCAAACGTAGGGGCGAGAGGTGTGGCCGGCGTGCCATTGGTCCGCGCTTCACCTTGCATTTATCAAGGGTTGATTATATTCATTCTATGAGTATGACCATCATCGGGCCTTTTGCTATTTGTGAAATTATGGACCATTATATCCAATCACAACTCGGGGGAATGTAATAAACAATCAACAAGTTGTTGTGGAATGTACTATAGATACTCTCTCGCAAGTCTCACCAAGATGCAAGAAGTATGTGAATGTGACGTTTATCGAGCCTTATTGTTGAATATTTTAGTTACTGGCGGCGAGTAGAAAGGTTTCGCTTTAATAATACGATACGTCTTCATCATACGAAAAAATAACCCAAATATCTAAACACAACCATCAAGGCTATGCGAAGTAACAACTATGAAGCGTCTAGATGGGTAACCACTAAACGAAATACTGAAATTTAAGTACAGTGGAATCTTTATAACGTGAACGTCAAGGAAAATACAAAAAAAAAATCGAATTAAACCGCCTTCGACTTAATAAGAATTTCAAGATATGAAGGATTTAACTGTTGAAGTATAAACTAAGGAGGGCGCGATTTCTAAGTATATTTGTAACTTGTAGTGTTCAATTTAAATAATAATTGGACGTAAGTTTTATGGTATATATTTATGTACATGTTAGTGAAGTAATCTGTACAAAGAACTAAAAAAAGTCTGTTGTCTTCTTTTGATATATTATATATTTCAATTTGTATATTTGTTTTTATCAATTATTGTTTCAAATTTAAACAGTGAACCGAAATCATGATCCTCGATATGATCACATCTTTCAACGTAAGTTCGTAGTGTGTCGATTGCTGCTCTGGTTTCGAATGTTCTGCTTTTAATGAATATAGTAATTTATTGAACGTGGTTGAAGGCACAAACATTAGATTAGAAGGCCCGAATATTCTTTTTGGATTTTATTATGTGCTATGATTTCGGGGAATTCCAAGTAAGACGTCATTATATTTTACTAAAGAGGAATTACGGAGTCTACTTTTTTAAAATTCGAGATATACAAGTATAATTTTATCGAAACCGCGCAAGGAGAAAATAACATTTTGTTCGAGTTACAAAGTCTAAATAAATAATACGTGATATTACGAGTCCAACGGAAGGGAATGGTATTTTTGTTTTCGAGTTACTGAGGATTACGTCTTATGGAAGTTTGATTTACAGAGATTCCACTGTGTTAGGTAATAGTATTATGAACTACAACATTCCCGCTACGGAGATACCATCTCTCGTTGCATAAGTCGCTTCGAACTTCGGGCAACTTAATGCTCGCGTCTGGAAGTCAGGTAGACGAAGTTCAGTGTATACAAAGCATTGATTGTACTTGTCCTTCTATACGCTGCAGAGACATGATTAACTTACAGAGCAGATGTTCAACAATTGGACATGTTTCTTTTAAGATGTCTTAGATCTGTAATGCTACTTCACATCTGCGTGACGAAGCTTAGACTACTTGTCGCGTTAATATTAATGTCAAAAATCGATTCGATAAAGGCGCAGATTACATGTTCCCACATCTGTGTCTTTCTAATAACTTGAAATTAGCGTCCGATTAATTCCTTTGATGTGGGCAAAGACCGCCGACCCAGTTATCGTGCTGCATGTATCGTCACGCAATCCGATAGTTCGTAACACAACGATAATATTTTCCCACATCTGCATTTAGTGGTGACCGTGGATATAACTTCGTGCCGATGCACGCAGGTATGGGAGTAGCATTAGGAAAATAAATAAAGTGACAGCTTCGCATATCTGTCAATGACATCCTGCTACGTTCCGGTCTCTATGGCATCGAAGCATTACTTACACAATATCAACTGAGGTGACGTAGACCCGTACTTCGCAAGGATGGTCATAGTTTGTCAAAAGCAGTCTTTTACTCGGAGACGACATAGGGTAAACGGAAGCACGGTGGGGGGGTCATTGTTGGAGTTATATAAGGATGTGTTCAAACGGCAAATATTGACTATACTTATTGAGACGATCTCGTTTTAAAACTGTCATCTTGGCGCTCTACCATCTTTAAAAGTGTTGCAAGGATCGAGGAGAAGCGATTGCAATTAATAGACGTAAAATGGCGTGCGTCTAATGATAGGCAAAAGCCTTTTTATACACGTATACATACAATAATGTAAATAATACTCTGTATATAATCGGGATCACAAACGTAAATTTAGGTTCGCGAGACACATTAAGGTTTATGTCACGTTCGATAAAATATTATTTTTTTTGAGTCTACGTCATCGAAATACGTGAGGAAGAATATATGTATCTATGACATTTTTGTCTCTGGCAACAAAGTTACCAGGTCAAATTGTTAAACATGAACCGGTAAAAGAAAAGCGGCAAGTGTTTTACAGTAATGTTTGTTTGATACGTGCAATATGAAAAGGAGAAAAGAAAAGTTTTGTCGAAAACTCTTTATATATGATAAAAAAATTGTAACCTTGACATTTTTTATATAGATATATAATATATAATTGTTCTTTATTAAATTCACCTCAATTATCATTCATTACCACGAAGCATTAGATTGACTCGAATACAAAAAAAAAACGTTTAACGTTGTCTTTTACATTTGCGGAGAGATTGCATTCCTCTAAATTTACATGAGATTTGGCTCCAGGAAATCATTTTAAACATTCCTTTGGGATTTATTTAACACACTTACTACAGATTAACAACTTAATTTATAAAAATATATTTATAGGATTTACAAATATAGGAAAACCAACCACCATACATATATGAAGTGAAGTTTGTTATTTTACAAACTATTTGTACAATCCAAGAACAGAGGGACACCGAATTGGGGAAAAAATATCTGAAATCGGGATCTTGATGTAAAGTTTTCGAACCATTACAAAGTTTCTTGACTCGTGTCATAAGTAATTATACCACTAAATACAATCATTCGTCAATATCACTACATAGTACAAAACAAAGTCGCTTTCTCTGTTCCTATGTCCCTATGTATGCTTAAATCTTTAAAACTACGTAACGGATTTTGATGCGGTTTTTTTAATAGATAGAGTGATTAAAGAGGAAGGTTTATATGTATAATAACATAAATTAAATAGTGGAGAAATACTGTAATTTTTGAGGTTACTCCATATTTAACGCGTGCGGGCCACGGGCAGTAATGAATAAATCGAAAACTACGGGATCGATTTTAATCATTTTTGAATGACATAGGCTATATATTTTATACACGTGCGAAGCCGGAGCGGACCGCTAGTATAGTAATAACTAACAGTTAAGCTTGTATTTTATAACGTGTTCGGAACATGAAAAGGTCATTCGCCTAAGGGACGAGTGAGATAGCAATGTGCCTTTCCATTGTAGAGAGAGTTAGTTATACTTGGCCTGTGTTACCTGCTCGCGTTGTTAAACGACCGCTATTTATACTTTTAATGGAATGAGAAGAAAAAAAAAACAAGTCATAAAAGAACTTAACCCTGATATATGATTAGTCGTTATAGGGTGCACAATGTCGCCATGTGTTCTGTTCCCAAGAATCAATTCTATAGTGAATCTATACTAAAAGAAGCGTATTTAAAGGGTCGTGTAAAGATAATGGCCATTTTATATATTTCAATAAAAAATATCAATAATATATATATATATATATATATACTTTAATTTATACATTCATACGTAAGAACAACCTATCGTGTGTAAATTTAGGAGTACTGCCATTTCTGCAACTACATTTCGAATGTTTACGGTGTATTTAGAATGAAAAGTATTCTATATCTTTCTATATGGTCTTAGGCTATTTTTATACTAAACGAGTTACCCGCCCTGACTTCACACGGGGCGGTATTAATGAAGAGAGACCAATTCTTCCCTTTATACTAGGACCATGTGATAAAATAGAATAATACCCGAAAAACTGAGTGTCAAGCTGTCTTGCAGACTTTTTTATGGACAGATTTTTTGACCCCCAAACATTTCACTTTTCCGTACGATATTTCTAACATTTTCTTTCATACGAACCTTGCGTTGACAATTAGACACGACAAAAAAAAGAATGAGACAAATAAATACAGCCCTTCTTAAGTGATGCGCGTACATACATTCAGCAATAAATTATTATTTATAGATATATAGATTTTTCAGAAACATTGGGTCTCGTATGTGTACTGCTTTACCGCATGTATAACAGAAAATGTTCTGAAGAACTTTTAAATATGGTGCCCTCTCATCACCGTTCCAAACTCGCACCATTCGCCGCTGTCTGGTTGCTCATCCACATACCCTGAAGCCCAGCAGAATGGCGTCAACCGTAAGGTTCTTTAAAAGCTAAAAATGCGTATGCTAGGGTTATGGAAGGTTTACCCAGATTAGTGTTCTCCTAGAGTTATGACATGGGGCTTTTCAAAAAGGGATTGAAACACGCTCTTCAAGGTCGGCAACACAACAGTGATGACCTTAATGTTGCAGTTGCCCGTTGGCGACGGTAACCATTTAACATCAGACGAGCCGTCTGCTGGTTTTCTACCCTTTGGACTTGAGACTTAATCGAAAAGAGGAAAGAGACTGACCCAGTTCATTTCGCAATTTGTAATCGCCAATGTTACGTAAATGCATTTTGTCAAATGGACTATGCCTGTATTAACAACCATAGTGTTCCATAAGTCGTGGACATCAGATTTTTTACATCTCGTGTAATTTGTCATCTTTTTGTATGCTCTAGTAGTATATATTTTAACTGTTTCCCTTTTGTCGTGTTAATGAGGAGATAACAGCGGAAGCCGCCGTCTACCTAGAAATATTGATTATGGTGTCTAATGATTTCCAAGCGTCTTAACAACTATGTCTTTCTCGACGAATGAGGAAATTCATTATGACTGAGGAGGGTAAATCGACTTTGGGAGGAAGTAATATTTTCTTATCTCTGTAAATAAAGTCACTGCTTTAGTTGTAAACAATAGAATGTAATTCTTGAACTGCCTAAAATTGCATAGGGATTTTGCAATTGCTTTATTATGTGATATAAATAGTCGACTTCATAATTAAAGCTAAAAAAAACTAAAATAAATGACATATTCTTGGTAATGGTCTCTGTAATTAAGCTTACTAAAACCAAAGACTGAACTTCAAATTAAAAGGAACGGGAATGAGTATTATGTCTGTTCAGTCATAACTAGGCAAAGGCTTTAAAGTTTCGTACGCGAGAGTTCGAGGAAAGCTCGTCGAATGTGCACTGCAGAGGAGACCGAGAGTCCTTTATTTAATACTTACGTTAACCCCATAAAGTTTCGTTAACATTATACGTCTATAAGCTAATTCGCATTTCTACTTAGGTTCTCTGGTTTATTTCTTAATAAAAAAAAAAAGCCTAAAATCGAACTAAGAAATACATATTGAAGTATTGTAATTTTATTGCGTTTATGGGGGATTTAAGAGGACTCGAAACAGTTTTTTAAGAAAAGTGCATTGTGAGCAAAGACTAATAAATTGTGATACATAGTATAAAGCCATAAGACATTTGGCCCCTGGGGTTGAAGCAGCTGCTGCTTCAATACAATGGCATTAGGAGATTGTTGAAATATGTATGGGCTATATGCAAGGGGACGCCGCGTCGTTCCCGCAGGGATAAACATTCGCAGCTGCACTCGGCGTTTGAAGAACGTTAGACAGTTTGCAGATAGACCACCAACCATAAGCTGATTGAAAACTTAAAATATTCAGTCATGTTATATGCGGGAATAATGAACATAATTGTATATTATAAGCATTCACTCATGCCGGTGAAAACTCTACAGAGGAATATGTCGGGTTTGAAATATATTCGAATTCGTAAGGGATCTTTCTCAAAATAAACTATTTTAATTAAACCTTTGTCTTTACACCGAAAATATGCGGGGAAAAAAACGTTTTATTGAAATAAAGGCCGTCCCCTTTTTATAACTGGCACAAGGAATGTTTACCTGCGACTTCGAAAGGGCTTTTGTAATATAAGCCCGTTGAAGATTTTTGTGTGTGACATAATAATATAACGCTTACAATCGTTTCTATATAGACAATTGTTAAAAACATTTGATTTAGAGAAAAGTAAAAAGAAACTTGAAGCTACAAGTATAAATAGCAATATATATATAATATTTTGTGTATATTATTAATATATAAATCTCTTTCTCTTTTATATAATAGTGGAATTATAAATTAACTTATACTGTATTTGATGGATAATGGTAAAACTTTTTTAAATGTATAAGCTATTTATTATATATTCAATTTTAGGAATCTAACGAGCGGGCTGGACATAATTTTATGTGTTTTATAAATAAAAACTAACATATCACGTGATCAATTGGAGGCTGTGAAATTATAATTGTTTTTCAGAAAACGTGGTTTACAAGACACCGTGATATTGAGAAGTATAGCTAAAAAAAAATAAACAAAAAATCCAAATTCTCCCATCGTTGCGTTTCATATCATGAACCCTGAGACAAAAGAGGATTTTTACATCAGAATTATTTTATTTTAATTCGATTCACCGCTTTTTTTTTCGAACTGACTTCACTGTTGACCTGGCAAGGCCTCTACAGTTTCACCGGACTACGCCGATTCGCCTCTTGAGTGTTTATATCATAGTTTAGATAGAATATATAGGATATCATGACTCGTTATTAACTTTTTTTTACTTTAAAATACTATCATCATCAGCTCGTATGAGAACCCACCCACTGCATGGCCATAGGCCTCTTCCCGAAGGAAGATATGCGTATAACATTTCTTGGGTTCAAGTTTTCTCACGATATTTTCCTTCCACGTCAGCCGCGATAGCGTTACCAACTTCGATTAGTAAATGTACGCGAATTCCAAAAAATTCGTTGTTACTTGCCGGAGCTCGAACCTGCGGGCACCGGACTGATGCTCCACCGGCCAAACCACTAGACCACCACGATTTACAACTTACTTAAAATACTATATTAAGTTCATTTAAAAATTATCGACTATTTATCTGACCGACCGGCTTCGCACGGATATTCTAAAGAGAACAATAAGGCCAATTCTTACCTTTACAGTACGACCAACAATTGAATAAATTGGCAACTGAACGTCAATCTGTAAATATTTCTGGAGCTCTTCCCACTGTCTTGTGTCTCAATTTTTTTATTTTTCCTATGATTTTTAAAACATAATCTTTTATACGAACCTTGTCGTGACAATTATACACACTACAAAAATAAGAATTAAACAAGTCCGTTCAGCAGTTCTCAAGTGATGTACTTACATACATTCAACAGTATATTATTGTTTATATAGGTCGTCCAGTGACAATCGTAAGAGAATGAAATACAATTCATTATATATGTAATGCTTATTCACAGGCCCTTTCACTCGCTATTAATCCTTTCGCTCGTTCACTTTTATCCGTTTAACTTCTGGCTTATTCATCTTATCTTTAAGTGCGTTATATTACTTATAATTCACAATACACCCCTTTTAATGATTGAATGAAACTTTTACTCGTGGACAGTTTGCCTTCTTGTAACTTTTACAAAACATTCTCACCCTTTTCAATACTGCTCCGTTTCCTAGCCAATGGGAATTTGCATAAAGGCCGGTTCACGATAAACTGTCTCCTTTGACGTGCTCCTCTTAATCGGGAATCTCTGATCGTTTAATAATGTTTCTGATCGTTCCCTTGTGTTGGTCCTCGCACGTGTATTATTATTATTATTATTCTTCTTCTTGTTACCGAAGCAGACGTACGCGTTATCCTTGGTTGTCAATTTAGAGACATTTCATGGCCCTTGCACGAATAGTATACTGGTTTTATTGCAGAACGGAACCGGATTTTTTTTCAAAGTGATACAAAAGTATTAACCATTATCATTAAACTTGGTAACATTTATAATAGGTATGCAGGACTATTATATAATGTCTTAAAATTTACCATAATAAAGGACAGCGACATAGCTAACTGTTTTGAGTCGGGGTAGTAATCACACTTTACTTTCATATATTACTAGCTGTTGCCGCTCAGCTCCGCATGCGTTTTTTTTATAATTGTAAATTACTTCTTATAAGATCAATTATCTGTTAGTGAAAGTTCCGTGAAAAATGGTTCAAACCTTTTGGAGATAGTACTGCAAACGAAGCCATGGGTAAAAATTAGTCCAAAATAAAAAAAGCTTTAATTACTTTTTATTACGTTAGCTATCTGTCAGTGAAAGTCCCATGAAAATAGGTCCGATCGTTTTGGAGATAGTACTACAGACGAAGCCACGGATGACAGGTAGTCTAAAATAAAGTAGCCTATTTCACCCGCTGTAATTTTAACTATCCGTCAGTGAAATTTCTGTCAAAATCGGTCCAGCCTTTTCGGAGATTACCCGGAACATACAAACAGACAGACAGACAAAAAATTTAAAAATTCTATTTTCGTTATCAGTGTCTTGTATATACGTTCATATCCAATCAGTAAAATGTCGTTATTTTGATGTTACATACAGACACTTCATTTTTATTATATGTATAGATTGGAAAAATGCTAATGTGTATCATATTAAATAAATAAAGAAATACATCATGATGCGGATATTAGTTTATCCCGATAATTTTTTTTTTTTTAAGAGCATCTTAAGTTTTATCATAATTTGAAAATTTTTCAAATACGAATTATTATGAGAATTTATAATTTTCCGTTTTTAATGTTTCCCTATTGGGAATAATTACATGTAAAAATTCTATGAAAAAAAATTAAATTCTCTAAACGACCTTTTTTGTACAGGATAAGTAAGCTCACAAAATTTACTATATGTATCACAATTTTTAAACATATAATTTGGGTCGTTTTAACACGTAATTAATAGAAGAAGACATTGATGTCTCAGTGCTTCCATGTTCCGACACCGTATCTATCGATCTTAAGTCGAGTCGTATAACGTGCCTGAACTTGGAGTGAAGTAATACGTCTTTATGAAATTACTGCCACGATATTTTGAGACTCGCCTGGCTGGCTATTATCATCCTTAAGTTGTTTTCGAAAAACCTTCTGGCAACTCTGTACTCGAGAACCGATCCTCCTCCAGGCTTAGCGTCTTTCGAACTCACTACACTGGATGGTATTTAAGCTCCACCATGGTTTTCGTGGCGAACGCGAAAGGCACTAAGACGAAATTGCGATTAGCACAAGGGTTGTCAAAATGGCCGAACCTCTGCTTTGGGCCCGTTGGCTCGCATGGATGGCAATGACGCAAATTCGAATCTGGCAGTCGCAGTGAACTCTGTTATAAATGTATACATTTATATAAAATTATACATACAGGCTGTAAATATGGATATACGTGTATTTAGAATATGATGATTTTAATTAAGACTACCTATTTAGCCAAAAGTGATAACTTGTAGAACCTGTGCTGTACTTGTTGTGTTGAATGTGCAGGTGTGTGAGATGTGGTGCCGTGTGTGTGTGTGGTTAGCAAGTTAATGCGATTACAGTGTATCGAGTGACCGAGAATTCCATTACGGAAGATCGGACTTGATAGGCTTAGCGCGTGGTTATCGTGTTAGGCGGCCAAATCATCAGACACGAATGTGGTCAATCGTTATCGGTCGGTCAATAACGTTTTGGAATAAATCTCACTCTAATCTGTCACAAGTGTCTAAGGTTCAGAGAAAAGCGATGGGCCGTCCAATAGGGTATTATTGATACACTGTTAGAATCTAAACCTCTCGTAAGTAATTAGGTATGTGATAACTAAGAACATTAATAACGCCCCAAGATGGCTTCTCAATGATGACGTCTTATACTCGTATTACGTGTCCAGTGGTGTAGACGCGAAAAGCAACATTCTTTATAGATATGAATGTTATCTTTCTGGGTACTAGCTCGTATTTTGTGTCAGTTTAAAAAATGTTGTCCTGCTTATGAAATAGCCGCCGATTTAAATCTCGGTTGTTGTTGTATAGACGATAATGCAGTTGACGCGATCTAAAGCTCTCGACCGGCACAGATTAAGGTTGCGCGCTACCCCAACAAAGTATGAAAATTAAAGAGAGTTAGTTACAGTTTACCCTGGATTGGGGGGAAAACATAAGATTGAGTAATTTTACGTGCGAATTTTAAAACACTAGACGTTACGAGGACACAGAAACCTCTCAAAAACGCGCAGGATAAATCCTGCGAAATCGGGATGGCGGTAGTCAATTCTGTCGAAGAAAAACAACGGGGTGCGAGATTATTACAGATTGTTTATTCATCAGACTTTGTAGTTGATCAATCGTACAATGAGTATATAATTTCATTAAGGGTCAATTTTTCAATCTCGGTATGTTAAATTTTTAATTCAACACCTAACGATCAAAAGACTAATAATGGCTGTTGAATTATCGGTTTTCTATGTATCGTTACTCATCTATCTTATTATTAAACGACAATCCAATCGATAGTTTCGACTTGGTATCGCAAATTTCATGGCGAATTTTTATTTTTATTTTAGGGGGGATTTTCAGGTAATTGTGGCAATTTTAATGGGTTTTAGGTTTATTTCAGGGGTAAATATTTATGAGAGTTGGTAACTCTGGGCACTAAATAATTACAGTTCAACCATTTCAAGTTGTCCTATTCTGCTATATCTGGGAGTAGGCATATTTCTTAGAATGTTTCGTTTTAATTGTGCAGTTATGCACTAGATACTTAGCACTTCGTTTTTGATACATGGAATTGATTTTTATGAATATTTATTTAATGTCGCTTGAATCGCCGACGCTACAGTTTAGCTGGCGTCTTCCTTAATACTATTAAATGAAATCGACTTGCTAACCGAGTGTTCATTCACTTAAATATATAAAATATTACCAAATACTTACCAAAGAACGCTACAGCCAACGTCTAATCGCTTGGTGTACAGCGGATAATTGTTCGAGATGCCATGAAACTCTTTAGAGGTACTGGTTCTTTACTGAGCGACCGTGTCAAAGCTGTCATCGCTGGCACTTTGGTCCGGGACGACCGTTTTATTGTCTCGAGTATACTCCTTTTAGAAGGTCGGTAATGTGAGTGTAAGTTAAATAACGGCAAGAAGACGGTTGTCAGAATAAAAGCTGTGTGTTTTACGACCAACCCGAGTACCAAAGAGAGATTTGTACCATGCCCCATAGCGAAAACGATTGGTTATCAAGAAGGGGGATCCATATTTAGGGTGACATTTCGTTCGAAGCTTGTACCGAGCTTTTTGTTTTTGTAAATGCTCATATAAGTGCATCGTGGTGTGTGTAAAATGTTTTAGAAAGCATAAAGCATATCATTTACACTATATCCTGGTGAAAAGTTCCATTTATTGCTTGACAATGCGGCGTACGAGTTTGAACTGAATACTTGCGTAAAGTCGGTATTGCAACATTGTGGGCAACTTTTTTTATCTACGACGATAATGGCAAACAGGCATGCGAGTCGCCTGATGGTAAGCTGTCGTCACTATGGTCTATGCACGGTTGCAACACCGGAGGTATCACATGAGCGTTGCCGACCCGAGCTCGCAACTCTGGATATCAATGGCACCTGACACGTGCGGGATTATCTGAAAAGACGTGTTTATGCGCGATTACAAGCACCTTTTACTGTCATGGAATTATAATTTGCCACAATAGGGAAATGGCGCAACATCTCTTAATCAGATGTTCAGGACATAATGTAAGGAAACTCCCATAGGGGCACAAGAAGTTGATAAGATGAAGTTATTCCTCAAGTGGTCAAGTATTGCACATAATCCATCAGCGGACTAAAAAAAAAGTTATTTCGGACTGTCTAATAAACGCTATTTGGATATTTATGTGAGGTTTTATAAGTCGACTCAAAAGCAATGTTATGCTATAGTTACAGTATAGTAGCGACACGCTATGATGGCCGTTTTGACGTTTGTCCGCTCATCAAGATTCTTATTAATTAATAACTACCTTTGAAGGAGTAAACGGCTGTTCTTTATTGTCAATAGTTACGTGAAGTTAGTTTAAAAAAAAATATCAAATGTATAATATTAGACACAAAAATTATTTATTTATAAATCATATAATTATATGTTTGAACTATATAATATGATCCCGCGAACAAATGTTATGACAATTTTACTAATAAAAAAACAACGCCGTTTTACATAATCCATAAAGAATTATAATTATCAGTGTACTTATTTACAACATAACTCGGCTTTTATGTTTTTCGAAATTATATTTATATCGTATGTGTACAGAATCGTTATCCAGCACGATTACCTTAATGCAAAATAAAGCACCACTTGATTATATTTATTTCGAGAACAAATCGACATTTCGCGTCACTATTACAAAGGTGTCAAAACGGGCATCATAGCGTGCCGCTATTATAGTGGACTTCCGCGAAGGTTCGAGTTGTCGTGACAGGTGTGTCCGAAACATTCGTCGAAGTTTTTATCCGAGTTCTTATGAATACGAAATCGGTGTCGGTCAAAATGGTAGTTAAACATCAAAGAAATGCCTCGTGACAAAGTTCTTTTGTGGAGTTAGTGCTGCTAGAGTGCACTACGGTGCGTTTTATAGTTCGTGTAAGGAAAATATCCTCAATAGATTTGACACGCGCACTGAGATGGTTTCCGCGAGTTTTTACCATTCGTACTCGCAACCTTCATAGAAGAAGCACTGCCATTTATTATATAATTAGTCTGATTTTTTTATTTATTTTTAAAATGCACAAAAAATACGTAAGTATGCGTAATATAGGGTCTTATTTGGCAAACACTTTTGAATGCTGCTTACGCTCTTTTGACTTTTAAAATATGACCTGCCTTTACACAACTCTTTAGAGCGTCAAAACGTTTTCGCGCGGGAAAACGTGCGCGTATAAATAAAAACAAACAATAACAATCACTTGTAATTCGCGTACACGCCTTCCAGTATTCGATCCCTGCTGCACACACACTCCAAACTCGCGTGAAAGAGCGGGTCGTGTAAAGGTAGCAGCTATTGAGTAAATATAATGGGAAATGTGTTAATAACTAACAATACTGCTCAGTGCCATCTAGTGGGGAGTTATAGAAAGAATGAAAAGCATTGGAACCTTTTCCATGAAAAAACTTTCATGATGATCGGTGAAACGGTGTGTTTATTTTATCGATGTCAGATATACCAACATCCATTTTCATATACGTATATAGATTAAATCTTATACCGAACTATACAATATTCTAACTTGCACCCAATACTGATAGCGAAACTGATACAGTTTCTGAGAATTGCTACTAGGGTTGCCTCAAAGGTCGAGCAATAATGAAGATAAAAATAATGATAGAATTTCTCCTTTACACCTAAGATAAAAGAGATTTCTGTACAATTTTAACCCTTGGGCTGACTTTTTAAGACCCAGATCTTTAAATGACTGATTATGTTTTTATTTAGTTTTTATTTCACGACCTCGTTACATTGTAAATTTCATGGTCTAGTAAAAAAAAAAACGTTTGTCCGGTATTTCTTTTAAGTTTACGCATCCAACAGTCTGTTGACCTGTGCCTCGTGAGGTATACATTCATTTGTATGGAACTTATGGTTAACCTTTATGGTTTTAGGCGGTCCAGGGGGTTACATTTATTTATGTAGGCTTTATTTAATTAGGAACTTTATCTACTCAACGCACTCTTATTTGTTGTGATTTGAAATTTATAAAAGAAAGACATTAAAAATCGAAATTAAACCGAAAGAAAATCATTGCTTATTTTTGAAGTGAAACTTCTTTAGAATCGTTGTGATTTTAAACCGGGTGCAACGGAAAAAACGACAGGTAAATGAGACACAATACAAAAATGTGTAGGATGAAGTCGGCAAAGAATGAGACAGAAAGATACATACTATTTTTGAAGTGAAATAGTAAGCCAGAGCGAGAGAGCAAATGTCGGATTTGTTGTATATTGCACACTGTTTAATACTTGCTTGTATTTGAGCATTTAACGTGTGTTAGTATATGTGAAAAGTACGTGTACTACTGTACACTGTATGCGGCTGCGTATTACAGCTTTTTAGTAAGAAGTCAGTGTGCTGTGTTATTATTTAACAGTGTTTGTGAGTATTTTTATATTTTGTTTGTTGAAACTGAAAATATGGAACTTGAGGAATCAATTATGTAACATATGTTAAATAAAATAAAATTTGTCTTTTAAATTTAATCAAAATACTTTCATTTTTAAACAAATAAACTTTGTAATTATCCTACCCTTGTTGTATATATTCATCTCATTCTTTTGTCGATTTACTGAAGTTTCACTTCTATCGTGTGTTTATCGCACAACACCTTATTTTAGTTTCTTGGTGCTTACTCCAGTTACACTTATTCCTTGTAGAAAGCACATCAGCAAAACTGTTTAACAACACATCGGAGTACAACAATACATGTTTCACATCAGAGTATTCAAATTTATGCAAAAATACGGTTGTCCCATGGAACAGTTGGCAACGTTAGTTGCGACCCATGTGTAAACTAAAGGACGCGGGCTGCAGTTGCATATTTCAAACAAAAGGTGCGTGTTGTTGCCTCTGTAATACTAAATAAAGACCGGTTTTAATAGTAACTATTATACGGTTTGCATCAACCAGTTTCTCTGCGCACCCCTTTAAGCTCAGTAACGACTTATAGATCTGGTAGGTAGATATGATGGAGATGGACGCAACCCCCGTTTTTTGTGCAATATATTTTTTTATAATTTACTTCATTCAAAGAGCCCTGTTTTTCATATATAGTCATATATTTTTTATAATACTTTAAAGAGTGCACTGAGGTTTTAAAAAATAAACCTTTGAGAACAACCTTCAACAACTTTTCACACGACTTAGTATATTCCACTAGCTAAATTGCTTACTAAAATTAATCACCCAATGACGTTGTTTGTAGCCTGTGGGTAGCGTGAAGCGTCAGTTTTTATGCAAGCGTCGCAAAGAGCTTTGTTTAGTGGGCTGTGCTCTCTCTCGCCGCCCGAACGCACGCTTCGCATACGCGACGTTGAATTTACTGGGTAACTATCTACTTCAAAAGATTAACGTATTATAAGTTTGAACTTGGGCAGTCATCGAAAAATAGTGTTGCATATTTAATAAGAATTTACCAGCCGCATTTATGTCTTTTATTGAATTCGTGTTTTTGCCAACATTTCTAGGAATTGTTACTTTGTATGTCGGGTCTTTTACTGAGGACAGCATGAGCTGCCCTTTGAAGTGCTATTTCTCCTTGGGTTGGGGCTTTTATTGGTAATTTTAAGATGAAGCGGGACACGACTACCTATCTACTTCAAAAGATTACCGTATAAGTTTGAACTTGGGCAATTTTCGAATAAATAGTGTTGTACATTTAAGAAGAAGTTAACAGTCGCATTTATGGCTTTTAATGTATCGAGTGTTTGCTGATATTTTTGGGTATTGGAACTTTGAATGTCGGGGTCTTTTACCGAGGACAGCATGAGCTGCCCTTTGAAGGGCGATTTCTCCTTGGGTTGGCTTTTACTGGTAATTTTAAGGTGAAGCGGGACACGAGGCGGGTGACGCCTGTACCAGACGAAGTAGGCGGTGTCGGGCGACCGCCCTCCGCAGACCCCGGGCGAGTGTTGTGGAAAACGTTGGGCGCGGGGCGGCGTCGCACGGGCCCAGTAACAAATATACTTCACGAACTGTTATCACTTTTAGTGATTGCCAGTAATCTAATGTTATCGATGGAAAATAATTGAAATTTGGAAAAAATCATGTTTTAAATTTTTTTTCACCAAACCACTTTTTAGCACGTAATTCAAGCTGTGCTAAACAATGAAAGTCAATCCCATCGAAGTTTGTATAAAATCCTTTGTCCAAGTCAGTCTTTACCTTCTTTAATCTCAGTGTAGCTCAAAAGAACTCTTAATGCCAGCAAACATGGTAAATAAATAAACTCTAGCAAGTAGCAGTACACTGTAATTTTATTTTAAACTTTTTTATTAGTTTACAATTGTTTTCGTCCCAGTCCTGACTAACTAATATTAAAAATATGATTGAATAATTTGCCTAAACTTGCTTACTTCGGATGCCTATAACGCAAATAGAGTGTATTATTTGTAATGTAGGTTACGTTATATTAAATGTGGTAGATAAAAACTTGTATATTAAAGTCCAATATAAGAAATAGTGATGTGGTAAATAAAATTTTCTCGTTAATCTGTTTCGCTGCTCTGAATATGGTAGCATTTTTGACGCATAACACAGTAAAGATTTTAATAGCAAACTAATATAAAATATTATTACAGGAATCTAAAATTGCCATTTATTTATGCGTAAGTTATCTAGATGTTATACTTATAATGTAAAACGTATTTATACATAAATATGTGTTATGCGCATCTATATTCAGAGCAGTTGAAAAGGTTAACCAGGATTGTAATATTAAATGATGGTTTCGCATTAGCTACTTTAGTTCTTTAGTATTTGTACAGGTTCTGTAATACAGATTTCTTTACCCGGTAATAACACAACCATCAGTATGGCTTAACTTCATTTTAAAAGTTCTGGTCTATTTTGTGAAAACCAAATTTGAGGATACAATTTGAATTGTACAATTAGAGTCGTTGTTACTTGTCATTACGGGTTGGGTTCTTTAAATATATATGTAGAAAATACAATTAACAATAACAAAATTGATTGAAAATATTCTGATATCGAAAAACTGACAAGACTGATCCATACAAAGTCTTAAAATACGTTTTAGTTTATTTAAACATAAAAGAATAAAATATTGACGATAAAAAATAATAAAATCTATTATAAAATTGCAAACTATGTACAGTGATAAAATAAATATATATATAAAAAAATCGGTTTTTATTGTAAAATACAGTAGTATATATATATAGTATTTATTATTACTTTTAACTCTTTAATGAGCGGACACTGAGAATGTGCTTAATTACTTTCGGTAGGTTTTACTTACATAAATTTAAGGCCAAGCGTTTCTAATTACCGCAATTATTATCATTAATACAATTCTAGGCTAGTATGTTACTTTAAAAAAAAACGTCAGTATAGTATGCAAAACTACACTGACGTTTTATTGTATGTGTTTCGCTTACTCTTTAATAAAATTATGGTATTGTAAGTAGATACAGTCAGTTACTATGTATTAACACACCACGTCCTACCGCTGTACAAATTTTTGTCAAGCTTTTCCTATTTTAAAATTTTCATTCGATTTTCTCGTCTAGTTACAAAAGCTGATTAGTGTTTTTTTTAATTCTTGCACCTCGACTTAATATTGAAACATTTGTGAATATGTCGTTTGTAGAAATCTAGCTGTATATATGTAATATTGTGTTACCATTACTTTTCGTCATATAAGAGAGCATTCTACGTCCTTAATTTTCTTAACTAAATTTGTATGTAACATTATATTTAGAAGACATATATTGAAAAATAAATAAAATATGCTTGTTAGAAATTCTTCTCCTACAATTCAATTTCATTTTCATTGTATAAAATCTTATATAAAATGAATAAAAGAAATGCGCTTGGTTCAATTTAGTAATCTGTTTAAATAAGAAATGTCCAGTTTAATTATATGTTTATTTTCTTAATTCATATCCATTTATTTACCAACCGATATATCGTAAAATACCAGTTTCTTAAAAAATGCATTAATTAAAATATAGTATTTTAAGGTATGTTTGACCTCGTAGCTTGAGGGAAATTGAAGGGAAATTGCTTGTTTTTTCCTATGCTGAACTAATTTTTACTCATGTCAACTCTATTGTTAACATTATTTTAAGTTTACTCATTCTTAAATTTTTATTACCGTTAACTACAAAAATCTTTAAAAGGCATTGACTGTATTACGGCGTGTAAAATATAATCAAGAAATTAAAAAAAATCTTTGTAGATTACAACATACTTAGTATTGTGATCTTGATTAAGTTTTTAAATAAGTAACTATATTTTTCAAAAGTTACGTTACAATAAATGGCATATATACCCAAAATGAGTTAGTAGTAAGTATGGTAAATATACTAACTAATCAAAATGAAACTAATAATTTAAAAAAAAAACGCCTTTATGTGTAATCTAGTACTTTATTTACTTCCCGGTATATAAGATCCAGATCCACATAACGCGATAAACATTGTAATAAGTACTTAATAAACAATTTTAAAGTGTCAAAATGTTTGGCGACTTATAACATACAAGCTACAATAATCATTTGAATTATTGTTGGAATTTGTAAACTTGTTTTTTTTTTATTTCTATTGTTGGATATTTATTTAAAAAACCAGAATAATGTTAAAATAAATGCCGATATAAGTTAAATCGATACTTGCGCTTCACTAAGGTGTGGCGTGTTCTCCCCGTAGGCCCCAACTGAGCCACGCCCAGTGCGCGCATTCTCAAACAAAATCCACACGAAATGGTCGCACGAAGAATCGTTTTGAGTCTTCGTTCGTTTCGTTTAGTCACGCACGTCCCATCAGTTAGGCAGCTCAGTTGCGTAGTGATCTCGATAGCCGACGAACCGTACGCACGGCGCACACGTGCCGCTCGCGCCCACCCCTTCTCCGCATCTCGTTCCGACTTCCGAGCGACTCGCCGCTCGCTCGGTGGCTCGGTGACGCTGAGACCACCGTCGATAAACCGTTCGCATCAGTCGTAATCGGTGCCGTGCCGTTCCTTTCCGTTCGGTCGGTGCCTTGTCTATATCGTATCGTATTATATAATGCGATAATAAACACATTGCATTCAAAGCGACCACGTGTGCACCGGCCGGCATACTTAAATTTATCTTTTGCCAACTGTCTTTAATTTTTCACAAGTCCCGAAGGACCGCATTCTTTAATTGTATAAAACACCACATGTTCGAGTGTCAATAAGTTAAATCATTTAAACATTCCAATATTTATAAATCAGTATTTACTGCGTTCCATAACTGTCGTGTGTTATAACTAAATTAAAAAAAAATATTTATTAAGCATCATTAATTATTAAACATAACCTAAAAAGTTTCCTGCGTTTAAAAACTAGTGAAATGTCTCACTCCGTGGAACAACACTTTAGTGAACTTCATTTATCTGAAGAGGACCATGATCAAATTTATGAACAAGATGATCATCAAGATCAAAGGTTAGTACAATGCCCCTACAAGATTATACATAAATTCTGCATCGATATGTTAACCCAAGTCACTAGGAATTAGGGTTGCCAATGTTAAAACTAAGTTTAAGCTTAATTTTTAATTGCATGAATGCTATTGTCTCTTTGGTTTTAGATAAACTGATGTAAACTTGACAAACTCACTGTTATAATAGCTCATTACATACAAATCCAAATATTTACGGTAAAAAGCAAAGTAAAGCTATTTTATTAACAAGTTTGAAACCGTTATAAAAAAAAGCTGTTAACGTAATTACCTATTTGTTTTTCGTAACTTCATGAGTCAAATTTACAAAGACTAGAAAGTTACATATGCGGTTTGATAATAATTTTCGCTGATTAATTGTTTTTATTTGTTACTGAAGTAGAAAATTCGTACATACGTAAACTGTAATATAACATAAATAATTTTGGTATGTATACCTTAATTAAGAATTTGTAAAATAAACACTTTTTTATATTGTATTCACCTCTAAAATATAGAGGTAAATATATACTTTGAGGTGGGACTGACGTTACCGAAATATGGTAATCTAGATATATGAAAGTACCCGGACATTCCGTTTGAAAAACAGGACCATACAATATCATACTACATCACAATACGTACGGGACGATAGGTAGCTAATAGTAATAATATACTCTGAAAATCGTGTAAATGAAACTCGACTGATGTAGTGTAAGGAAAAAGGCTGTAGCGAGGTACGAATTTTATGACCCAGATTCTTATAACTTAAAAAAGTAAGACAGTCGCCTTAAAAAACGGGGCAAGTCCTGCGAAAAAAGAATGGTTGGCAACTCTACGTTAAGCCGGCATGCATCGTGAAACGTGCATATGAGTATGTTCCAGCCTTACGCATACTATGGTTTCTTTAATTTAAAGTATTCGTCAAGAATCTGAACCAGTCTTTGGAATCATATCGCCAAAAGAATGTTAAGTAATTTCGTACGTGTATCATCATCGCATGGCTCGTTGACACTAACCCCGAGTATTACATTCCCGCTATCGTAAAGGGTTCTGAAATTGTACCGGTCAACTACTTGAAAATGTAAAAGCAAAAATATTGTCTTATTTTATGTACACATTTACCACGACACGAGTTTTAAATGAAATGTACGTATCTGAAGGGAAACTTCGCGCGCAGAAATACGAAATGCTCTTTGATATTGACCGAGAACTCGTTAAAACTTTAGCCAAAGGATTCTACAGAACGAGATATGAACTCTCGGAGCAGTGTACCGTGTTTACTTCAGATTACATTTATCAGCGGCTTCGCTCGCATTAATGTGCATATGAACTGTCCGGCGATAATAGTACTTTTTTCTAAATGAAAAGTATATTTCCTTTGGTAGTTTCTCTTCTATACCCCTGACAATGTATATATTAAGTTTTATATGATAATCGGTTGATTAGTGGAGTCCTGAAATCGTATCAAACTTAAATTCTCACCCAGATCGTTAAATTGTGGGTGGTAGTAGATTGGGATCATTTTAATGTTTCGAACGAAAACTACGCTAGTACATTCTCATATTAAATAATCATAATTGTACAGACAGTAGCGTTAAAAATTCAATATACCTATTTTGTTTCATCCGCATATGTGTGTCAATAGAATGAGTTTTCTCATAATGAACAAATTACAAACATCTGAAAAAACTTTGCCACAGGTGTCGTCGATTCATATGAAACCGAACGTTGATAACGAAAGTGGGTATTGAAAAATCCTGGCCAAGAATTTCATTCATTTTGAGAATAGTCGTAGAACAAATGTATTTAAAATAAATAAATACATAGTTAACGTTTCATTAAGAAATATTCTTGAATACTATTGTTTTTTTCTATTGTACCCATATCGTTAAAATCGCAATTATTATGAGGATATCTCAAGTTGATTTTAATTTTCTTTAGCCGTGATATTTACCCTTATATTTTGAAAATTTATTACTTCTGTAAGCCTCTCCTCGTACGACGACAGCGTGTATCTTATTAATTTTGTATTCCCATATTATATTTAATGTTACAAAAATATAAAGGATTTCATTTTGAATCACTTCCTTAAAGGTAGTATTTTTTTTAATTCATTTTATTATGAGTAAATTGAACCATATAAATTTACAGTAAACAAAAAATATGTCACTTTTGAAAAAGCATTAAACTTAAGTTAATAAAATTGGTACTTGTAACACTCGACATTGGCAAAAGTGCTTATATATATATATAGGTAGAAGCCATTTTGTTAAAAATATGATGGCGGCATGTGTTACGATAGTTGACGACTGAGATATATGAATGTTACAATTCGGAGATTTGGTTTTTTTAAGTTTTTCAATTACAAATTGTCGGAGACGTTTGATACACTTTCAGAACTCTTACAGGCAGGAGCACTTGCGCTGTAGTATATTTTTTATATTCTGCACGTATGTATTTCGCACCCATTTAAATGTCTATATTAAAAATTTGATCAAGTTATAAAAATGATACATTTGGTGTTCACATCTAGACAATCTGCAGCTAATTTGATTTATTATAGTGACCCCAACCGCCGACAACTATGAATGGCGGCTTTATGAGAAACTATTTTAATTTTGCTCGTACATAACGCACTTCCAAAATTATAATTGGTTTTGTCAACGTAAAATGCCGCATTTTTTTGAAGTTATACTTCTTTTGGCGTGTTAGGGAAAAATGATGAGAGTAATTTTGAAGAGGCGCGCGCACACTGTCACGAAATACCGACACCCTGCTATAGCTAACTGGCTATAGTCAACATTTTATTCAAAAAAAGTATATATGTATTAAATACCTTTTTTCTATTGTTAGTGTAATTTTTTCTACAAACGTAGAATAAGACGAAAGATAAGTTTTGAAAAGATTTTATAATTTTTTTTTTTGTGTATATAACACACTCACCCATACTACCTACCGCGTTGCCATTATGATTATGCTTAATCAATACTTTTTTTTCGTACTGCCACATACCCTGATGATACTTTGGCCTCTACAGATTCACCGGAATACACTTAGTCAATACAACTATTTTGATTTCATAATTAATAAATACAACACTGTATATAGATAATGTCTATTATTTTATGAGATGTCTGGTGATGTATCTTAGCTGAGTTAGCTATCCGACTGATTTATTTAAACCTTGATTTGACAACTAGTAGGTGATTATAATTTTTACTTAATTCAATTATATTAGTTAAGCGACTAATTGTTTTCATAGAATACTTGAGATCGACTGGCAGACAACGTACATTATAAATGAAAGCGCTAAAGAAAAATTATGTATTCACCCCTGTGTGAGTCATCGAATTTTGTGTACCCTTGTTTTCTCTGGTGTGTCTGGAACGGATAGGGTTTTGAACATTCTGTTGGAATTTAGTATTTGCAATTATGTACGACGTTTAGTACTTATATTTCTGGTTTGTATTTTGTCATAGCGCTGAGATTTTTATTTCCTCTGCTAAATTTTATCTCGTATATCATTATATCGATTGTGTTAGGACTTATTCGTTTGTTATATAATTATTGTTTTGATTGATGTACCATATTAATAATGTTTTATTTTTTACTCCGTCCAGAAACTTTGAGGATTACAGATGATAATGGTAATAAAACCGTGTATTCTTCCATCTGATGAGTTTCGATGTGACCGAAAATTGGCAATAACACTAACTTAGAGGAATTTTGAGTGTATGTACTGGGAAGACCTAATGACCTATGAGAAATTCTATTTCGAAAACACGTACCACAGTACATTATTAATTTATTACAACATTACAAAATATCTCATGTGTCCACTCTGTAAATCTTTAATCGATATACTTGCAATGCTTATTTGATATTATTTCTATATTCTTATGGGGGATGATGGCTTTGAAATTCTGATCGGATTGTATTTTTTTTTTTGTGTCAAGAGAAGTGGTGGGCGGTAAACACTGTCCGGGTAGAGTGTTGAGACGACACCAAAAGCAACGTCTCGGGCGCGATCAGTACTTGGGTGGGTACCCGCTTGGGAACATCGCGTGAACGTATAGATACACCTTCGTTAACGAACTCTCTAAACTCGGTCAAAATTTCGATGCGTAGTTTAGAAGAACTAGGTAAAGGGACATACATACACACGGGCAGACGCGCAATAGGGCTTTTGTTTAATAATATTTATAGATGTAGATTATTTATTTATTAATGAAAGTCTTCATCTAATTCGGTTTATTAATAAATGTCTGAATGACTAATTGAAAATTTAGACATATTTAATCTACCGGCTATTTAAGTGTAACCTTTAGTATTTTCGGTTTAATGATGAGGTTCATTGTACTATTGTTATAATCGTGCTCAATGTAAATGTACCCGTAATAAGAAGGCCTATTGTATACTCATTGAGGATTCAAATAAAAACTGTTTTTTTTTTTTATTCGGATCAAAGAAGCGAATCTTATGCACTGTACCGAAATGCGCCCTCGAATAGTATGGATGAATGCACAAAGTAAACAAATGCTACTAATGCACACTTTTACTAATTCTTAATTACATAAATAAAGTAGGGTCTCTCGTATTGTGCTTAAAAATAATTTAAAAGTTTACTTTGGTGTATCTTACTCGTTTGTACACGCGTTAATTCAAGTACGACTATTCCAGTTTATAATAACAACTTATTAAAATCGTAATTATTTTTTTTATAAGTAAGTAGTAAACAATATTAGTTTTGCTGTAATGTATTTCTTTTAAAACTAGCTTGTGTGTATGCAAAGTTTCGTGATTGATCAGTTTAGATGTTAAGGCGTAGAGCGTGACAATGTCGCATTCACATTTACAATAGCAAACATACGGAAAGCTACTCGAAAAGATTAAAAAAGTACCTGTGTATAAAATACTAGCTGGACTAGCAGACACGTTGTTCTGAGCTGGTAATAAAAAAAAGCCCTGGAATCAAATCGCAGCGGTAGCTAGTGGGTCTAATTGTAAATCAAAAATATTCAGGCGCACCCACTCAAATAGAAATTACATCAAAATCGCTCGAGCAAAACCCGGTGTACGTTATTTTGACAAAAGAATGCTTTTGTACAATTTTCACATGTCGTGAATATATTCCCCATATCCAAATATATCTGCATACTAATTTTCTTGGTGATCGTGTTTGAACAACGGTATATAAAATGCTACAACGCCATCTGGTAGCGACTTACAACAAAGGGGATTGCAGGAATATATTCTCCATGTTTTGTCTTTATCTTAACCTTAGTTGATGAATATTGTTTTTCATCGCATGTAGTGTATAAAAACCAACAAAGTCGGTGGTCTGCCAACTCGAGAACACGCAACATATAAAAATAATCCTGACAGGATAGAGGGGTGCGGGTGACATACGAAAAGCCTTTAGAAGAAAACTTAGACATGTATTACAGCCCCACCTACCGCTCATTCTAATAATAAAAAACCACCAAAATCTGTCTTATCCACTGACGAACACACATAAAAAATAATGATGTATGTATTAAAATCGGCAAATGCATATTAAGGTACCCGACATTTCATTGCGCTGCAATAGAGCGATGTTCAGCCAAGATCGGATGGCTCGATAGATAAAAATAACGCTATACGAAACCGAACATATTCGGACGTCTCACTCTTCGCCCCGACGTGCCAAATAAAAGGTCGGGTATTGTACATTATTTTTGTGTAATTACATTATTTGCAACCAAATAAACACAGTTATTGTGTTTTTCATTATAATTCAATAAGCATATAATGCAGATTAATCTATAATACCATAGTAAACGAATCGATTACTTAATAGATGAATTAGAATTGTTTTGTCATTTTTATCATGGTTCTAAGCCATACCTGTTTTAATTTTGTTACGGTGTAACGTCACCTACCATTTTCTCTCATGTTACCATGATGTACGCTATAGTTTTAAACTAATACTATTTTGCATTCGTTCGCGTATTTTGATTCATGCCCATGCGGGATGAGTAAGTGGGGGCGCGCACACTGTGTTTTGTAAAGAAAAATTCAATATGCTCGTTTTGTCCAAAGATGGCGCTAACGTATATTTTGTTATCATTAAGTTTTATCTATGAATTTAATGTAGACGAAGACACGGGCGGTTGTTAAGTGTACTTTAAGTGAATAAGTAGATTGGAGATTATTTATGAAATTCCCTCACTTTGCGCGCTTTAAATTAATACTAATTGAGAGTTTGTCGACCCCACTGTACCGATTTTCGAGTTCACTTAATTAATGGACACCTCCGAACTGTAATAAAAAAAAAATACATTATGAAACTGTTTTATTAGTACTCTTTGATCACGGCGATGTGTCGTGTACAGGCGACATAAATTATTCTTTCCTGCTGGGGGGGCGAAAATCTCTTGGATCTTTGATGTACCATCGTTTCCTACGTTAGAGTCGGCCAAAATCGAAGGTTTAATTTATTATTGAACGCTAGTTGCGCCTGAGTCATGACCGATTATTTTTACATACGAGTATATTTTTTTTAGCATATTACGTTTTCTTAATGCTGTCGTCTCTATCATTCAGGAAAGAGTATATGTTTATTACACAGTTACATTAAAATTGTATCACAATTAACTTTTTCACTTACAAAATGTGTATATTAACGTTACTTACCAATGTAGTACTAGTCGTTTTTGTATTTTTTTTTTTTGTGAAAAGTACATGTTTGTTTTGTATTGTATTTTAAATGAATTTTTACAAATTTCACTTTCGTTACTCGTGCTTCCCTCTAATATGTGTGGTAACCACGTCAAAGTAACAAAGAACGAATAGCGAACTGGGAACGAAATGTTCCTACAATATTTGCAGTTTAAACAAAGAAGCAAGTTTGAATTATGTGATACAAATAGAATTCTTTGATAAACACTTTGAGTATAATAAGAGTCCAATAATTTTAATTTATTGATATTTGTGGTTTCATTTAATATTGAGTACAAATTTTTATCCGATGGAAGAGAGTCTCGGACGAAACGTAAAATAATTTAACTGTTAATAATTGCCTTACAAAATGTTAAGTGACGTCGTTCCATGATTTCAAAGAAGGCAACAAAAAAAGGAATACCAAAATTTCAATTGTATCGTAAATGGTTATGTATTGGAATTATTAATCTTAATTCTTGAAGCCACGATGGCTGTATTGGTGGTGTGTTCGGACTCAGCGTCGAAGGACGTAGGTTCGAATACAAGCAACTGAGTCTGAGCTTTCGGTGAAGGAAAACATCGTGATGAAAGCATAGCACGGTGATAGCTTTTTCTACGTCCATCTGGCTAGCTACCATCCTCAAGTTGTAAATCTGTCGCCAAGCACCTGTTGGTGTGTTCCGGCAGCTGCGCTTGAGAGCCAGTATCCTTCTAGGTTAAGCGTGACTTACCATCTTAGACCACATCATCATTTAACATCAGATGAGATTGTGGTCAAAACTTTTACCTATAAAGTATAGAAAAAAAAATTTTTTTTTTCTTTCAAGTATAATCGTGAAAGTTTACTGACTGGAACGTTAATTGGAACCGTTACTGGAAACGTTATTTTTTCATACCTTATTACAATACACTGTTATTCCGATTTTCGTAGATTGTTTCTTTTATGGCATTAAATTAAAGTAAGTAGTTTATTTATGATGCACAGATTATATATATTATGCTACTCCCGTATCTGCGCGATGAAGCTTCGGTCACTTGTGCCGGCTAAAAAGTAACCTCAAAATTAATTCCAATAAAGGCGTAGAATAACGTTTACGCACCATTGTCATTACAATAGTAACTCGAAATTAGCGTCTCCAAGTTCCTTTGATGCGTGTAGAAACCGCGGCCCCCAGTTATCGTGCTGCGTGTATCGTCACGCAATCCGATAGTTGGTAACGCATAACGATAATATCTTCCCACATCTGCAATTTAGTCTGACCATAGACAAAACTTAGTGCTGAATGCACTCGGGTATATGAGTAGCATAAGACATATAAAATCTTATATATATTGTTTTGTTATAAATTCAAAACATATAGAACTGTCTAGATAATATTAATTTCACCAATAATAATAAAAAAAATGGCGTATTGGTACCTATGTATGTCACACAATGTATATGTTTTCAACAATCTTTATTCAAATTTCGAGAAATTTTAATTTTGTAGTTGTTTTTACCGATTTCTATAAAGATTTTTTTGTATTTTTTGTAACCTATGAATAATCGGCTGACGTATTATTTATAATATTTTTCGTGTGGTGTAACGGTTACCTTAAAGAATCCGTTATAACTGCATACAATTTTTATTTTTATTAATAATATTTTCTGGCAATCTTGAAGTAGTATTGGTAATTTCATAGCCTATCATTTTCGGAAATGTTACGACTTTTTGTGTACAGAATTTAGTGTTATAATGTTGTTTTTCAAACTGTTTGTAGTATTGCCTTACGGTTATATATATGTACATTTTCAATTATATATATACTACGTTTTCAATTATATATACTTATATACTTTTTCCATTGTGGATAAAATATACTTGTCCTAATTTGAAACAGATTTTCTACAATACCTCATGTGTGATTTTGATGATTGCATAAAATTTTAAAAAAAGCTAACCCTATTTCTGTTGGGTGCCACTCGCGAGTCGAAGTTATTTCCTGATTTTGTAACGCTACACGCATGACAGGAGAGTCTTAACAAGTGCTATAATTTTTTTTTTTCGATCAAATATAAACGCTTCGCCTCAATGGCCTTTAAAAGACCATTATCCTTTAATAAACGTCTAGTTTAGCTATAATATTTATGAAGCAGAAAGCATATGCTGTGGCTTCGTGTGTGCGCAGTTGTGGTATACACGCTTTGCACCTGCCGGCAGGTGGTTTTGCACGGTTGCACGCGTGCCACCGCTGCTGTTCAGATTGGATTCGTTTTCATCTGGTGCATATTTTTATCAACTATATATATATATATATATATTATGCATAGGTAACATTTGCATGTAGTACATTTAATAATTAATTTATTATATTTATTGATATATTCATATTTATCATATATATATATTTATTAATTTATCTATATGGTGCCAGCAGAGTAGAATAGCACCACCCCATCATATCTTCCCGTGGATATCGTAAAAGGCGATTAAGGGAGTTTGGGATAGTACTGACCCCGTGTAAACTTCTTGTCGTGAAACTGTACCATCTATCCCGAGTCCTTTTCCGGTCGTAACGGTTCGCGTTCCACTGGGTTTAGAAGAACAAGGATGAGTATTTGCACCTGTGTCTTGCGCGTACACTTGTGCACCTTAATATAATCCTACCCGTCTGACCGCTTCCATCATCATCATCGTCATCATCAATTTATCATTTTTTTTTCTTCATAAGTATTCTAAGCGCGTTTGCTTACTCTACCTGAACCACTTACTCCCTGGATAGGGCGTGCAATATTAACCCGATTTTCTTAACCATTCCAGTTTTACGAATACCACTATCTATACAATTGGAGATATTCGATTTTTACGTGATTTTCTAATGTCTTCTTTCTTATTGTAAACAAACATAAAACGATTATTATGTTTTTAATTATTATTTAATAACAACAATGATACGTCAACAATTACTTTAACACAATTAGCTAGACACATATCGTTTTTTGATGAGAATAGTTGACGGATATGTAAAGATTGTCAAAAATACACGTTAGTTTAAACCTATACTCTAACTTAAAGTTTTAATAACTAGTATTGCAGCTAGGTGGTAGAGCTACGCTGAAGCTATCACTGGTTTCAGCATGAATGTGTCGGCTCGCTCGACGCGCGGGGTAGTATCACCCTCTCACAGAAAACCGACGTGAAGTAACAGTGCTAGCACTGTTGCGTTTCGTTCGGCCAGTGAGAGCGCCGGAGGCCCACATATTTAAAAGGCCGGCAACGCACTTGCGACTCCCTTGGTGTTGCTAGTGTCTATGGACGGCGGTGATCACTTACCATCAGGTGACCCACCTGTTCGTTGGTCCCCTATAATATATAAAAAAATACATTCTTCAAATATTTACAAGTATTTTCATTATTTTTTTTACTTGGCCGTGACAAACTAGAAAATAGGTCAAATTAAGAAGGCAATAATTTTGGACACTGGAATATCACAAAAGATAAACCATCTATTATTGATAACAACACATGCTTAGGTAGTTTACGAATTGTGTAAGCAATATGTACTAATTAATCGTATAATATTTAATAAATACAATATGTATTTACTTGAATTTAGAATGTAGTAACCTGATAGAACCTTGATGTTCCAAGATAAAGTCATTAAACGAACTTCTTGAGTAAAATCCCCTTTTATGGATTTCAAGTGGGTTTACGGCTACATTTTCCAAGATTTCGCTATTTGCCATTACTGCTTTCTTATTATTATGTTTGGTATTTTTATATATGTATATACTATATACTGCTTGATGTTTGGATTGATTCTCGGCAATTTTGGCAATTCTTGCATTGTAGTGTCATCATATCCTCGTTCTCGAGATGGACGGGAGATATCTGGATGTTGTATATATTTTTATCCGAGACTCGCGTATACTTTTTTATCGTGTTACAAGTTAAACACATTCGGTGATAGTAAAATGTGTTAGTACTTGTATTCTTCAATTGAATTCAATGACCAAGTTTCACATAGATTTATATAGGTGCATTGTTGTTTTACGTTGGGATTTGACAACTGTTCGAAAAACTCGAAAAGTTTGAATAACTTGGTTTTCGGTATGTAGTATTCGATTAGTACGCTCTATCCCTGGGGCAACATCAACGATGTTTCGATAAATATATACTCGTATCAACTTTCATGAGGATCGATAAAATGATAATAGAAGTGTGGATAGTAAATGTGTTATAGCGCCATCTAGTGGCGAATTATAGTATAAAGCTGTCACTGTAAAAACCACTGAAACACTCGTGTCAATTTTCATGGTCACACTTGTGCGTTAGCGTTTTATCAATGATAGATATGTTAGAACAATGTTATGAATTATGTTATTAATAAGCCCACTATTAGTACTGCTCGAAGCAATATTAATAATGGGAAATCCAATCTGAGTATGTAATTAATATTACTTTTGTTCGTTTTGGAGCTTTTTTTTTAATTGTGAGGGTTTGCCTACTATTGGTACTAGAAATTGTAAATACTGGATTGTTGTCTACACCTAGTTAGTTTCGTTGTACCAACCCAGCTCAGAATCAAGATCACTCGAACTAATAATAAGGGGGACATTAAATTGTTATAAATAATAATGTATGATTTTGTTTTGTGATTACAATTTTTTTGGAATATTTAATACATGGTAATTATTAGCTCACTTGTCGTTTTACGACAATAGTGCGCGTATGCTGTCGACTGACTTACTACACATGCCTCCGTACATATCATATCTAGGTAGAACTAAAGTAAATATAATAATTGCGTCACTACAGTTAAACTTCTGATAAGACCTCTTATCGAATTATACTCAATACACGGTAAGCGAGGCCTTTTTAATAGTAGATTTATATATTGATCGAAGATTGACGTTCTGAATTGTATTATTTTGATTCGGTTATAAGCTTAATTTAAAATAATTACAGCGATAGTTAAGCGATCGCTGGATGCTGTGTTAACCATATAAAATGATGCATTACTAGGTGGTAGACCTACGCTGAAGCTATTACTGGTTTCAGCATGAATGGTTCGGCTCGCCCGGGGTAGTACCACCCTCTCACAGAAAACCGACGTGAAGTAACAGTGCTTGCGTTTCGTTCGGTCAGTGAGAGCGCCGGAGGCCCACATATTTAAAAGGCCGGCAACGCACTTGCGACTCCCCTGGTGTTGCTAGTGTGTATGGACGGCGGTGATCACTTACCATCAGTTGACCCACCTGTTCGTTTGCCCCCTATAATATAAAAATATATATATCTAAATATTGACATTACAGTATCGTGTAATTAATTATAAGTGGGTTCCTCTACCACGTTATATATGATACCTATTATTGAATTCTTGTTACTAACATCAGTGTCATATTTATTCGGCATAACTAAACAAATTAGTACATATCGATTCTCTGCTTAACTTTTTGTTTTTTGTCGAGAGTTTGTTCAAGAAGAACGTGTCGCCACCTTCATACATACAACGAACAATCGGTCAAACAAATATAAAAGAAAAGAATAGCAAAAAAAAGTAATTAAAAAACAAACTTGCCATCTCTTTCTTGCCCTTATACCCGACGTCTATCAAATTATAAATTAATTTTGCTTCTTCCTATGCTGGGCGTGACGATATTTGTTACAAACTCTCCTATATTATACTTCTTAAATATATGTCTTCTTGGTGACAAATTGTACAGTTACTATTTCCGCTACTTTTCATTAAACAGTTGAATGGAAATATGTCCGGAACGAATTCTTAAATCTAAGACAATCATGATTCTTTTCGTATTGGAATCTTCGATCTTGGAGCTTGGATAGTCTTATACCAAATACCTCTTGATAAAGATCTTTCATTGAAGTTTTTGTACCATAAATTGATTGCATTTTTCTTGAATTCAACTCTATTGTCGTGGTATATCGGTATACAATCGTTTAGAGTTCCATCTTCTATCGCTTCTTCTGCTAATTTGTCCACAATTTCATCACCTTCTAACTCCAATATGAGAAGGCACCCACTGTATTGCAATATACTTATCAAGGAGTTGCACAAGTTTGTGGTTAACTACTCTGATGTTACGCATATCCCGTATTCGCGGCTACTAGCCTGTCTTTTAACATTCGCTCGCATTCACAATAAATCTTTCGAATACTTTGCGAATATGACTCGCTATTAAAAACATTATATGTAGTTATTTATAATATACTAGCGGCCCGCTCCGGTTTCGCACGGGTATAAAATATATAGCTTATGTCATTCACTGAAAAAATGATTAAAATCGATCCAGTAGTTTTGATTTATTCATTACTGTCCGTGGCCCGCACGCGTTAAATTTTAAGTAACCTCAAAAATAAGAGTATTTCTCAACTATTTAATTTATGTTATTATACATATAAACTTTCCTCTTCAATCACTCTATCTATTAAAACAAACCGCATCAAAATCCGTTGCGTAGTTTTAAAGATTTAAGCATACATAGGGATATAGGGACAGAGAAAGCGACTTTGTTTTATACTATGTAGTGATATTGCAATTAATTAACCTGTAGCTTTTGTAAATTTGATATTAATTGAAATTCGCCATTGAACTATCATCGATTTGGTCTTCGGATTGTATCGCATTGTAATTTGGATTACGGTTAAAAATGTTGGTAGAAAGTTGAGATCTTTCTTTTTTATATTTCACTAAAAATAGTGTGAGACATTCGTTTACAGGAGACAAGGAGACTAGGAAGACCGTAAGACGAGAGAGCGTACATCCTTTAAAACTCGGTTGCAAACGACTTATTATTGTAGATAATTAATTGTACCTACTCATTTTAGTATTATATTAGTTTTTTTTTTCGCTATGCCATAGTACTGTAATGCTAGTTTCTAATATAATTATATAATATATATTTTCAGTTCAAGTAAACAACGCGTATTACGTTAAATTCACAACGGTCACAGAGAAATTCACAAAAATGTATTATTGAAAATAATTGTATTGCATTACATTTTTTTAGTTCTCTCCAATAATTGCGATTGTTGATTATTTACATCGCTTTTTTTTATTTTTTTATATTATAGGGGACAAACGAACAGGTGGGTCACCTGATGGTTAGTGATCACCGCCGTCCATAGACACTAGCAACACCAGGGGAGTCGCAAGTGCATTGCCGGCCTTTTAATATATGTGGGCCTCCGGCGCTCTCACTGGCCGAACGAAACGCAACAGTGCAAGCACTGTTACTTCACGTCGGTTTTCTGTGAGAGGGTGGTACTACCCCTAGCGAGCCGACCCATTCATGCTGAAACCAGTAATAGCATCAGCGTAGCTAAACCACCTCGCTTGGACTATACACATACAGAACTTGTTGCGTTTGCGTTTATATCATATATTCGTAGTATTATTTTCTATCTTTTCGTAACTCGAATGAATTCACATAGTTTGGTTATCTACGCCTGTATTCTGCGAACCAGTACTTACGGTTTAAACTTTCATAATATTTTGGTTCGTTTTTTTTTTTATATAATTTTTATTGTTCTCATAAATTCGATTCGAGTGAACACATTCGCCGTTGGTTGTCATTAATTGATTGTTTACCAAAAGAATCATGTTCTTTTCGTTCTTCTCGGAAGAGTAAACAATAATTGGGTATCACATAATATCACATTATTACTCGGTTCACTGAGACACGAAACATTGTACCTTAAACAAGTCTGAATATAGTTTATACTTCCGGCCTTGACAATCGTCTTTCGCTGTTCAATCATCTGTAGCGAACTTCACACTATTTAGCTCTAATAGGAAACGACGACACCGGCTTTCGTTCGCCAGAAGTAATTCGTATCTAAAGAGTTTGGCCAATCATACTTTAATATAGCGTAGTTTACTTTATTATGGATAAATATGTTTTTTATACTCTTTTGTGTAAAAATAAACTATAAGAAAATACTTTATTTGGAATCTTTAGAAAGTATTTCTTAATTAATTTTACTCTTTATGCCCATGACCTGCGTTTATACAAGAGTGATTTCCAATATAAATAATAAAAATGATTTCATATCTAATATGGAAAAATATTTGTGAAACTTTCTAATTAACTAAATTGTTTTAGCATGTTCTGAAAGCACAATAAAATATTCAAGGAAATAACTTGAATATGAAAAAATACTTATTTTCACTTGTTCAATGGATTATATACGTTTCTTTTCTGAATAAAAGTTGAGCTGCCCCATTCGTGATTCATAGTGAAGTTTTTAGCGAAGAAAAATAACGGTTTTTTTCTATTATGCCCATATTTTAGGTAGTTATATATATATACTGGTCAGTGTTGTCATTTCTGAATAAATACACACGGCACAGGTTTTCGAGTAATCCACCAACATTCTTTTTGTCACAGCCGAGCTCGAGACTAATAAAGCGAGTATCGAAAGATTCCATAGATTTATTTGTTACGTCTTACAGATAATCTTCTGGCTTAGAGGAATATTCTCTGTGCTCGTGAAATATTATGTAGTTTTCGAGGAATATTATAATATCTCGTAAAGAATATTAACTGGAGGATAAAAATGACATTTCTGTTATTGATGACCCCCTATGATTTCTGTAATATTATGGCGCTAATATGGTGCGTCCGGGCGACTTGTATATTGTATCTGCAAGTCAATCCATTATCAACTTACAGTCATAGAATATTTCGAATTACCTACATTTGAAAAAGTATTCATTTTTGAGTATATGTTACAATGCAGCATACACTAAATCACCTAGTGTTTATTATTATTATTATATTACATGATATCGTATGCTGGTTTATTTCATATAAAGTGATAAGTTTGTGTTTAGCGAAATGATGAAATTCTCATATATTTCATACTATATGAATAAATGATGAGAATTGAAAATTATAAGAGCCTAGTCCCGCGACGCCGTGTACCGTGTATCTAGGTCATAGCTATGACAAATTCGATTGCGATCGATTCGGATGTTTTAAGTTGTGAAAACTCTGCAAATTGGTCGGATACGAGTTACCTTTTGCACGTTTATATAATATTAGCCTGGGCGTATTATACCTTGCAATTGTTACGAAAATAACCGCGTTCACAAGAAATAGATGCAAAACATTACAATCGTTATTATTAAGCAGCGGCTAACGGTCATTATTGACTTGTAGGTAAAGGAAAACACAATTGTAACCGGCACAAATGTATAAATAGATCCATTACGTACGTATAAGAAGGAAACGAAAGGGAATTTGCATGGGATTATATAACACTGGATGACAAAGTGTTGATAAGGTAGTTATTTATTTTCGTTAAAAAGTGTTCAAATTGTTTAAAAGTTTCTTGGCATGTTTCATAAGACAATAAGGTAAATATTATTTTGGAGTTGAAATGCATTGCTAGTTGAATGAATGTTAGTTAATATCAAAAATAAGTAATATGATTACTTATTAGCGTCAACGGTTTTATATCCGATCTCGTTTTGTATTGCAAGTCGGTAAAATCCGCGCTACTGGCGCGCGTCCGCTGTAGGGATACGGTAAAAACATCGACACATTTTAATATAATTTTTGCTTATTTTTTGGTACCATTATTTTTGTAGTCGATACTTTTAAGGTGGGATAAGGGTAAGATGATGATGATGACTTTTACATTTATATAAGTTACCGGTTTCGGTTTACTTATCTTATAAAAATAGAATTTCATCTTCGCTGTATCATACTTACAATTGTGTTGTTGTTTTATTATATTTAGTCAGTCAAAGTCAATTGATTAATATCTATTTATAACGTTAGGTACCAATTTGTATAATATAAATAAATAAAAATATTTGAAATAAACTAAACTTAGCAACTTTAAATTTGTTTGTTAGTTTGTAATAATTAATTCTTTTCTCTTGACGCTAATTTTCCGAAATTGTGGTCCTACAGTAGAAAGAGACTGATGAAGAAATTACATACGAACGGTAACGACAAAATGTTGTTGGGTTATAATTTACAAAGAGGTCGTTTAGAATGCACGTTTTCACTAAATGCATAACATACCTCAAGTAAGGGATCCTTAACACAAAGTGTTTTCTAAATCATTGTGTATTGTTTACGAAAATAGTATAAAAACAATTTTGAAACTAAATAAGTGATCAAAATATGTTTATTGTTAAAAGAACAGTGCAAATATTGTTAATTAAAAAAGAGTTGTTGTTGTGACACCGGGATCATATCAGATTTGTGTTGGGACTCTATTTTAATATGTAAATGAAAATCTGTCATATGAGTTAATGTTGGTGGATGTTGAGTAAATTTTGATATGATTTTTTTTATTATTATTATCATCACCTGTTCTGCTTCATGCTTCTACTTTTTTGCATACTAGCGAAGGTGACAAGGATAAAATAAAAATAAATAATATACTACGTAAATTCAACTTTGTGTCAAGGAAAAAAAAAACAAAATGTGGTTATTGTTAAGATCCGAGTAAATTAGGGATTACCAAGCCGAATTTAGTGAAGAAAGGAAAACTTTCTTTTTTTAGTTTATATTATACAATGATACCATATTAAATAAGCCAATAATAGATAGTTATCACAAATGATACAATAAACAGAATAATAAATTTCTCTCTTTAATGTGTACGATATATTAACGAATTGTAAAAAGAAATTTTAGTAAATTTGGATTTGATAGGTTCGTAAAATAAACTTCACTTAACGCGTAGGGTTTGAATTTCCATCCCTTAAAATTTTGGTAACTTAGGGTCTTAGGTATAGGTCGCTTTGCTTGCGACACGTCTTAAAGACACGAACGATTCAAATTATGACATATGTTTAGTACGGTATGATGTATTGTAGTTGACTTTTGACAAAGTAAATCTCTGTTTAACAAAATTAACCTATTTTATACATCACTGGAAGTGTACAGTTTATATACATTGAATTATTATTGACAAAGGGTAACGGGCGCGGATCCGTTATTATAACAAGTCTCACAGGTCTCGTAACGTAGGTCCATCTGTAGGTAGCATTCGCTGTTGTTTTTTCAGTACTTTAAGATTAATTATCATTCTTTTAAACCAACTGTATGAAATGCTTTACTTACTTTCTTTCAAAAGCCTCGTGATGTTGTAGAGATACTTTTAGTTAACTACATGGGTGAATTGTGCCTAATAGATGGGTATTTTAAACGGTAAAGTTATTATCCCTTTGGAAAGCATAGGATGACAGTTGTAGATAATGGATTATTTTCTGTATTTAGAGATTATTTCATTCATATAGATAGAAAAATCTCGCTACTATTCATTTGATACATTAATGACTACGATATTTTTATTCCGATACTACTCATGAGTAAAGTATCGATAATCTCTTTAAACGATACCGTATCTCTAGCTGTATACCCGGTAACTGCTCGCAGCGCAGTTCGGTTCGTTCGTGACGTCCGTTTTTAAGTCAGTCACACCGCACACGGCAACACTCGCGGTTGCGCGACAGGTTTCACGTGAAAGTGCCAGTTCATTATAGCATTTCATCCGTTTGTTTATCCGTGTAAATGAAACATCAACCTTAATGGTGCACGAACTTTTGTTCAAAATTAGAAAATCTTAAGAGACAAACATTAGTTGAGGTAGTGTTTTACATCTGACGTGCTGTATAGTAGTATTACACGACTTGATATATAAAACAGGATGGCGAAGTATCACAGGTATAAAAATCTTTTTACATAGAATTATAATGCAACAACTTGACAACAAGGAACACGCCTACTACTCTACGTTTTTTACGCCGGGTCTGTACGTTGACGTACCTTGCCGCGCGTTTTCCGTCGATCGTGGGTTTTAATTTTTGTAACTACTCTTTTATAAACGTTACATTTGAAAAAATATTGCTAAATATTTGTAATGCATCTTCAAATTGAATGCACGTGAACACGTGTTGACTAAAGTAAAATGGCGGCCGGGGCATCGGGCCGAACGGCGCGGTGCGGCATGATTCCATGAATCACTGGTACAGAACGCAACGCTCGCTCGACCGGCTTGTCGCGTTCACAATTACCATCAGAATGAAACTAATTCTCTGTATTCAAGTAATAAAGAAACGGGACTGATTTTATTGAAAACTGTAGATTTAATATTGCATTATGGCGGATTTTGATTATCAATTTAACATTTTTAAAAGTAACATTATTATTACTGACCGGTTTTTAATTACTTCAAACAATGCAAATGTACTTCCTGTGCCCATGGCTTCGGATACATTTAGTGTATAGGATTATTAACTGTAGTAGAGGTTTAACATTTATTTCCGTTAAGTCTTTATAACAATGGAATAATTTATTTGGATAGAAAATTATGTTTTATAGATCGAAAGTCCACGTAAAGAGAATTTTTTTTATTTATATTTAATTAGGCAGAGATAAACTATTCAGTACTTTTTTCACTTATGTTTGTCAACTGACTTTTTTTTTTTATTTCGCAGCTATGGCCAATCTATATTGTTTTAACAAATTAAAATGTCAGCTTTTTTTTACTTACTCGTTGGCAAGTTGAAACCTTTACTTGTAATTCTCTTATTGTTCACAATTCACGATCGTTACGAATTTCGACATATTGGACACAACAACGCTATGCACACACTGGTTTTCCCAATTTATTTATTACTCTGACACTTGTTGATGTCACAACAAAACGGCGCGCTGTCGATTCTTTATAGCACAGACTGCGTTTGTGCGACATGTATTCTGAAATCCGCATTTCATATTTGTACACCTGGTAATAACTAGCCGACCTCAAGACTTAGCGCGTGTTATTATTTGTTGATATTTTAAATTTAATTATTTTTTCATTATACGATAGATAGTTGGGTGGTTCCAGTACATTTCGATTTACGTGACGATCGGGTCCAACGACGATATAAATGTAGACGTGTTCCAGTGCCATCCAGTGGTAATTATAAATAGCATTAAAAAAAAGAGAGTTCTTATCTGTTTGAAGTGTTTCAGTATGCCAAACATAGCTGATTAAGCTGATGGGATCCACGTTGTGAATACCCCGCCCCCTCTCGTTAAATAAACTCTGTAACGTCATCAAACGTTTCACTTCTATTAAAGCGTTGATAGTATAGATTAGATATTGTTAAATATTTTCGAGAGTTTCCGTCCTTTACGTACTTATTGTTAAGAGTGAGAGGTCATGCGTCTACAGAATCTAGGTTTTCTCACGTGTTCTAGTATCGAAGAGGCATCGCTGACCGACTGAGTTTTACCCCGCAGCCATACACATTCGACACGATCCATGTGACACCTTGCATTGGTTTATTCCTCTTCATAGATGTGTAGAGTACTTTCCAAATAGGAACACTGCTGAGCAGTGATCAGTGACCGGAGTTGGATGTGTGGACCAAATCCACATGCCTGCGGTCCTGCGGTCAAAGGGTTTTATTAATCTCATGACAATATAAAATTCGTTTCGTAAATTTGTTTATAATAGAAGGGTATTATTACACATAGTTTACTGTTTTATTATATTGGGTTGTGTGTATATACTATACACATATATACATATGTAATAATGTCGTAAGGATCAGTAATAATTGTTTGGTAAATAAAGCTGGCAATATAAAGGGGCGATGTTTGCAAATAAAACTGGCTATGCATTATATATATATATGTGTATGTGTGTATATTCTGTTGCATTGGGTCACGCAGTGTCATTGTCCCCTTTTATCTAGGTAACCTAACATGCGTATTTCTCATTGCTGGGAGCCCCGCCCATCACCCGGCAACGAAATGGAACGGGGGTCCGTCACACCGGCAGTAGTGTGACAAACCTCCACTCCACCTTTTGAACCGGTTCACTGTTTTCCGTTTTGAAAGGAAATAAAGTATTAATTCGTATAACTATTTTTTCATAGTTTTATGTTTTAAGGAATTTATTAGACCATTATTATTTTTATTTTATCCAGTTCTATTTAAAATATAGAAGTTGTTAATCGATTATTATAATGATGTGTCCCGTTCATTATTAGAGATTTTATTTTAAATAATATCTGACTTATTATTTCTCTCATCTGCAAGTATTTAAAATAACTTTCAAAGAGTTTTTGTCCTACACTTATTAATATGATTAACTAACGAGTGAAATAAATAAGAAGCTTATTACTACTATGTGTGCTATTTTGAGAGACATATTTTCTTTTTGTTTTTATAATTTTTTTTTATGTTTGCTATACATGTCAATTTTAAAAATTACTTTAAGCCTCCCATAACTTGTCTTGTATTATTTTATGCTGACATACATAACTTATCGGTGCGGCTTCGTATTCTTTGCGATATATGTTGACCTAATTTATTTATTATACTCTATTTTTTTTTCGACAATATACGGTACTTGACGATTTAAAAAGACTGAACACGTCATTGTTGTGTTGTGCGTTATGTTATCAAATCTTAATTGCTTTATTACGTATGTATCGGAGTTAATTATCGTATAAATATTATATAAACGTTATATGTGGGTGGTAGTTAGTGTGCAAGGTACGAGGGTCATGCAGCGAGCAAGCGAGTGCAACGGAACCGTGTTGTGAATGGCGGTGTAGAGGGGGCCGCGCGAGGGTGGGTTAGCGCGGAACGTCTGGGTATACTCTGCGTTCGTAGTGACGAGTGCGCGCGATGATGTCATCTCCGGTCGTTCCGCCATTTTGTAGCTAGTGATACGCGACCGCCGACCAGACAGTACCCGGGGTATCGTGTTTGCTGTTGTCAGATATGTTGAACGAAAGTTTGATTGGGTTAACTATAGTTTCACTCATGTCGTGCATTCATTATTTATAAATCGCATTTTTATAGAGCGGCGTGTACGCTCCGGTTTTCGTGCATACAAATTATTGTAATTGCTATAAGATGTATACAAGTGGTAATGTCGCTTCTCGCAGCCGGTCATCAAGGGTACTCATCAGTGGGCTACCCCTGCATGTACGCTTCGAGAACATCGAGCCGCTACTATCACAATACGGAAACGTGCAGCATTGTGACAAAGCTATTTCCCGTGATGTTAACACCCAAGCGGTGTACATCACGTTCGAGACACCGGAGCAGGCACACCAGTGAGTATTTGTTCGACTGTGTGACGCACTGGGATGCGGAATGCTGCAATGTTTCAGTTCTGCCGCTATTTAATAGTGTCATGGCTTCTTACTATACCTTCTTTCCTCTTTTCATTCTGCATGGATTTCAATGTAATTACGTCCAATGCTTACCACACGCTTTGTTGTTAACTTTCAGGTGCCTATATGTTATAAATATTCACTCTTGAACTTAGGTATACACTTTTGTGGGCATGTTTGGATTGCGAATTTACACTATAATTATTTTCCAACATTTTTTGTTTGTTTAATTTATTGGTGGTGATGTGATGATAGTTATATTTAATATTATAGTTTCACCTGAATGAGTGAAAAAGCGTTATGTCAGTGTCACAACGCATGGTGGATGTGGTCAGTCAAAGGTTTCGTTGTTGTGTGACATCGATAGGTGATGGGGATTGTTATTCTCGTAATAAATACAAGGAAAATGGTCTGTTTGTTACAGAGCCGTTAATGGTTTGAACGGTTTCGAACTTGAGGGTTGTCGAATGAAGGTAGAGACTGCGGAACAAAACGTACGGAGCGGAAGACGCGGGCGCCCCGGCGGCGGTCGCGGCGGCGGCGGGGCTGCCGGCGGCGGTTCGCGACCCACCGATTTCCCATTGCGGTTGTTAGTACAAAGCGATATGGTCGGAGCTATCATCGGTCGCCAAGGCAGCACCATCCGCTTAATAACACAACAGAGCCGTGCGCGAGTCGACGTACACCGCAAAGACAATGTGGGGTCACTGGAGAAGGCCATCACCATTTACGGAAACCCAGAGAACTGCACGAACGCATGCAAGAGAATACTCGAAGTCATGCAACAGGAGGCCAACAATACTAATAAAGGGTACATATTTCGATTATATTCTTTTAATAGTTCACGTAATAACTACTCTACGTAGGAAACTTAATAATAAAATGTACAGTACTCTTTTATGAAAATTGGGTGAAATAGAGCGCATATCTTGATACAAAATCTCAGAATTTATAATGTTGTCATCCCTGTATTTCAAATGTTACAACATATCGTTTTCATTTTGAACATATCCGTGATAGATTATTATCTAATATAAGTCTAATTACTGTGTTTATAGGTTTTATACTAGAATCGTTGATATGCGTGTTTTTTCTTATATGTTATTTTTAATTTCAGTGAAATTTGCCTGAAAATTTTGGCCCACAATAATCTGATTGGGCGAATCATTGGTAAAGGCGGCAACACCATTAAGAGAATCATGCAAGAAACCGACACCAAGATAACCGTTTCCTCTATAAACGATATCAATAGTTTCAATTTAGAGCGTATCATTACTGTGAAAGGAACCATCGAGAATATGGCCAAAGCGGAGTCACAAATCTCCGCAAAATTGCGCCAGAGCTATGAAAATGATTTACAGGTACATGATTTTTTACATTTAGTAATAAAAACATTAAAAAAAAGACTAGGTATTTTAAAAAGTCTGTTGCATACAAATCAATATAATATATATTCATGTACGTATGACAATCTTAAACATGGGTATTTTTTTTATCCTCCTAACATTCGTTTTATGTGTGTTGTAGGTGCTCGCGCCACAGAGCATCATGTTCCCTGGCTTGCATCCTATGGCTATGATGTCCACTGGCCGCGGTTTCTGTGGAGCACCACCACCGTTCCCGCCACCCATATATGCTCCGATAGCTGGTCAGGGTGCACAACAGGGCGCCGGTGATTCACAGGTAATTGAAGAGACACGAGACACGTCCAATATTATTAGGTTTTGTGCTTCAACGTTTGCAATAATTTCCTTTATCCGCTTTATGTTAAACGACGAGCGCATTGTAACGATTCTTATCCGGTGTGTTAAAATTGAACTGTGTTAACACATTAGATTCTACAAAGTACGTCACATGTCAACGCCCTCTGAATAGGAATAGTGACCGGTTTTTTATTTTTATTTTGTTTCTTTCGCCTTTTGATATTATAAAGTAAGAGTCAAAAAGATATAGATTAATAAGTACCAATTTCACTCATGTATATATGGTGTAACCGTAATGGCTTTTGGAATATCACACACTTGACTAGTGGATATTTTGGACATGTTGTGTCATAGTTAGTTATTCTTAAAATTAAAACTCTTGTAAAATGGTGTGGTATTTTTTTTTTTTTGACTAAGAGGTACCTAAAATAATTTGTCTCTTCCGACGCGCATAATAAATTATTAATTGTGTACTTTTGATAGCCTTCTGATATAATGTTGATACCAATCCTTGTTGTTTCATTCCTGATTGCACATAGTATTAAATTGTAAATGTTTAATTATCACATTGTCGGTTTGATTCCAGGAAACGACTTATTTGTATATTCCAAACAACGCTGTCGGTGCTATCATTGGCACAAAAGGTTCTTACATTCGCAATATAATCCGATTCAGCAACGCGTCTGTAAAGATTGCTCCCCTCGAGCTGGATAAACAAACTGAAAACCAAAACAATGCTCAGCAAGAGCGCAAGGTCACCATCGTCGGTAGCCCGGAAGCCCAGTGGAAGGTGAGCTTTTTTTATTCTGGTTTCAACTTCCAAAATTAATTAGACTACTCTGTATATTTGCTATATTATAAAACATAGTCGTCCGCCGCGTCTGTCTGTCTGTCTGGATGTTCGCGCGATAAATTCTAAAACTACTGAACGGATTGTAAGAATTGAAGAAATATTGTAAGAATCGGAAAAAGACAAGCTGCCTTAAGCGTTTCAAGCACATAAGTATATATTTATTTTTATTATCAGGAAATAAAAAAAATCAGGGAATACTGCTAGTGTATATATATATATATATATATATATATATATATATTGTTTTACTAAATATGAATCGATTGATTATTTATTATGGTCAGTGGGTAAATTAGAAACTGCAACAATTCAAATACTTGACTGTAAACAACAGACACGTGATGTGGTGGTGACCTTTTGTATTGAAGACGTTCCCACTAGTTTTAGCCCTTTTCATTTTGTAGCTTATAGAGTTCCATAATTGCGCGCATGAGATGACTTTGTCCGAATAAAATACAATATAGTGCCTTCTCAGTATTAAAATGCTACTACACGCTTTCCATTTTGCTCTTCGTATATTAGTTTATAAAGTTTGTATTTTCTTGTCATCGTGTCTCTATATAGTAGTATGTTGTGATCAATTTTAGGTGAGAGAGAGATATCGTCCCATCGGAAATTTACAACGCGGAAAAAACGTTTTTTTTTTTTATGCATTTACTCTCGTGTTCTCTATAAAATACTAGTTGTCCTCGAGGTATTGTCGGGTTTGCGGCGATGATGACCAATGAAATTCGCATCTTTTCGAGGAAAACTATGATTTATACTAGCATAATCACTATGTACTAGATATGAAATTAATGAGCCTTGTCCGTCTTACATTTTGGCACTATATATATATATATATATATATAGCATAATTATCCTTAGTTATATATATATATACTAATATCTTTATTTTATAAAACAAAATCGAAATGAAAATGTAATAGATACAGTATAAAGAAACAGATAGATAGAATATACGGAACTCATCTGTACTCAACAGGTTGCACGCTCATTTATTGATGTTCGTCCGTTCTCCATGTGTGTGTAAACATTTACACGCTAACCCAGTTTCATGCAGAGATATCGATATAAGAGTTAATCGGTTGCAGTGCCATCTAGTGGCGAGTTATTGTACAATAGATTGCATAAAAATTGTAATCAGCGTGACACAGTTTATATAATGTTTTGATGTATGAATATCGTGTAATTAATAACGAAATAATATATATCGCTATTTCGCACAAATCAAAATTCACTCGTAATGTGAAAATTATGAGAGAAAAAAGTTTAACGAAGAATTACGTCTCGCCGCTACTCTGTTTGAGTAGCATCTCCTCTATTTTGGGTTTAATCATCAAATCAAAGTTAGTTTAGTGTGTGCAGCATATAATGTGTATACGTGTTTTCATTTGGATCCGGACAATGTTGGTTATTTGTCGACAAAATCCGGTTTCGAATGGTGGTCATTTGATGAGATTATAATATTTGGCTATCAACCATAGACCTGTGTCAAGAGTGGATGGATGCGGGTGGCGGGTGCTACCGTAGGCACGTATAGTTAAATCGTACGTAGAAGCCGCTGGCGTCACTGTGAATGCTAGTCAAACTGGTCGTTCCATGTTTTAGTTGGACTCGGTAAAATCAGTACCAGTTCTTTAGGTTTTGTAACAAAGTTCCAAAGCATATTACCGATTTGCCAGACTATAAGTTTGAGTGTGCCATGTTGTTAAGCGGGTTTTGGTGTCGAAGGGCTATTATAGAGTGGATATCATTAAGTGAACGATAGTGACGTCTGGAATTGACTCCTCTCTGTGTGCATCCACTAAAACGATTGTAAACGTGTATAACATGTTTTAAATATATAATTGTATGTTAAAATGATAAAACCGATCGAGTTTCTTGCCGGTTCTTACTCGATGAATGGGATGTTTGTCCGAACCGGTGGTAGTTTTGACGTTCATAAGCGCCTTCTTAGGGCCTAAATTGAATAAAGTATTTTTTATTTTGTTGAAACTAAAAGCACACGTCATCCTCCTGCACTCTGGAAAACGTCTCAGGCATAACACATTGGTAATCTAAGCCTTTTGCAGTAATTGCGTTATTTATCCTATAGGATCCTGTGTGGAATGTATTTCGTAACTTTCCCAGGCACAATATCTCATTTTTGAGAAGATGCGAGAAGAGGGTTTCATGTCGGGTTCTGACTGATGTCCGGCTAACAGTCGAGATCGTGGTGGCATCTTCTCAAGTGGGCCGCATCATCGGCAAGGGCGGTCAGAACGTGAGGGAGTTGCAGCGCGTCACCGGCTCGCTGATCAAGCTCCCGGAACAGTCCCACCAGCAACAGGGGGGGAACCAGCAACAGGATCACGATACAACCGTCCACATCGTGGGACCGTTCTACAGCGTCCAGGTATGAGACTCTTGAGATCCGCATAGATGTTTTTTTTTTTTTTCATTCGTACGTCATAACCATTATACGTTTATTATTTTATGTCGAGGTGCTCAACTAATTTTACGGTTGACATTTTTTTCTTAATGCGTTGATTTTTGGTATTGGTGAATGTTGTATGTATAACATTTTGGGGTATTTACTATTAGGGACGTCGTATGATTGTCTAATATCGTGAAGAAGTAAGCCACGTTTGCAGTCAGTCCGTCCACCTGGTGTTAAGTGTGGTTACCACCTCAACATCTAAAAGCGACTAGGTTACAATTGCCCTTCGATAATTGATTTCGTAAACATGATGATGACAAGTGAACTTGTTGTGATTATTTTTGTACGCGTTGCCGCCAACGACATTCTTTGCGGCAGAATACATTAGTTTGAACCCTGTGCAAGCGCAAATACTGCAAGATATGAAATGGCGATAATTTACAATTGATCCTGATGAGACCTCAAGAATCTGGAAGATGAAAAATCTGTAAATGCCTCTAAGATAAATGAGAGGGGGGCAGATTAGATGAAATACACCACGAGTGATGGTGATATACAAAAATGAGATACCACCCCAAATGATTTGAATCGATTTTACCCCCCTTGGATTTTATTGTTCGTCAGATGAAAAATTGGAAGAAAAAAAGAAGATGATTATTTTCGGCTGAGAATATTGTTTTGGTGAAATTTGTTTGATACTCGATGAAAATTCTGTTTACGACACGTAATTGTAAATCGGTTAGTTGCCTTTGCGAAGTTTTTATTAAAAATAAGTTTGATGAATGACGTTTGACGGGGTTGGTTGGTTGGTTGGTTGTGTGTGAGTTGTTCGTCAATAAATGTAGTTACAAGTCCATTATAATTAATTTACGCTGTATATATATATATATACACTTTGTTATTTATCTAAAACATTGAAGATATTGTGCTGGCGCAAATTGTCTACAGAAGTTTCTCGCAACAAGATAAGTATAATATAACAAATAACATTTAGTGTTTTGAAATATTATTAGCGATGCGAAATAATTGTGTGTGTTTTGTTTTATATTACAATGGAAAAACTCATTAAGTGTTTTTAATTTTGTTTTTAGTATTTATAGAAGAATCATTTGGTTTTTTGCTGTATTGTTTTTTCTCTCTCTCTCTCTCTTTTTTTTTTTTGAATAAACGAAACATTTGCAAAAATGATACACGTAAATGATTGTGTTTTGTCATAATGTCACTTGGTGAGTTTCGCCGTGAAATGTATATACGATATCAATAAATCAAGATAAATTATTTTTTTGCTTAGTCGACTCACTGTGGCATAATGAGCTGTGTTTACGTTTTGTAGCGATCACCTGAAGCCGGATAAAATGTGGCGGACGGATCAAAGGATGTGTGTTTACGGTTCGATCCGACAATGCCGCGCGTGATCAATGAAAAGGCGCTGCGCTCTCGATACCATTTCCAGTTGTTTTATATCTCTGGTGATGATGATGATGATGATGATGATGATACTTCGAAATAGGTGAGTTTTCATTTATAAATTACTCGTGATTGAATTTAATGCGATTGTTTGTACCTCTGTTGATTATTTATTATTAGAAATAAATATATATATTTTGTTAAAAGGATCTTTGATTTAATACTCTTACTACGTTCGTGCGTTCTTATTTACTACCATAAATGGACTCTTGTAACTACATTGCGACTATTGTTTTTTTTTTTTTTGTAATAATTTTTTGTATGAATGTGGGTGTCGGTGTGAGTGAACGTTGTTAATAAAGAAATGTGTTGTATATATCTCGGTTATAGTGAAAATAACATGATTCGTTACTGTGCATTTTTGTTGTTTGTATTTTATCTGTTATTTTATAAATGTGCAAGTCATTTGTATCGACACGTGTTTATGTAATAATTACACACACACGTTAGTACATAGTATGTATAATGGATCCTAGTGATTTATCAATTCGTAAGCTCTGTCAATTCACTCTTTACGTCGGACTGGAGCGCGGGAGCTGTGATTACCACCCGTACTGGAGATACTAAGTGTATTATTATTGTGATTGTTGTTCTCCATTGAAGATTGATTGATTGATTGATTTTTACTATACATTAATTATATCACGTGGTCAGAGATAGAAAGGTGTCTTTAAAATTAACACACGTTCCGTGCCAAGCCAATTTTGCTTGCCGGGCGTGTTACACTGCAATAGCAGTTGCAATTAAGTAATTGTTGCGTTATAAGAACCAAGTTTAACGTGTACCACCGGTGGTACTCGTGGCCTAAAGATCAAGATTAACACGTGTACCACCGGTGGTACTCGTGGCCTAAAGATCAAGATTAACACGTGTACCACCGGTGGTACACGTGATACCGAAACGTGTTAAACTGATGCCTCGTCGATCGACGTTCGAACTCTGCACCGAGTTTCGAGTTTTATGTTAAGGTTCAATCAACATTGTGTTTTGCAACTATCGTCTTTAAGCTTAAAATCGGTTGTACTCGAGAGCCCAGTTAGTTCCTTTAGACTTTGTTATCACTTTAAGCCATATCCGACGAAATTGTGAACATCCTGGTTTGTAAAGCGTTCTAAATGGATAATACTTATTAAAGCAATTGTAAAACTGAGGAGTAATGTGAATTCAAATTGGAATAATCTGGATGATCGATTGATAGTTTCGAATTGGAAATTGAAAATACATGGAGCTATATTTTAAAATTTAAAAAATCTTCTGTTTATCCCTTTGGTGGTCAATCTGTACGGCGTGAACAAAAGGTAATTTATTAAACGTTAACGTAGAGAGCGTGTTAGATATTCTTTTTTTAAATTTACACTAAATTAATCTTGAAGCTTTTTGGTATTTTTAAATAGGTACGTACATGTTTTGAGACGTAACAAATAAATTTGCCCATTAATTGTCATTTGATTGATACCCAACCTGTTTCAAACTTTGTATTGATAGAAATATTTATAAGTTACGGACCTCTTATGAGGTTTTGATATTTTTGATTTTAGTTATCGGTGTAGTCGATAGTCTTTGGAGAAGTCTATTATTTAAATCAACTGATCTGCATATCTGAGTTGTTTTTTTTATAGCACTCTTGAATATTTTAATTTCGTTTTGGGCGGTATCCATAAACATAAATAAATATGTGATGAGTGTCGCGGTTTTTTTATAAAACGTTTTTGCTTATAGTAGTATTCTGATATTACAAATTAAAAAAAAATGTAATGAATACATATTACTGTTACATTTTATTAGCATAAAATCTCCCTAACAATCGATTTTGTAATATTAGAAGATCGGAATTATGTTAGATAATCTGTATAGCAGTAAAGATTTTAAATTAAAGTGTTTTTATAATATTTTTCTTTTTATAGAGTGCGCCGTCTACGTGTAATTTTATTATATTAGTTGATAACAATATTTTCAACATATTTCCTCAGCGTTAGCAAATAGTGGCATACTCTTTGTGCAGCTCGAACAGTGGTATTAATTTTTATATAAAATTTGAGTATGTAAAACCGAACCTATTCACGGTCAGTTGATAAAAAAGCCATGCGAAACTTTGAACGCGACTCGGAAAGCTGAGCGTAGTGCTTGCTTGTGTACACGATGTATTTCGGTTTTTATATCGCATTGATTGATTGATTGATGTGTGCTATGTTTTGTGTCTGCAGTCCGCGCAGCGTCGCATCCGCGCGATGGTAGCGCAGTCGAGCGCGCCCGGCCGCCGCCGCACTGCCCAGCCGCCGCCGGCGCAGCAATAGACTGCACCGACTCGATGTACGCAATGTCCCCGCGCGCCCTCTCAACTGTTTCACCCGGAATCCAGCCGTCACTCGTCGGCCGTCGGCCAGCCGCTGTTGTGCCGCCGGCCGATTTACACCATACAATCGCGTGTTACACGTACCGTACGTATTCGCACTTTTGTTCCGTTACAACGCCGGGCCCAGCGTAACGACCACCGGCCGGACGTGAATCCGACGCCGCCGCCGCCGCCGCCGCCGCACTTTCAGGCGGCCGTAGTGATGACGTCATGTGTCCAAATGTTGTTGTTGTCGTAATTAAATGTAGTGAATTGTAATTAAAAGAATACTATTGATAAATCAATATTTTATCCTGGGATTATCTGTGTTTGTGATAATTACTATTTGAATTTATAATTAATTACATATTCTTCATATACACAGTATTTTTACCCGATAGTAATTGTTATATTGTTTTCACGCCGTTATTCCGCTTTCAATATACACAATTGTCATGAATATACAATGCAATAGTTAATGATTACGTTATATACATATACACAGGTTAATAGCGAGATACAATATATATATATATTGTAAGTGGCACACAGTTCTTATATACAAACAAGAAGTGAATATTTTGTTTTGTTATGATATAATAGATTAATCTGTTAAATGTCAAAATACTACTTACTTCATTATGCTGTTAATATATATTTCAAGGGTGTGTGGGATGTATGTACCAACCACGGAACGGATATTATAACACGACATCGCTTTAACGAGGAGGCTCAATGGACTAACTGATTGATGCTTTGCACTTATGTATTTTATGAGAAATTTCTTTTAACGATATAATAGATAGTTTCTGCATTCTGGTAGGAATGCGTGTTGTATTACAACTTTGTACAAACTGAAGTGTAAGTTGAGTGTTAAGTAACGAATCCAAAGAGATGAGACGCCGATTGCTTGTCGAGTTGTCACGATTATGATGTGTGATACAAATTGAAATTGATATGAGAGGTGTGTACGCGCGCGGCGCCTAGTGGTGCGCTGTTACTACTACTACCGATAGTAGAAGCGCGGAGTCGCTCTATGCCGCCGCGCCAGTGCGCCAATGTTGATGATGGTTTTAACAATTAACATTGGTCCACCTGTAACGGATATACATTATTTTTTTATATCAAAAAAAAAAAAAATATATGAAAATCGTTGCGACAGCTAGGAGGAGAGTAAAGTGGAACTTATGAGTTTTAATTTTGTAAGTGACAACTGTTGATCGTTTTCTTTGTAGTTTTGTTAGCTTTATTATAATGTTTCTCTTGTATTAACGGTTTTGTTGGAACACGAGATTGATTGATTGGTAATACTATCGTATATGAATAATGTGCGTATAATGGTGTCGTATTATTTGGATTTTAATGGTATATACATATATATATTAATAATGAAATGTAAGGTTTGCGTTATAATTGTGCCAAGTGAGATATTTAAATGAGAGTCGTAAGATTAAGTGAGTAATGTCAAAATTAATGAAAAGCTTAGATATTTATATATATTTATAATTGTGATACGGATAAATAATATATGGAAGTTTTGGCAAAAATGTTTTTAAGAATGTATTGCGTTCCAAGTTTCCATACTCGTGAACTTAAATTAAATCTAAAGGAAATATAAATGTGGCGACGAGGGAGGGGGGGGGGCGTGTGTTGGGAGTAGAGATGTGCATTCGCCGAGATCACGTGCATATCTCTCTCCCTCCCCCCTCTCTCTCTCTCTCTCTCCCTCCCCAAGTCTTACTCTTTACATCTTTTTACGCTGTATTTCGTGTCCCAAATGCATTAATATAATTCTCATGTCGTGAATCATATGATGGTGAATGGAATTTTCTCATCACACATGTGCTGAACCCGTTTACGTGAGCGAGGCTTACGTACGTACGTACATATATAATAAGATTACAATTTATACACAAAGAATTGTTTAATCACAATAATGTCGTAATATAAAAATTTATGATTCCATTCTAAATAAAATGTTGTGTGCCATTTTGATTGATTATAATTTTGATATTGTAGCATATTCCTTAGTGAAATTTTTATGGCCCTTCCTTAACCAGTTGTAAGGAAGGGAATTTATTATACTGTCCCGGCATTTTCATAGTAATGTTTGTTTTTTTCCCCCCCATTGTATCGCAACTCACCAGAGACCTATCATCATCAGTGTAACGGTTTTTTTTTTCTATTTGAAAGTAAACGATTTCATGGAAAATTAAACTACTATGAACAGCCAATGGTTAATATTGTCAGTCAGTTTTATTGATGTCTCAGTCAACTTAAAATAGTTTAAGCCAACGGAGATAAATTCAGTCAAAGTTTTTAATCAATTAATAATATCACTACACGGTGTACGGTTTTTATGCTATTTTCAAACTGAGTATCTTTGTATACTAGAGATGTTTGCAATGGAAAAATATATTTTTACATTATACTTCACCTTAAGTAGAGGTTCAGCACAACGTGTTCTCCTCTCCCCATCCCGCTATGTCGGCTATTAATTATTACACACACACATATACAATTCTTTACGGCATCCATCCTTACCATCGTCACTACTCCGCTACTTATTATATTTGTACTAAAATTATATTGATGTACATACAGACGAAAACAACCATTTTGTATTGCTTCCACATATTATTTTAATTTTTTTTATTTTTAAATTAAACATTTTTTAAAATTCATATTGAAATAAATGAATCAATTATTTTATTAATTTTTAAACGCCTGTATTTGATATCGAATTAATCTGAATAAAAATCCATATTAGCATAATTAGTTAGGCATAATTCGTATCGAACTGATTTTAATGTGACCTTACAGCTTTTATTGTGTATTAAATTAAAAAAAATAATTAAATATTAAAATTACCATTTCGCTACTTTTAAACTGAAGTTAATCAACTAGTAAGTGACAATCGTTGTTTATCTTATTTTTTATTTTTTTTATTTCGACACCTACGATATTGACGTCTTGATATTTGATATTATTAGTAAATGTCACTTGAGGCATCCATGCTATCCAATTGCCCTACTTACATACTTTGCATTTAAATCTTACGATAAATCCTCTTATTATGTGAATTAAATATTTTAAATCAAGAATGTAATATAACAAGATGAAATGATTGTATTTCCTTATATAATATATCCCGTGTAGGAGCTTTGAGGTCATATTGCATATATTTCCGCCCGTTCATGTTTAATTGGAAATTAGTGTACTCAGCAACACATTTCATATATCGCATGTGACAAAATAACGCGTGGAAAAGTTATGTAATTAACAGCCGTTACATCCTTTCAACTTTTTTTTTTTTTACCACCAATCACGTCTCGATTTGTAAATATATTGGAGCGAATCGTGGCACCTATAGCTCGATATGAGAGATTCGATATAATTACGCCATGCATTAGAGACACTAGAGCGGTTCGCTCACATCCAACACATATATAACTCGTGAGAAAAATGTAGCATCATTTTTCGCGTGTGATCGACCATAGGCAGTAATTTAATAATACCGATTAAATAACGATAATTAACGTTAAAAGTAGCAATTAATACCTGTGCTTGTTATATATAATAAGCAAACGCTGTTTACATAACAGTGTATACGTTGCAAATGAATGACATTAAACACTGTCTTATATTCCACTGAAGTATAACACCCAAGACTGCCGGTACCCCGAGCAGTACGCAATCTCACCATCGAACTCTGAAACGTTTTAATGAACTGGCATAGTTTGTCTGTAGACTTACTGACACCGGACCTCGATACACCTTCTCCGTGTGTCGATAATACGAATATTTAATAAAAGGAAACTCTTTAAGGTGCTTACGATTTAATGTCTAGATACTGGAGTACTTTCTACGTTAAATACCGAGTGCGTTAAAAGAGTTTCCAAACGCCTAGTATTTTAATTTCGTTTTGAAAATATGATTCTACAAATTGACAATATGGATATTTCAGCATAAAAATTAACATTCCAAATAGAACAGGACCACCAGCTCACGATGCTGAATATTATAGATTCCAGTCGGTATTGGAAATAATAATTTGAAAAGGTATCCATCCATCCGTCGTTCGGACTGCGTTTATATATCGTGTGGCGCTTTGTGTTTTTGCTCTTAAGCAATGCCCGAAACAGACACGTTTCCGAATGTTGTCGGTTGTCTTATCCATACTGGCAGGGCAGTACACGTTGGCATTATTGCTCGATCTATAAAATATAATATTGGCTCGTGTCGTATGTACGGCGTCCGCCGATCCGAGTAACAATGACTAGCATATTTTACTATCCCGGGAAAGTAACATCCAGGATCATCCGCTTGCTGAATCGGCTATCAGAATGTGACTACAACAGAACACACTTACATTCAGTACCATCATACGAGAGTGATGTACATTATTATAACAATAATAATAGACACGTTGTTTATTCCTTCCAAAATGATGCAAATGAAGATAGAAAAGAGAGTTTTTTTTTTTTTTATATTATGATTTTGTAATGTTAGGGATGCAGAAAAACATAGTTTTTAGTTGATTAATTGTATCGTTGTGAAGTAATTTAAGTTTGGAGAATAGGCGCGGGCGGTGCGCGGCCACGAGACTGAACTACACCCCGGCCGTGACGCACCCGCGCCTCTTACTTACATGTCATTTTCGCTAACAATAATAATCATTCTTGTTTGATAACGGTTTTTTTAAACATTAATAATATTTTTCTTTCTCATGTGTGTAACCAATTATTATTATGTCTACTATGAATGATGATATATGATGAATGCTAATGATTTTTTTTTTTTAATCGTATTGAAATGTCTATTTTAATTAAATCGAGCATGTTTTTACCTTTTAGTAATAATATTATTTTGATTCATTCGGTGAAGTTGATTGTTAACTTTTGCGTTTAATGCGGAAATGCTTTTTATTAGGTAAATATGGAAGAGAGTGCTCTCGACTCTCTCGTTTTACAAATGTTCAATTTTATTCCCCTCTCCAGTATAATAATAATAATAATGATAATGATAATATTAATGTATTGAAGTTTCATCGAGTCTATAAAATAAGTGTTTATATGTATGTGTATGTATTAATGTACCTTACTGGAACATAACAGTCTATCGATGGTATAATCGGACGGTTTCGTCTTGGTGGTCGCGGCAATCCGTGTATAGGTTTCCGAAGCCGACCAACAATTGATGTAGTAAGCGTGTCGTCGTCCTGTCTTTCGTATCGTATTTGTCTTCTGCGCACAACTAACTGCACCGCCGATGACTGTTATATTCACTTAGTGTAAGAGAAGCTGTTATTGTTGCTTCTCAATGGATGTATTAGGGTTCCGATATATAGAGACAAGAGTATTGTTTTTTTTTTTTTTTTGTACGCAATAGTCGATTCATACAGCTGCCATAGAATATTCCACCCAAAAATTTATCTTTGATTTTCTACTGTTATTTTAGAACTATTTCATAATTGGTATAAGTTTTGAAACTAATAACTACCTCAATATTACTAAATGGATATGATAATTATCTTTGTGCATGTTTTCGGGAACTGAATTTAAAAAGAATACGAAATTTCAATATATAGTAAGTGTATAAGGATGTTATTTTAAACATAGTACCAGAAATTGTCAAAATTAGGTTTCTTATCGTAATAAAATACTGGAATGAGAGTTTTTGTCTTTTATTCAAATATCCATATTTAACAGCGAGATATATATATATTGTCATGTGATCCACAAATGCCCCGTCAATATAGGTTGTATTAAACAGAAACTGTATTGAATACTGTTTCAGTTTGGGTTGTAACACATCAAATGGTTTCTGATTAACTTTTTTTTTTTTATACTTTATAGGTTATCGTTTGACCACAATCTCATCTGATGTTAAATGGTGATGTGGTCTAAGATGGTAGTCACGTTAAACCTAGAGGGAGACTGGCTCTCAAGTGCAGCTGCTAAAGCACACCAACAAGTGCTTGGCGACAGATTTTCAACTTGAGGGTGGGTGGTTGGTAGCGGGCGGCGGACTTGAAAAAGCCCTACTACCACCATGCTCTGGTTTCGTCACGATGCGCTTACCTTCAATGCTCAGTTGCGCTAGGATTCGAAACGAATTATTCTACAGTCTTATTAAAGTGTAAATTTAAGGTCGAAGGGGGATACAAAATAAAATTCAATGCCGGCTCATCGTAAAATTTAAGTATTTATGTGGTATGGTGGTGGAGACATAAATCTCTTTTAAACAACATAAGGTTAGGACCTATCACGGATCAGTTTTATATAGTTTCTGCCATGAATGGGTGAAAAAGGCTGAAGGAATTTCACCGTGATAAAATTGAAGGGCCAACGGTGTAGGACGCCTAAGTAAGTACCTTCATGTAAAAATGAGAATTGTTGCGATTTATAATTGTTACTATCTAAGAAATGTGATGTATTGAATACATGCGATTTGTCATATTATGCCATTAAACGAGATAGCTATGTATTGTAACGACCGATTATCAAAAATGGCATATCTTTTCGTTTTTTCTCGAACAGACTACGCTGTTGTACTGAAAGGTCTTCACAGGTTCACCGGACTAATGGACGAGCGCTTATGGAGCTCGGCCGCTTGGCAACAAGCTCAAGGGTGCTGTTTGTGTGTGGGCTGTTGCCTGGGATGCAACAACGCGGCTCTTACTAAGCCTAAACTGGCATAACGCAATAATCTCTGTAATCTATGAATCAAGCTTTAACTATTAACAATTCAATGCAGTTCGTTCGCGAAATTAACGTGTTTTTTTTACCAGTCACAACAATACCCAATTTGTTTTAATTTTTATGTAAAATCGATATTCTTAGTATATTGTTTTTGATATGTTAAAATTGCAGCATATTTACCGGTTATATAGTTAAAACGAATAAAATTCATTTCTAATGTTTACGGCGTAATAATTGTTGTATAGTGTACTAACTTCTGCTCGCGGTTCCCCTCGCTTTCATGTAGATTTGAGTTTTCCCTCTGGACCAGCACTTTTTTCTAGATAAAAGTTAGACGCCCCGAGTACACTGATAACGTTTATACAAAATGTTATGATGGTCGGTTGAATGGTTAGGACGTGTAAGCGTAATAAACAAATCACTTTCGCACTTAAAATAATTTATGGTAAAGATTAGCCACTACTACCTGTATGATTTACAGGGTTGCCATGTCAAGAAAATGTATTAATTGTAGAAAATAAAATTAATTTATACCAATAGATAAAACTATTATTGGTAAACTTAGTAAATGAATTATCATAATAAACTTATTTTACGCGGCAACACGTAATTCACCCCACAAAAGAATACATAAAACGCGGGATTTCGTTTTTTGGTCTATCGAGTTTTTGTCATATTATCATATTACCTTAAATGGTGTACCTTACTAGCCTGCTCCAATTTTCGGTACCTCGGTTCATTGATCCAAAACGACGGTGGCATAGACAGGGACGCGAAGAATAGGATAAATGCAGGGTGGAGGAATCGGCGAAAGGTGTCTGGGGTAGTTTGTGAACTACGAATGCTAGGGTATCCAGGAACACCAGGGTAGTATTGAATCTCCACGGAAAGTTATAATAAAACCAGTCGTGTTATATAGATCCGAGTGCTGGGCTACGAAAGAGACGGATGAGAAAAGATTACACGTGGCAGAAATACGAATGTTAAGGTGGATGTATGGTGTAACCAGAATGGGTAAGATTAAGAATGAGTATATGAGAGGAAGTTTAAAAATAGCACCAGTGACAGAGAAGTTGAGGAGTAATAGGTTAGTAAGGTATGGGGGCATATTATGAGAAGAGATGAAAATCATGTAACAAGAAAAGTTTTGAGTTTGAAAATGGACGGATATAGAGGAAGATCGGAAAAGGTGTGAATGGATAGTGTTGAAAATGATATGTGTATAAAAGATGTGAATACTGAGATGACATTTGACAGGGGAGTGTGGAAAAGGAAAACATGTTGTGTCGACCAAACCTAAGTGGGATAAGGGTAAGATGATGATGATGATGACTCTTTTTTTATTGTATTGTGATGAAAATAAATATCAATAAAAACAACGAACGTAACGTAAACGAAATGTTAAAAAGTAATTATGATTTCTTAAATTTTGTTATTTGATTATATATTTCATTAGATTTTATCTTATTTCAGTCTAGAAAATGCGTGCTCGAAGTCTATAATAAAAAAAAAAAATCGTTCTATATTTTGTTTGCCGAATAAAATCTGTAAAATATGAATATGTATTAATAAATAACTAAGCAACGGCTTTTAATATTACAGTTAAGGTAAATAAATTGTATTCGAACAAACTACAATGATTTCTGAATTTACTAGTATGTTTTAGGTTATGACCCGATGTGGCCGGTTAGCCTAAAAAGAAGGAATAACAAACAGATGTTTGGCAACAGAGGTGCCACTCTGAGGGTGGGGTTGTATGGTGCATTTAAGAAATCCCACGTACCACGCTATGCTTTTATAAAAATGTTCTTCATCAAAACCTTCGATTTATTGTAGAGATTTGAATCTACGTTAATTAATGGGGTGTCTAAGCCTTACCTGATTTTTTAGATCACTTAGCTGTAATCTAGTTTAATTATTAGCTGCCTTGTAAATCTCGGGTGTAAAGGTACCCTAACATAAAGTACGCCATCAAAATACATATAGAAAAAAATCGCGTATCTGATAATGAAATCCTGCATTGCGTCGCGTCGTTCCGAAGTGTATGGCATCGAAGCTCTACTTCTATATATAGTCGTTGGTGTGAAAGAAATCTTAATCGGAGATGGCAAAAGGTAAACGGAAGTACGGTGGCCAGTATCTACTTTATAAATGTGTGTTCAAAATCGTTTGAACGTCTGCAATATTGATTATACGTGTTGGGAGGATTTCGCTTTAAAACCCTCGTCTTGGCGCTCTACCATGTTAAGTGTTGCAAGGTTTAGGACGCATATTGAAAGGTAAATTTTAACTGTTTTTCAGTACGAATTATAACAAATCTATTGAACATTGATTAAACTGACTGGTTAACTACGGATACATTTAACCTTTAACAAAATATGTTTGTTTTTTCCAATTAATAGGTTTCCATTAAAACAAAAAATGATTATTGGTAGTCTCGTTGCGCAAGGCAGCCTGATTTTTGGTACGAAAATTTCAGTAAATTTACAATTTTCTTAATAAACACAATATACCTTCTTATGCTACATATAATCAAGTTTAATACAGAGGGCATAATATCCAAGTTATCTTTACCATATATAAGAAAAAAATTATGTGACTATTTCTTTGTGACGGTTTAATATAAAAGTTATACTTTAGCATCAATTCGTCCACAAACAGCTATTTATTTAGAATCTAGATGAATATGTTGTTGCTAGTCTATGAGAAATGAAACCTTGATCTTATACAACCGAAGTAAAGCGCAAACGCGATGCTTCTAACTATTTTCATTAAGATTCAGTTACCATAATACTGTCTTTACCAAAACTTTTAGAACGTAAACTTCGATCTGATCCTATGAGACTTTTTTTTATATTATAGGGGGCAAACGAATAGGTGGGTCACCTGACGCTAAGTGATTACCGCCGTCCATAGACACTACCAACACCAGAGGAGTCACAAATGCGTTGCCGGCCTTTTAAATATGTGGGCCTCCGGCGCTCTCACTGACCGAACGAAACGCAACAATGCAAGCACTGTTACTTCACCTCGGTTTTCTGTGAGAGGGTGGTACTAACCCGGGCGAACCGACCCATTCATGCTGAAACCAGTAATAGCTTCAGCGTAGCTCTACCACCTACAGACTAAACACCTGAGCACAAATTCGATATTTGTCTGTTACGTGTACTTCTTATATACGACAGTATCCTCATCAGGACTTTCAGAGATCATACTTCGATCCGGTTCTATGAGACTAAACATAATAAAACATAGAACAAAATATTTTTTAATAAAAGTTGTAGGATAAAGTCACAACCACGAAAACCGAATTGCTGCTGGGCCCTTCAATAATACAATTCGGAGTCGTGACCAACCCTAGTGGAAACTGTGATACACAGCACACTTTAATATAAGTAGTTGCATCAAAATTCACTTACCTTATAGTGTCGCGTAGGCGTTCTTGTTGTTTCCAGTGGATTGTGTGTAGTAAATATGTATAGTTTAATTGTATGTATGAATGAGTGTACAATTGGAAACTTACTAGGCTGGAGCTGTAGTCACCCTTTTTATTCACAAACACTCAACTCAACAAAGTTATTATAGTCCTTTGAATAGTGTAAAATTACAATTATAAATTCAAAATGCCAAATTAATTATTACGCGTTAGACGTCGTAACGCAGCAAAACCAAAAAGTGAACAGTCTTAAAAATACAATTATAAATTCAAAATATCAAATTAACTTTTACGCGTTAGACGTCGTAACGCATCAAAACCAATAACTGAACAAATGTCGCATACGATGTGACCTAGCGCAGGGACCCTTTTTTTTATAATATTTTTTGCGCCACTCATAAGCATCGCAGGTCAACATTCCTTAACAAACCCCCGTCCCGGACATAAGGATTATGTACGCTAATAAATTGGCAAACGGGCTAATGTAGCAATTGCTCGGTGCACAACCGAATCACCAACCATAACTTCGGCCACTCTTGGAACTCCATCCGATCCAAAAATCAATTTTATAATACGCCCTCGACGCCAATGCAACGGCAACAAATTAGGGTCTTTGATTAATACGAGATCCCCCACCTTGGGAGGGTTCGTCTTGTCCGTCCATTTAACGCGCTGTTGCAAAGTATGTAGATACTCAAGAGACCAACGGTGCCAAAAACTTTGAGTCATCTGTTGTAATAGTTGAAACCGAGTCAAACGTGACAACTTCACGTCCCTGAAGGGGTACTCGGGCAGAGCGTTAAGGGGTTGACCTATTAAGAAATGTCCTGGAGTTAAGACCTCCAAGTCATTTGGATCGGATGAGAGTGGACAAAGAGGACGGGAATTTAGGACGGCCTCAATTTTACAAAATACACTAGCCAGCTCCTCAAAGGTCAAAATGGATTCACCAATAACGCGACGGAGATGCGTTTTTGCAATCTTAACAACTGCTTCAAATATTCCACCCCAATGAGGACAAGCTGGAGGATCAAATTTCCAAGTTATCCCCATCTTCGACAAAGTGTGGTTTATAGCAATTTTATTATTTGTTAAGAATTGTACAATTTCCTTTAGATAACGATCTGCTCCTTTATAATTTGTTCCGCAATCAGATCGAATTAGCGAAGGTAGACCACGACGGGAAACAAATCTACCTAACGCTGCCACAAATGCTTCTGTGCTGAGGGCACTTTCCTGTTGGAAGAAAACATCGCGCCATGGCAATTTGATTGATTTCTGGAAGGGAAGACACAATAGATGACCACTCTCGTAACAAATCTCCCTGCAAAGGTTCATCCCAGGTGACTTTTGCTATCCAAAGTTTCTGCAAGAAGCATTTTGCCAAAAAGATGACAGGAGTTATCCATCCATTTGGATCGAAGGTTCGGGCAACAGTAGACAAAACCAGACGCTTAGTCCAAGTCTTAGGGCAGTCCAACTTCACTCGATAAGTAAAAACATCCTGAACCGGTTGGTACTGTATACCAAGAACTGCAACCAAATTTGGAGTATCCGGGTTTTCAAAAAGATGAGGATCCTGTTGATGTGCCTCTGGAAGGTCGCTTAATAAGTCAGGACAATTCGATAACCACTTCCTCAATTCGTAGCCACCGGACTTAAGTATCGCAATCAATTCATCCCTCAAAATCCGTGCATTCTCAATACTGGAATCTCCGGTGCAAATATCGTCAACAAAGACCGAGTTTTCTAAAATATTGACTGCACGAGGATACTTTAATCGCTCACGTTGCGCTAACTCTAACAAAGTTCGTATAGCAATGTATGGGCTAGATCTTAACCCATATGTAGTCGTGTTCAGTTCGTACACCTTGATTGGTTCACATGGTTGCTCGCGCCACAAGACCAATTGATACCGCCGATCGTCCCTATGAACAATAGTTTGCCTGAACATCATTCGTATGTCGGCCACAAATACAACTTGATGGCGGCGAAAATGCGTGAGGATATCCGATATATCACGATGAAGTTTAGGCCCCGAGTGTAAACACTGGTTCAGTGAGACTCCATTCGATGAGGGCGCTGAGCCATCAAAAACCACCCGAATTTTACCGCCGGGATTCTTCAAAACGGCGTGGTGGGGCAAGAAGTAGTGTTCGTGGGAACGCCAATCAAAATCGGATATGGACATGTGTCCCAAGTCCTCGTATTCACGCATGAATTCGATATATTTATCTCTAAATGACGAATCCCTTCGCATGCGCCGCTCCATAGACAAAAGTCTTCTTTCCGCTAGGGATCGTGACTGACCGAGTAGGGGTCGTGACGCTAGAAAAGGCAATCTAGTAACAAATCGACCATCAACACGGCGACCAATGTTGTTTCGATACAATAATTCACACTCTTGGGCAAGTGGGTCAACTCTAACTGCTTGAGGAGGCTCTTCCACCTCCCAGAAGCGCTGGACTGCATCATTCAGAGATATCCCTACTTCAAAGGAGTGATCTTCGACAACCTGCGATAAAACGGGACCAAAAAAACTAAATCCAAATATTGTTGGTGCGGCTACTAAGCCATTCGGCTGCAAAATCTGAAGATGTCCGGTTAAAATCAAGCCCAACACATCTGCACCTAACAAAAGATCTACCGTTCCGGGAACAGACCATTTGGGGTCTGCGGGAGCCAAACGCGAAGTCAATTTAACAACAGTTTCCGGTATGGTAATTTGTGGATGTCTGCCCAATATGTCATCTAAAATTACTGCTCTCGCCACAATACGTGGTTCACCTTTTAAGGGTGAAAACTTAATTTCAACTTTTCCTTTCAAAGCCGTGGCTTGGACTCCACCTATACCATATATAGGGCCACGGTGAGGTCTCCAAGGGAGGCCCAACTTTCCCACCAAATGAGAGGTGACAAGACAGCCTTGAGATCCCGAATCCAAAAGGGCGCGAGCAATCGCAAATCTACCCTTCGGGCCCCACACCTTGACTAAAACTGTCGGCAGAAGAACGGTTTCAGGTGGGGTGACTGTGGTGGGAGAGAGGGCAGTTGTTACCTAACACTGCCAATCAAAATAAGGCTGATGCTCAGCCTGAGGTGATGTGTGCTGGTCAGCGTGCTCTCTATAACTTGAACGATTACCTAATCGTTGAGGGCGGCGCTCTAGACGCGGCCATTCGGCCAGAGGTGGCGAACAATTTGATGGACGTCGAACTGCCAAATATCCTCTACCATCTTGATTCTTCGGTGAGGCTGTGCCCCCGCCCCTGGGGCGGACTTCCTTACTATGATTCCTCTGGGGCTGTGTATTCTTCACTGAAGAACGACGGTGACTTACTGGGGACCGGCGGCACTCCGTATTGTACGGACCGGAGTTAGTCCCCCCGCCCATGCAGGGGGAATGCATGTTATTCTCCACACGGTGAACACCATGCATATTCATGCATAAGACAGGGTGGTGCTTACCCTGACAGTGAGGGCAGGGTCGGGATTCCCTACATTGTCTCTGAAAATGCTGTCCCAAGCAGGAGTAGCACCATTTCCGCGAATTAGCAATCCCTCGCCGATCTTTAACGTTTCTATCCAAGAACCGAGGACACATCTGGACTCGATGTCCAGTCTCACGGCAGAAACTACAACGTATTTCCCCCTCACAAGCAGCATGTCGAATAGGAGGGCGACGGGGTTCCACAGGAGGTCGTATCTCTCTTCGCCGCTGTTCCTGCGGTCGCTCCAGAATTCGAGATGAATTCGCAACACCAGAGTTTTCAAGCAATCTGCACTCGTCCTCCAAAAAACTTAGTAAGCGTTCAAAAGGTGGTAAATAAGTGGCACCATCGCCACCACATATCTGTTCAAATCTAAGTTTGAGCTCTCGCGGGAGTAAGCTCAAGACTATGTGCAGGAGCAAGAACGACCACTGGTCTACAGGCAGGCCTAATCCTTTTAAAGAATTACATGAGGTTAACACAGGGTTCAAAATCTCAACTTGTAAGCGGTCAGTTCGGGTGACACAGGGTAACGTTAAAAGTCGCATAACATGAGCATCTGCCAGGCGCCGGACGTTTTGATAACGCCGGTCGAGCAAATCCATGGCAATGCGGTAACTGTCATCAGTTATGTCTAAATGTGTTATCACATCCCTGGCCTCTCCAGTGAGAGAAGCCCGAAGGTAAGCCAACTTTTGACTGTCCGCCAAATCCTTCCGGGCATCCACTAAACTCATGAACATCGCAAGGAACCCAGGGTAATCCTCAATACTTCCATCAAATTTAGGTAAATCTAGAGTTGGAAGACGCCCTAACAACTCTGGATGCGTTGGAGGTCGCGTTGTCCCCTTCACATTACCACCAGCTTCCTTTCTCTCATTGAGGATACTACGCGCACCCTGTGTGATGGTGTCGACCAATTCGTAAAACTGACCGACATCCGCCTCCACCGTGGCAGTCAATTCCTTATCCGTCGACGAGTTTAAAAAGGACTCATAGGCAGCGTCTACTGCCGCCTGTCTTTTATCAATAGCTTTAAACCTCTCTAAGAGGGCCTCCTGTCTGTCAACTCTACCTACCAAGGCGGCAGCAGAAGTCGCCCATACGAGCTCTGTCCTAATCCGCTTGGTATGTGTTGACGGCATATTTCAATACAAATTCCAAAATAAAAAAAATAAAAAAAAATCAATAATATAGATAAAAGAATCAAATTATAACGTTAAAACTCAAATTCAAGTATTTAGCCACAAATCAAATTTAAAATACAAATCACACCAAGCCAACCCGGATTCAGGGCTTAGTGTAGAAATATATATATATATATAATTAAAAACAAATTGATTAGCGTTAACAAACTAACATATTACAAACAAATACAATACAACACAAACAAAATTATATTTATGCGGAACCACTGGTTTAATAACAATATTTAAGCAAGTGAACGCAACCCTAAGTGGTTATTAGGCAACAAACAATACGCGAAATAACCACTTTTGCTACCAAAATTTACGTGATTACGGAAAAAACCACGCTCTGCTACCAAAAAATTGTAGGATAAAGTCACAACCACGAAAACCGAATTGCTGCTGGGCCCTTCAATAATACAATTCGGAGTCGTGACCAACCCTAGTGGAAACTGTGATACACAGCACACTTTAATATAAGTAGTTGCATCAAAATTCACTTACCTTATAGTGTCGCGTAGGCGTTCTTGTTGTTTCCAGTGGATTGTGTGTAGTAAATATGTATAGTTTAATTGTATGTATGAATGAGTGTACAATTGGAAACTTACTAGGCTGGAGCTGTAGTCACCCTTTTTATTCACAAACACTCAACTCAACAAAGTTATTATAGTCCTTTGAATAGTGTAAAATTACAATTATAAATTCAAAATGCCAAATTAATTATTACGCGTTAGACGTCGTAACGCAGCAAAACCAAAAAGTGAACAGTCTTAAAAATACAATTATAAATTCAAAATATCAAATTAACTTTTACGCGTTAGACGTCGTAACGCATCAAAACCAATAACTGAACAAATGTCGCATACGATGTGACCTAGCGCAGGGACCCTTTTTTTTATAATATTTTTTGCGCCACTCATAAGCATCGCAGGTCAACATTCCTTAACAAAAGTAATAAGTCGTCGTTTCACGTGTGTTGCATTTTTCCTGCTTATCAGATGTGCGGGAGCCGTGCACGTGTAGGAATATAACTCAATGCATAAAACTGAAGTGTGTGTACAATTGAATAAGGAGAACCTATTACATGTAATACCAGTAGTTTGTGAATCACGTTAGGGCCCACACTCGAAAGAAATGACACGTATTGAGTCGCCGTTGTCGAAATCACTGAGAAGGACTACATACCTATGTATATATAAATAAGTACTTACACGAGTATGGTTGACGCGTTCAATATTTGAACCTCTTACCTATAAACATAGTTACCATACCTGTCACATCAATGGCAATATATATCTAAAATTATAAAAACAAATGCGTATTTTTATTTGACAATCCATTTATATTAAAGTACGGCAGAGCGCGTTTTCTGGGTTAGTATAACAAAAGGCATTATTCTCTGGGAACGGTATTGGAATTTTAGTGCTTTTAGTAAGATAGATCTTTAGTGACGGTCTATATCGCCTTGTTGTACGGTGACGTGATCTGCGATTATTGTATGAATTCTTGAAAGAGATATAAATCTTTTTGCTTGTTTTGAAAATCGATTTCGGCTGTAAATCCTTCCGATTTCAATTCTCTTAGTAATTCAGACTCCACTTGCAATACGATAGGGTCCTTGGCTGTTTGAATCGATATTGGATTACGAGAAGTGTTTTCATATATAGTTGTGAGTATTTCAAATTTTCTTGTTTCATGTCTAACTTTTTGGAACTTTAACTTTTGTCTCTTTCTGTTTTCGTTGTTGACTCTTGTCTGTTCAACAAAATTTAATGGCTTATTATTTTTGACCTGTTTAGTAATGATAAGAGTAGTAGTACCTGTAAGAAATAAAGAGGTAACGTGAATTTTCCTTATCGCTTATGGTTTCTCATCAACTGTTCGACCGTAGTCGAACCAACCGAACTGACCACAGTCGTAGTCATAACTTAAAATGTACTCTATATATGTCACAGTTATGTTTATCAGGTTCCGTAAGCATGTTTGTATTTACAGCGTACGTTTCAAAAGCCATCTAAAGCCTCGTTGTTGACACGTGTGTAAAAAAAAACCATTGGACACACTTCGCGTTCAACAGTGTTGAAACACAGGAGGCTTCTCATTTCTCTACGTCGCGACGCTTGCTAATTATTCTGTTGAATCCAAAAGCAAAATTTTTTTAAACGCACATTGAAAAGTGTTTTGGATTTCTCATGTTAATGTACCTATAATTGTAGTTATTTCAATTCTTATAATAATTATCAGGGAAACGAAATATTAACTCACTTTTTACGTTATCAGTTATCGTCTTTGGAACAGAGGTTGTTGATGCATTGTTTTTGTATGTTTTCGTTGATAGTCCAGTCTTCCTGTCCGTTGTAGATGCTGCAACAGATCATCATACAAATTTTACTAGAGAGCGAGTGAATAGAAGTGTAAAACGAAATATCAGCCGTAGCGTTTGTGGTGCGCTCTGCTGTTATTGTACCGACAAGAAAGAGACAAAAGGAGGCTCATTAATATTTTCATCCGACAGTTCGAAAATACATTCACAGGTGTATTGTATTATAAGATTAATCAGTGGTGGGTGTTCTCCCAAAGAGCGACAGCTACTGGTTTTTACATTGGTCGCATCCAGCGGGTTCTGTCAAACTTCATCAGGTCATCGGTTCACCTTATGGGAGTCTGCGCCCACGACGTATCTCTCGAGTGTTTGGTCGCCACTCTTGGAGGTCCATTTTAATAACTTTGATTCTTTGAAAATTCTAAGCATAGCTGTATTTATTGCCCTTTAGTTGTGTTGAGTATACCTTTGGGTGACCTTGAGTTTACTTACCCAGTTACGTGATAGCTTCCACCGTGGTTGGTTATCAACTTACCGTGTTATATTTTCAGCGGTGAACGTAACGTTCTCGTAAGAATAAACATTTTAAACCTTCTGTATCATTAATGTTAAATTACCTCTGTTACTCAGATGTTCTCCAAATGCATCCTCGTAGTCGAAACGTCTATTCTTATGTGAATCTGTAATTTAAAAATAAATAATCAATGTTTTATAGTTAATTATATATGTCTAATAAATAAACTAAGAAATTTCTCTTAAAATATCCACATTTTACTTACTGTAATCATAATTATAACCAATAGGCGCCATTTGCCGTCTGAAGGGTCCTAAAATATTGACGTTCTGATAATTGTTCATAGTTAATGTCTTTTATAAATAAAAAAAAATTGACACTTATTACTTCTAAACGGAAATCCGTAGTCTCTCCTGTATTCCTCTGGGTATATCCTATAATTTATTCTGTATCCTTCTGGAAATCTTCTGTAATTTCTCCTGTATTTCTCTCGATGTGTACTGCCGGGGAATTCTGCCATGGCTGTAGTAACGCTCGTCTCAGTTATTTCTGTATAATCCTTACTCGACCAATGTGATGTGGGAGCTTATTAATAAAAATTTAACTTGAATGAAATAGCTCTAGTATGAGTTTTAAATATGAATAATGTATTTCGCTTTCTGAAGTATAATATTTGCGAATAATTTTAATCAGAATTGAAACATAACTAGAAAGAATCATATTTTTATTATTCAGTAACTAGAATGTAAACACGACTACATACATTTTATATGTAATTGTAATAAACGTTTCAACCTGAGGTGGTCATTATAATAACTACTTACTAATGTAATGCATTATTCCTACACAATGGATAACGCCGGCTGCGCACACGAAAAAGCATGATTCATTGTCACGTTCAGCCTGAGCCGAGCGTGCAAGCGAGAGCGCGGAACAAGCGATAGAGAGCAGCTTGTAACGCATAATATTACATCAATGTTTTCTTATGACGTTATTACGTAAAATTATCGTTCGTAATACTTTTTTACAGACAATCTTTTTTTTTTATTTATGTAAACAGTGATCCTATTTCGAACTTACTGGAATTCAATGAGGCTTGTGTGGTCGTAGCGCACGTCGACATATCAAGAGAAGTTATGGTATCGTTTGCAGATTCCAAACCGTTTCGTTGGGTTTTTGAGTATACTGTAAAAGTTTATTAATATGTTTCTCTCTTCGTCGCCGGTGCATTAGTATTGTTATATGTACTTATTAAAAAAAAAAGTGATATCTTCTATACTATTTTTTATGTCTAAAAGGGATTGTAATTTTGCTAGGAGTTGAATTGTCATATCGTTAAAGAGACCTCCTACAGCATTTAATATACTAAAAAGTTTGAATATTGAAATATATTTTGACACTTTGAAAGGTATATAGAAACCGCACCAGTTTGGGAATTTTCATTTATTTCCTTCGTTAACTAAAACCGATTTTTAAAACAGATTAATTGTGTATGACAAGTCCCGCTTTAGATAAAAAAAATACGAATTAAAAATAAAAGACAAGTCTATGAACATATTTGGCAAACATAGCTTAAGCTTTAAGATGGACGAAAGTTTTTACAAAACGCTTTTTTTATATATATATATAACGTATATTTTAAAGTTGGAGTATATAGTAAAATTGATATGTATGAATCTAGTGATGGACTAAAGAAGGTAAAGGGATGGAACTAGTGGACCTGGAGAAATATTTGCACGTTCTCTGGTCCAGTTCCGAGGCCATGTACGTATACAAAATATATGTGTACATAAAAAAAAATCCTCTGCGTATCAGCCCTAAAAATGGTACCTAGAAAAAGTCTTCTTTGTCTTTTATCTTAACACTCTCAATTGAGTAAATGTTTAATATTTCAGATTCTAACAAAATAGTATAGTTTGCAAGAACTTTCTACGTTATTTTCGTGATATCTAAGAATCAATGTTCTTCGTATTATTTCTAACTCACTTCTACTAAATAAATATACTGTACTACGCAAAATTCGAACAATAATATTATATACAGTACTATAGGGTCAAATAATACCAAGTTTATGAATAAAAAAAAAGGATTATTGTTCATAACAGACTAAAATCCCGCCAAAAAAAAAAGTCGTCAGCGTGTAAGTTCTACAATTAACATATACTTGTGAACAAAACATAAACTTTATATTCAGTAAATAATCTTTTATACCTGATTTCAATAGATGGACCAATAAAAGGGCGTCCTTTAGTTCTTCGTCTTCATCCGAATTGTCGAAATCAACTGTCGATGATCCACGACACAAGTAGTTAACGAAATATATAATAGTATATAACAACATTACTAGAAAATATGTATATTGTGTTTTTTAAAACGTTATGTTTCTATTGCCTTCGGCCACGTGACCACATTATATGTGCATATGGCTACAAGATTTACAGTTTCACGCGTATTTTATGTCAACAATATCGACGTAAAATATTTTAGTACATTTTGTTATAGTTTCACAAATGTCGCGCTTATATATTACATAGCCTATATCATATACACAATTAAGAAGAATTTATTTCATTTCATAGGTTAAAAATTAACTACAGTCACAATGAATAAATTTTCATGCACTAGTTTTTACAAGACAACACCGCTCACCCCACACACGTGCACATACACACATGTAGGTACACCTAGTGGTTGGGTTTGTTTTTTAATCCCTTTTTCCTTAGATTAACTTAGTGGTCACAAATTACACGTATAAGTTTGTGATACATACAGGCTTGGTACACGTGTATGTTTCACGAATGTATATATGTATGAAATAATAGCTTAGTTTAGCTTAGCTTAGTTAGACTCGGGATATTCGGTGACAGTCCACGCCGAGGCGTGCCATGAGCGCTTGTGCTGGTTGCCTATATAAAATCGGGTAAATGCCTTAAGCGCTCCTCTTAGTAGTCCGATGAAACTGTAGAGGCCTTGCCAGGTCAACAGTGTAGGCAGTACGAAAATAAAAAAAAGAAAGTAATATACATAGACCCAGAAACATACACTCCTATTTACGTCGTGGCGACTAAAAGTATAATACATGTAAATTTATATAATACATATGATCGTAAGTACAGTTCAGTCCACGTACGGCGGTCACCATCAAGAGATTAGGATTCATTGATACTTATCATTACATCAGCCTGAATTATCCACGGTAAAATTGACAGGGAATATAACATCTGGACTTTGTAATTTTAAAACCTACCAAATAATCACTACATAGTATAAAACAAAGTCGTTTACTCTGTCCCTATATCCCTATGTATGCTTAAATCTTTAAAACTACGCAACGGATTTTGATGCGGTTTGTTTTAATAGATGAGAGTGATTGAAGAGGAAGGTTTATATGTATAATAACATCAATTAAATAGCGGAGAAATACTGTTATTTTTGAGGTTACTTCAAATTTAACGCGTGCGGGCCACGGGCAGTAATGAATAAATCTAAACTACTGGATCGATTTTAATCATTTTTTCAGTGAATGACATAGGCTATATATTTTATACCCGTGCGAAGCCGGAGCGAGCCACTAGTAGAATAATAAAACTATTAAAAAATATGTATGTTAAAAATATTTATTCAACAATATATATATACATTTATGTAAAAAATTAAACAACTATATGTTCGTCTTGTCATAAACTGCCAACATCGTTATATGGAGATTGTAGCTCTGCTATTTCCGTCGAGTCGGTTTCAATTTTCTGTTATTAAAAATACCTTAATTTTACAATATATTTTTTACAAATTCCTTTGTACATTCTACACCTGATTTACAAACTGCCTATCAGAGTAGTAATGGGAACCATGTCATTGATCAGACCAGCGAATGACTTGGTGTTTACTACTATTGACCCATGCTGAATTACTATTGGCTCATAGGAAATAGCCAATCCTTACAATAGTTAACTTTATTATAGACGTACCGGAGTCCTGGCATATAAGCTAATATCTTACTATCGACTAGGTATTATTGACGAGTGCTGAACTACTATTTGCTTGTAGTAACGGGCCAATCTTAACAAGGCTTAATTACTATTGGCTGTCTATTATTACTTGGACTTCAAAGGTGGACGACGAAGTTAGGGGTGTTATTAATCTCTGAACGCAACATATTCTCACTTATATAGTCAAACGGTTCACAAATTATGTTCACATATTTTATATCCAGTTAATTAATTTGTATCTCCTGTTTAAGTATTTGCTTCTATTATTATAAATCTTCTCTTTCCAGTAACCGAACTGAGTAACCGAAGTTTGACTGTCAATTCTTTCAGTCATTTTTAATATCTACTTAGTGGACGAAGGATATAAACTATATGCAGGTACTATTACTGGTAGGGTGTTTTCTAAGTCCGCTTGGCTAGGTATCACCGTTTAGAAAACTTGTCGCCGAGCACCTGTTGATGTGATACGGCAGCTGCACTTGAGAGCCAATCTTCGATTAAGTTTAGTATTTTTAGCATCTTAGACCATCATTTAACACTAAAAGAGATTGTGGTCAGACGATAAAAAAAAAACTTAAAAGTTTAAAAAAATATATATCAATCTCCTTCTTAAGGGGCAAAGCAGTAACAATAAAATGTTAAATGACAATATAATTAAATGAAAGACATTCATGTAAACGAAGTCACAGAAAGTATTGTATACATTTACAATTTTTTTAATTGGCTTTCTATTAATTCCAATCGTTAGCGGTACTCGAAGTAAATGGAAAGATATATTATCTCATTTTCGAGATGAAGTGGGTTGTAGCTACTAATAATTCGGATGAATACCGAAACTTCAAGACTTGATGTATTGTTCTAAAATTAAAATATTTATCTAACCTTCACGCTTCTCCGTGGCATAAATCCATTCTTCCTGAATGCAACGAGGGTCACCGGTTTCGGTCGTCTTTCAAAAGGTTCGAAATGACCCTGTCAAGGAGAAAACCTTCATTTACTTACAACTAAACTATAATACGAAAATGGATCATCTAAAACGATTATAACTGTTTTAATTGTCAATTTCTCTTCTTGATACTTTGTCAAGTAATCTTATTTATCGAAGAATAGCTGCCGCCCTCGGCCTCGCACGGGTGTCCCACTAACTAAGAAAATGAGATAAAATCTTGCCTTGACTTGCTTTGGTCGCGCGACCATGACACGAAATAAGGTAACAACTGAACATCAAACTGTTCGTTCTGTCACTATTGTTGTAGATCTCGTGTCTCACTTACTTCTACCCGGAGATTTTTAACTCAATTTTTTCACTCTTCCGTACAGTTTGTGAAATATTTTTGCTTTCATAAACAAACACCTTGTTCTAATAATTACAAATATAAACGGGTAATAATTAGCCAAATATGTAACTATGCAACAGTACAAGTGAGTAATTATTTTTGGGAGAAATTTCCGGGGTTTTTTTTTATATTATAGGGGGCAAACGAACAGGTGGGTCACCTGATGATAAGTGATCACCGCCGTCCATAGACACTAGCAACACCAGGGGAGTCGCAAGTGCGTTGCCGGCCTTTTAATATATGTGGGCCTCCGGCGCTCTCACTGGCCGAACGAAACGCAACAGTGCAAGCAGTACTGTGGTAGTACCCCGCGCGTCGGGCGAGCCGACCCATTCATGCTGAAACCAGTAATAGCTTCAGCGTAGCTCTACCGCCTAGAAATTTCTATGACATGTAGGTATTCATATTCCATGTTGTTTCCCATTCGTACTACAATTACCAAGCTATATCACGGTAGATGTCACTAATTTTAAACGGTCAAGTCATGCGAGATTATAAATCTGTATATTGGATTGGCCAAAAAACCTTTTATTTTTCGAGTCCCTTGTTCAAATATGCCAATATATCATGATTTAAAAACCTTGTCAATGGATCCAGATCGTTCGAAATATTTTTAGGGGTTGGTCAAGATTTTCTAAAAACATTCCAATATCGTCATAAACTGAATGAAGAAAAGATCTCTGTTCCCAAATTAATTTCTAAGTTAAAAATAGTAAAGATTGTGAAAATTTCAAAACGATATTTTGAGGTTATTTGAGCCCGCTCAAATTATTTAAATCTATTTAAGTAGTGTACTTTGTATTTTTTAAATAAAGGCTAATATTCCAATAAGTATAAATATAGCACGAGACGCTTAAAAAATTACACGAAACAATTGTTACTAACAATGCCTATTTACAAGTGCTTGTCGAGGCTGGTAATGTACAGACCATTTTCTCGTGTTGCCATAATTAAAAGGGGCATTTTGGTTGTCAGGCCGTAAAAGGTTATATAGTTTTTTAACTTCGCCATTGCTAATTTTATATTATATGTTTCATACTGAATGCACAGTTTTATTGAAATGTGAATATCTTTATATATATACATATATAATTCTTCTGTACGTGCGTATGCGTTTGGAGTCCTTCTAAACGGTTGGACAGATTTTGATGAATTTTTTGTATGTTCAAGTGGATTCAAGAATGATTTAGCTGTACAATTGGGCCCGGTAGGTGACGCTGCAGTCTGATTCTAGGATTTTTTTTATTACGACAGCGTCCGCCGGTCTGCTAGTTATTATACAAAATATGTAGCTTTATTGAATGTACGTGTTATGACGCGGTAATTTGACTTTTTGTCAAACGCCATGGAAGTGTTTGAGCGGGCGTGGCTTAAGTCTAAAATTTATAAATATTTATATTACCTTGTAAAAGTAAGGGTCGAACTGTGGAGACATTGTTTTGACGAGCCGAGTTATAGAATAAGGTGCTTTAAATACAGCCTTGTACGGTATAAAATCGTCTATAATCTGCAATAATAACGGGTTTTTTTTTCTATAAAAGATAGAAATGGAAATGTAAATAGCAAGTGAATTGAGTAGTTCTTGAGATCAGTTATTAGTACAAATTTTAATCAGGTTTATAATGTTTAGATTTCCTAGGTAATATTTTTTCCATTATGTTATTTTTTTACGTCACGATTTTACTGAATTTTTATTTTGAATCTCGTAGTCTCATACCGATTAATAATTTGATTATCTATAATAATCTAGTGTAATTTCCATATGCTCTTTAGATGGGAATTGAATGATGAAATTTATTTTAATTTAAGTGGTACCTAAATTTTGTATGAAAACGCGTGAGATCCGATATCGCGACGCAATTCGGGAAAAAAACGTAAGTGGTTATTTTAGGAATAAAATCATATTATTTATTTTGTTAGAAAATAATATTAATTTGGACCTTATACTTACATCGGTATTCGGTCGACGGATCCATAAATAATACGATTTCTTATTTGCATCCACAGGGTCTGTTGTGAAATCGTATGTCGTACTTTTTGTTATAATCTTTTGTTGTCCATCGTTTGGTGGTTCCATTGTGCCTGGAAATCGAGTAATTATTATTTTTTTTCTTCCGAATAATCATGACCAGTACACATACCCATACGCACGCACTTTGATTCGAAACAAAACATGTAATATAATAAAATACTATGAAAATAACAATTATCTGCATTTTGATTTTAAACAACAGTGTAAAGATGTGACGAAGCTCGTTGGACGTTTGAAGCCATTGTCCGAGTTGAATACATACATATAGGCTGAGGTTTTCCACGAAAGCGAATGTTAGTAGTACTATCGATTCGCAAACGCGCCAATTGCAAGAATTAATGTTTTATTGACTCAACGTAAGAATCAATTAACCCAGAGCTGCTAAACATGAGGTTCGAGAAAAGCAATTCAAGTGCACATTTGCATTTATAACATTTAAAAAAATGCTACTAGTATTTTAATGGAGTATTGTTAAATAACCTCGAATAAAAATACAGTCTGTAGCATACGCACCGCCGACATAGCCTAGATGGTGGCTTTCTGCTACCCTGGGTAGACGCAATAGTTCTTACGAGAATTTTTAAGAGTTTCCGTTCAGATCCAGCTAACAGCGATAAGGATACAATACACGTACCTCAAGATCTTCCTCTGTGTAACACTGGCCGTTGAACTTCCACGACTTTACCTGTGGTGATGATATTGGGTGTCACAACTGCTGAATATTGTGACGTGTTGTGCAGAAGTGCTTCTTCTTCTTTAATTTGTGGCGCCCGTGCGTTGTGCAGAAGTGATTCTTTCAGTACCTAATATATTGATATTGACGTCCGTCGCGATACTTCTTCTTCTTTATTTTTTTGGCTCCGTCACGGTTTGTGCACTAGCCAGCGTCAAGTAACAAGATTTTGCCAAGTAAGTGTCTTGCGATAATTATAATGTTCTAACAAGATGGTGGTTTCCTTGTTAGAACTTTCCATGGAGTTTTGGTGGCATCTCAGAATGCATGCTCCGTGGTATTATTTCCCATCCACTTCACTTGTGCATAATAACCGAACTATATTACGTAAAACACCACCAATATTACAAAATATAGAGTCTAATGACACAAGATTATGAATAAAATATAAAAACCACTACATGACAGACCAAGATCCCGCCATAAACTCCGCGATACTTCTATTCACACCGTTAGTTATTATGTTTTCTTTTATATTATGGTCGTTCACGTGCATGACAAGCAAAAAGTTTGCGTCTCGATATTGATAATTAACTGAGATCTGGACGTCAATAGTGTATTCGTATAAAAAGTTTTAGTTATATTTTCATAATAATACACAATCGGAGTGCTTTCTTAGTTATTTCCTGAGAGCAATGTGATGAAAGAAGACGGTATATTAATTTTATATAGTAGATATATACATCTAAGCCTCTGCAAAGTAACGACAGTGTTACCTGTGTATAGGTGAGTTTTTATAAAAGAGTGCACAAGTTAGTTTACTATATTTTTTATTTCTATTTTTTTAAATGAATGTGCTATTTGTCTGACGGCCCTTGACAGTTTCACAGGGCTACAGTTTAGCATACGGCTTTTTATACTTTATATAGGGTTTAGCGGATAACCACAATCTCATCTAATATTTAGTAGCGTTGTAGCTTAAGACTGTTATATACTAAACCTAGAAGTTCTCAAGGGTTCTCAAGTGCAATTACCGTAATACACCTATGGGTAGTTGATTGGTGACAGATGTTAAAATTTAAGGTTATACCTAGCCAGGTCAGTGTTGGAAAAAGCCATCATGCAATAATTTCATTACGACGTTTTCTTTTATAGAAAGTTCATTCATTGAATTAAATCATAACACCAATGCGACCATGCTGACCCATCATCGCTTCATCATCACCGGTAAATATTCTGAAGTTGCCATTGTTAAAACTAGATTAATGATTAAAATAAGTAACTAACTCAGTACACATATGTCACAACTTTTATTCAATAAAACGAAATGATGACCCTTCCAACTATCCTATTAGTTATTCAAACAGTAAAAACTGACCCGTTAAAACATTTCTACACACAAAATGTTCATTATATAGGTACTTTTTTTTTTTTTAATAAACGTTAATTCAATAGGTTATCGCTAAATTTCAACTGACATTTAGGTATTTAATCGAAGTCGTGTAAGTCATCAAAGAATGTTGCGTCCGATGCACCAACGCAAGGCGATCTGGTACAGGGTCGCCGTTGTTCCTCGAATTCTCCAGGGGCACAGTGCCCTACAACACACGTCCGTCGACGACAGATGCTCCCATTGCCGCACGTTACAGAACAATCACCCCATTTACTCCAGCGGCTCCACATTTTACGAGTTTTCAAAGCTTCCTCGTCATCGTATGTTTTTGCTAGAAAGATACGTTTTCAGTCAATAGGATGTGATCTCTCTCTGTAGATCTTCAACTGTTTAAAATTTTATCATATATATATTTCTTAAGCTTATAGTCCATCTGATGTTTGGCTGATGTTTGGCAATTTATAGCTATGTGGTCAAAGCTATGTGGTCAAAAAAGGTCAGTCTGTGTTGTCAACAACACCGTTATTTTTTTTTTTTTCGAACTGACTACACTGTTGTCTCGACAAGACCTCCACAGTTTCACCGGACTACTAAGGGGAGCGCTTAAGGCACTCACCCGATTTTATGTAGGCAATTAGCACAAGGGCGCACGGCGCGCCTCGGCTTGGGCTGTCAGTCTAACAAAGCTAAGCTAAACTAAGCTAACTATTATTTCATACATATATAGATTCGTGAAACATACACGTGTACCAAGCATGTATGTTTCACGAACTCATACATGTATCTTGAATCTGACTACTAAGTTAGTATAGGCTAACTCCGTTCGAAAAAGGGATTAAAAAAAAACAAACCCAACCACTATGTGTACCTACATGTGTGTATGTGCACGTGTGTGGGGTGATCGGTGTTGTGTTGTAAAAACTAGTGTTTGAGAATTAATTCAGTGTCACTGTAGTCGCGCAAGCAACGTGCTCGAGGGCTCCACTCACCATACAACAACGCCGTTCGAATCAGACCACATCATAGTTAATACTGTAGTGTAAGTAAGCCCTTTAATCGAACCTTGCACAGGTTTACTTGTAATTTTATTTAATTTATATAATAACAACTGATCAAACGCCTCATCCAAGGATAGACGTGCTTTATTACGTCACATTGGGGATTAGGCAAATAATAACAATATATTTCCCTAATATACGATGGTGCTAAGATTTTTTAAAACGTTGTCTCTGTCTTTAACAGATAGTTATACCAATATCAAACGAGTATATGGTAAAGAGCTTTGAACTTCAAGGTTCGATTGCGGTAGAACTATCTTCATATCTATTTTTAACCCAAAGTAGCAGTGCTTTCACTGCTGTGTTACGCTTCGAACGGTATACTTGACAATATATAATAGACGCAGACAATATATAATAGACGCAGACAATATATAATATACGCAGACAATATATAATAGACGCAAGATTACAATTTAGCCCCCAACGGAAGGAACTTATTATGACCAGCCTCAAGATTGTGGTCCTTTTGAGGTTGATTGCATAAAAAGATTATTCGTTACTTTTTGAAATATTTTATGTTCTTTTTCAACAATCGGACATGAAGCACAACGGTTTGTTATTCCATTAAACTTCCAATCAAAATAGGAGGGCACTGTACCAAAGCTTGATTGGAGTGCGTAGGTACACACCATATGGTGTCGAATTAAGATTTCTAATCATTTTTAACCCGTCTCTACCCATTGTCAGCAAAAGTAAGTAACGTTCTTAACACCCCTCCATGCTTACGTAAGGTATTGGCATCATTTTTACAAAAACTCTTGTAAACTTTTTAAGAGTTTATATAAAAATACGAAAACTATAAATAAGTAATATTGCAGACATAATCGACATGGCGACCTCCCTTCCCCATGTCATTAAAAATAAGAAAAGAGTTGACTCCCCACCATTTTTATGGTGCTTACGTAATATACAGTGAAAATCACGGAAGGGTGTCTCGGCACCTTACTCGCCTTTATATATCTCTCAACTAGCGAACATCCTGCCACTTGTGACTCAAACCGTATTATTAGCAGGTCTCCATACTGAATAGGTGTTGAGGTCATGATACTCCTTGGATGAATGAATTGTTTACAATTTAAATCCATCTTGTATTGCTCCACAATCCACACAATATTTGATTAAAACCTAGCTGACCCAGCGAACTTCGTACCGCCTAACAGTTAATTCTTTAATTATTTTTTTTTTAATATTTATTCTGCTATTCGGGACGCTATATAATGTTAAATTTTGACAAATATTGATATTAATATTTATACGATACTAACGTCACTCAATTGTTTTGTCTTCCCGGAACCTCTCCACTAACACTTAAACTTTATGCTATAGTAGTAAAGTTCAAATTGCGTTGTAAGTATTATTACGAATCGTTTGTATGGGAGTATAGTAAAAGTGTTGTTTTTAGACTTTTTCAGGGTTTTTTTTTCTCTCCGTTAGATTCATCCTCGTACTTCAAGGAATATTCTAAAAAAAGAATTAGCGAAATCGGTTCAGCTGTTCTCGAGATTTGCGCTTAGCAACACATTCAGCGATTCATTTTTATATTATAGATATGAAAATAACTCGGTCTATCTATCTCTTGGTCTACTACCTAAATCTCTTAACCGGTCGCAATGAAGTTTAGTATAAAAGTAAACGGCTACTTGTGGAAACACAGATTACTTTTCACGATAAATGTATCGAAACTATATGTACGATTGTTTATATTGAAGTATCAAATTTATATAATCTATCATAAATATTTGTAACTTATTATTTACAAATTATTTATGTTTTTACCTTATCGACACTAACCAAGGAGGACTTTAGTGTCTGATTGTCGTCGGAAAAATTCCTTGTCGCACATAGGCGATGTATGTGACGAACGTACTCGGGAGGTTGAGGTGCTGAGGTCCCAGCTCGTCCAGGTCGTGGAGGTCCAGGAGTGGATCCGACGACTCGAGCGACCGAGCTCGGGCATAGCGGTAATAGAAGTCATTCGGCCGGTCCTGGCTGAATGGCTGTCCAGGCGGTATAGCACCCTGAGCTTCCGGCTGACACAGGTGTTCTCAGGACATCGTTGCTTCAGGAGCTACCTGTGTCACATAGGCCGGGAGCCGCTGCCAGAGTGCCACCACTGTGGCTGCGCGGAAGATACTGAGCAGCACATGTTAGCAGAGTGTCCCGCCTGGGACGTGCCACGCCGCGAGCTCACCGTAAGATCCGTAATATGATTGGAAGCGAGACCGGATGGAACTCTGTCGACTCATATTGCGAGGTGGTTGTACTCGTGAAAGAGGCGGCGGAGGAGAGAGAGCACACCACCCAGCTCCTCTCCCGTGGTCCACGGACACGGCGGCGACGGGTCGGAGATGGCCTAAGGCCGCCGTAAAAAAGGCCTGCGGGCGATGGAGTGTGGTGGAGTGGATTCCCACAGCCCGTCGGAGGGAGTACAATTAATCCCCCCTCCACCCTGATGGGTCGACCATCTTGACCCTTCAGACCGCAGAAGGGGCCCCTGATGAAAGGCCGCCACCTACCGGGAGAGTAGACGCAGTGTCGTGGGTAATTCTTGCTACCCTCGGCTCGAAAGGTGTAAGGAGGCATCATGGGATTTAAGTCCGTGCGAGTCGGACATAACTCACCCTCGCTACACGGCGGGGTAGGTATCCATAAGGGATCTCCCAATGGTTAAAAAAAAAAGTATGTGACGAACGCTGTGGTCATATTGAATATAAACTACGCCGTTGTGGAGGTCGTGATTATTCATGCGAAGTTTGTGAAACAAGAGCATAAAAATGGAGAGAATCGTGTATATTTTATATATATATATATATATATATGTAAATAAAATGTTGTTTTGTTTGTGATAACTTCCGCCGAATAGGTTCATTGCATGTTTAAACCACTGGTTCGAGTAAGATTCTTCATTCATCTGTGTTATGCGATTAGATACATGCGAATAACCCTTACCTAGCTCAATATCAGAATCGTTTATTTTCAAATTATATTTCGTCGTTATCTCCAGCGGTCCGTTGTATACACCAAGGACGGTGTTTTTCATCCGTTCTTTTAATACCAGATCTACTATTTCTATTGGACTAAGTACTGAATCGTCATTTTTATTATGTTTCGCTTGTGTTATTACACTCATATATATTATAATCACGAAAACGTTCATGAATTATGAAATTATTATATAAAATTGCTACAAACGTCAAATAAAATTAAAATCATTAGTTCTGTCATAATTGAAAACAATAGATTATTTTTATTTTTACTCTTTTTTTTTCGACCTGACTACACTGTTGACCTGGCAAGGCCTCTAGAGTTTCACCGGACTACCGGTTATTTTTACTCTGTGATATTCTTATTAATATATATGTCGGAGGAAGCTAGAAGTCTTTATAGGAGGGCGCTACGAGTCTTGATTGTTGTTTGCATACATACGCAATATTATTTGTGTAGATTTTAAATACTTTCAAAATTCTTAATTTATTTTATTTCAATTGTTAACATTTTTCTGTAGCTTAAAACTCTCGCTAATGGAATAAAAGTAATGAATACTGTAGGTCAAGGAACGACCAATCGGAGCAGAGCACGAGGAGGCCTAAGTTTCGATTGTTGTTTAGGTACATGCACAATATTATTTGTCTACGTTTTAATTACTGAATTTAATTTTATTTCATTTGTTACATTTTTCTATGGCTTAAAAACCTTTGTAATGTAATAAAACTTATGAATACTGTAGTTCACGTAACGACCAATCAGAGTAGAGCATTTGCCTCCAGCGGGGTCGAGGCACCATCTATATTTAAGGAGTGTGGACAGTGATTTACGGGGGCTTACACCGATCACCCCACACACGTGCACACAACACACTCGTAGGTACACATAGTGGTGGGCTGTTTTGTTTCTTTTTTTGCCCTATTTCGAACTGTAATAGTTTAGAATACAGTAGTCAGATAGAAAATACATGTACGGGATCGTGAAATATACATGCTTGGTACACATATATATTTCACGAAATCATACAGGTATGATACGGATAGGTTTAGCTTAGCTAGTTAGATTCCGGTTTTCGGCAACAGCCTAAGCCGAGGTGTGCCGTGCGCCCTTGTGCTAGTCGTCTATACAAATCGGGTGAGTGCCTTAAGCGCTCTCCTAAGTAGTCCGGTAAATCTGTAGAGGCCTCCGGGTCGATATTGTAGTCAGTTCGGAAAAAAAAAAAAAGATTTACGGGCGATTTGTGTAAGTGATAGCGACGGATCGAACTGGATCGTTGCTGAGAGTATCCATATTCGGTGGTTAAAGTTTTTTTTTTATATTATAAGGGGCAAACGAACAGGTGGGTCACCTGATGGTAAGTGATCACCGCCGTCCATAGACACTAGCAACACCAGAGGAGTCGCAAGTGCGTTGCCGGCCTTTTAATATATGTGGGCCTCCGGCGCTCTCACTGACCGAACGAAACGCAACAGTGCTTGTAAAGTAAGATCGGTGCGCTGAACCCGCTGCTCGGTTTTCGTTGTTAATTTATTTCCTACGTTATTATTGTGAACTGACAAAACATTGTTTAATCTAAATTAAAATATTGTGAAACTGTGATCATTGTCTTTTGTGCTCGCATTTTACCTTGATGACGCCCACTAAACCCATAACCTATAATGGAGATGACAACAAGAACTGCGGGTCTCCCCGACATATATATGACATGCTCATACCATGCTAACCTATTTCTCCTCAACTTCTCTATCACTGGTGCTATTTTTAAACTTCCTCTCTGTAGTGTACTGGTTCTTCTTCTTCTTCTTGTTTTGGCACCGCAGAAGCACTTGCCAGTGTCAATGTTTTGTTTCAAGTAAGTGTCTTGCGATAATTATAATGTTCTAACAAGATGGTGGTTTCCTTGTTAGAACTTTCCATGGAGTTTTGGTGGCATCTCAGAATGCATGCTCCGTGGTATTATTTCCCATCCACTTCACTTGTGCATAATAACCGAACTATATTACGTAAAACACCACCAATATTACAAAATATAGAGTCTAATAACACAAGATTATGAATAAAATATAAAAACCACTACATGACAGACTAAGATCCCGCCAAAAACTCCTAGTGTACTGGTTAGAAACAAATATTTATTCATAATCTCGAAGGCTATGGAGAGACAAATGAATATCGAGCGGGCTGACGTTCCTATATGAGAAGTTGTGAAAATTTAAAGATATAAATAAATATTACTCTCATATATTCATTCTTAATCTTATCGATTCTAGTTACACCACACATCTATCTCAACATTCGCGTCTCTGCCACGTGTAGTTTTTTCTCTTTCGTAGCCCAGCACTCGGATGCCTACAGCATGACTGGTGTTATAATAGTTTTATACACCTACCGCTTATGTTTCAAGGGCGTTCATGATTCACAAGCTACCGCAGACACCTTTCGCCACTTTTATTGTATTGGTATCATAATTTCAATCTATATAAATAAAATGAGAGGTCTGTTGTAGTAAGAAATTCACGAATAATATTCGATAAATTTAATATTGTTACTTTTAAATTTTATCACGGTATCTTTATGTAATATAAAGTTATGGGCAAGCGGTGTGATGCGTACGCGCCGGAGGAGAGTAAGTAAACAGATACAATTTTTTTACAATTTTTTTTTTTTGTGAAATTTACATTCAATTATTATTATTTTTTATGTTTTTATATGAAATCATACACAACGTACAGGAAGTTGCAGGTTTTTAATAACCAAAATGAAAACGACACATTTATTATAATAATTTAATTTTTATAGGTACATACATATATAATATTAATAAAATTTTGTAAGTACATATACATACTATAATAATGTGGATATTCTGCATCGCTAAAAACACTTTTTCGTATAATTCAAACGGGAATATTTAGTTTAGTAAAATCCTCTATGAAGTCTATGATTTAGGATAATTGTCTAAATGGGAACCATAATTATAATGGGCTATAAAACTATTTATTTTTTTCAAAATTTTATATTGTATTTAATTTTAGCAATGAACACTCTAAACCAACAGCTAATTAAGGCATTAATTGTACATAAATTACATAACATTGGAATACTGCTATTAATATATTTATGCTAGCTACATTTTTCTATTTTTAAACATTCTGTGTGTTTTTAACAGGACGACCATAAAATATATCAACAGGAATTATTAATATGGAATATATGTATATATATATTGCGCTCATCTGCTATTTTCACAACTTAGGCCTAAACAGCATAATTCTTATAAAATAAAATATCCGTCAGAGTATTTTATATAATTAATAAAATATATTTGCGATAATGTAAAACGCACTAAATGTTTTTTTTTATAGGTCGGTAAATGTTTCCATATATAAAAAAAAAGAAATGTTTCTCATTGGATGAAATAATAACGTATCAGTTGAAAATGTACTTAAAGGAAGACCATAATAAGGAAATAATTTATTTTAAGATATGCTATTGGAATAAAAAAAAGGCCACACTTTTCCTATTTATACGTTACAAACGTCCATAAAACTCCACGGCATAGACCCCGCGGCAGGCCCTAAACACGCTGGCCGGACGTTGTGAAAGCGGATATGGTGGAGATCAACTTAGCACAGGAGGATGCCGTAGACCGGGCAAATTGGAAGAAGCTAAGTGGGGAAAGCGGACTCTGGCATCAAGCCGGAAAAGCGCTAGGAAGAAGATGAAGAAGAAACGCCTATTGAAACTCTTGATAACGTTTCTGGTTATTGTATTAAAACAAGCATTCGCGGAACAAACTGACCAAATGTATTTTCATATTAAATTTATTTTCATTAATTCTGAACCGTCGTCTGTTTGACCCGTCAAATATTTTGCTTCGAAAATAGCTAGTGTTCGCGAAACTTTTTAACCGCACTGAATATAAACGCGAAGAATGCAAAATTTAGATGCCTATATTTTTGGTGTTGTATTATTATATTCTTTTTTTTTCAAACTGAAATACACTGTTGGCCTGGCAAGGCCTCTACAGTTCCACCGGAGTACTAAGGGGAGCGCTTAAGGCACTCACCCGATTTGTTCAGGCGATCAGCGCAAGGGCACTCGGTGCGCTTCGGCTGCAACTGTCGCCGGGTTTTTGTATTAAGCTCTTGCCTGTACTATACACAAACCCGAACTTCCTTACGATTATATTCAGAGTGGTTCACAAAGAATGACGGAGTGTAAATCATCTTTTACTTGTAAGTTTTTAAATAATTATCTCTCGTAATGTTCGTACACATTGTGTCTATAAACTTTAAATTTTTCTCTAATATTTCCAAAAGTTGACTTCCAAAAGTCTGTTTCATGTTTCTACTCCTTATAGCGTTAAAAGAGTTTCAATGGTGCGCAACTATTGCGGCATTCACGCTACGTACAATATAAAAGCAAGAGCCGGCCGTGTACCCTACACTCGGATAAATATCAAGTATCTACGCAGTGGTGTATGTGACCTCAGTAACATATGTGGCGCCGGAATCGTCAAATCGCACTCTTTCTGACGAGACAGGAGAAGTAGACGTATTATGTGTTCGTCTTGCAGGTGATTGACCCCTTTATTTCTGATCCTCTTTTTGGTTTTACACCGAGAGCTCTCACCTCGTAGTAGCCACTCCACTGTATCTCTTTGTACAAGTATGTTTACTAGACTATTCGTTTAAATTAAATTCACTAAATAACGATTTACCATTAACAAATATTTAAAACATTGTTAATCGACATAACAATTCTAACATACCACCCATAGAGAGGGCGTTTTTTTTTTCAATAACACCAATAATTGTTCACCGCACAAAATTTAACTAAAATGCTACCGCTTAGGTAATTTTAATTAAATAACTATGCTTTTGCTTTTAAATATGCTTTTGGATAAAACATTATTACTTATTACTATTACTATTGTCATTCTTTTACTGATAAGAAAGGAAAAAATCATTGTAATTCATAATATTATGGATTATAATGGAATATACATTAAGATAAATTGCTTTAAATAATGAGATCAAAGCGTAAACATTTTAAAATGCAATAAAATGAATTATATATACATACATTATTGTTATACATACGAAGAATGCGCACAGATAAAAACAAAAGAAAAAAAAATACACAATGTGATGTTGTACAACCAATTAAAAACATTAAGGTAACTTTATGTAGTATTTTCTCGTACCTCCGCGACGTAAAAGAATAAATTACAATAATATATTGTAGTTACTAACACACTACTAGCAAACTTTCCACTATTTTTTTTTTACAAGAGAATGGAGAAAATACTCGTATTACGAAAGGATACTTTCACTGATTTAAAACCTCCCACAACAAGATAAACCAAAAAAAATCTTGCCCGTTCCGCCACCGAATGACAAAACTTGAGACATACGTATAAAAGTCTATTGAACGATACAATTAAAAAAACATTCTTTTACATTGAAATAAACTAACCATCGTTTATTGTCCAAGGATATCGTCGTATCCCAAGTTTTTCATATCATCAATAATTATTGGTGACAATAAATCTACAATTTATTTATTATTTTGAGTTTTTATCTTAGAGAACGTAGGGTACGTTACCCATGTTTGACAATTCTTTTACCAACCCCCTCCCAAACCCTTCTCTAAGTGACCATCCATAGCATGTCAGAAGACTCGAGAAGAAGTATACGAGAAGAGTGGGGGACTCTCCCTATAGTTTTCCCGTAATCATTCATGGATTTTGTCTTGCATAATGCATTTGTCTTTCTTTGTGTTGCCTGCATTGACAAGGAATCCTTTCTCAAATTATTTGCGACAATTGAAAAGATTTTCATAGTCCAAAGTTCCAAAGGACATTACTGATTTGCCGAATTGTTCGGTTTAAGCATCATGTCGAGCGGGTTTTCGCGTCAAAAGGCTATTATCATACACTCCTCTCAGTCCATCGACCATAAACGAATTTAAATATTAATTCTTTTAATTAAAATATGTAGGATGAAAAGATAAACCAGCTCGAGTTTTTTTTTACCGGGTTTTCTTTAATGAGTGGGTAGTTTTCCGAATCGGTAGTAGTTTTGACGTTAATAAGCGTTTTCTCAGTGTCTGAACTGAATGAAGTACTTCAATTTGATTTGATAAGCGTCGTAATGCAGCGAGTGACTTATCCATCTACTTTGAACCTAGTTACACATTCAGTTTTATAATTATAACATTGCCCACCATTACCCACTTCTCCCCCTTCTTTACATACCTACGAACAGCCTGTAAAAAATTCAACAGCAAGACGTGCGAACACACATTGTATATATAGTTCGACACACGGGTACAATTACGTCACAAAATTATTATAACACACTTTTGTCATTATAACAAAAAAAGTGGATTACATTTTAATACATTCGATTGACCACCGAGCAGATTTACATGGTGACATGAAACAACCTTCCTGATAGCGAGAACTCACAAAACCTATAAAATATCGTTCAGAATTTTAATTATGTTAACAAATATGCCTTTTTTTTTTTCTAAATAAAATACACAATTCGTGTAATTTCATATTTCCCTTCGTTGCACACTTATACAGTGAGTAACACCTACTTAATCGGGAACACGTAATTAAGTTCACATTAAGTATTCGACTTGCAATTTCACAATTAACGTATTGTTAACTTATCTCTAATTTGTGTGTTTATAAATTTTATTAATCACTCTTTATATACAATATTTATTATAGTATCTGTGTGCACTTCGAGGTGGCTTTACGTTGTACTGTTTCTATCAACATGTTAAGTTAAAAAACATCGATATATAGTATCGATATTTACATCGACAAGCGATGTATCAATCGCCTCAAAGCGCAATATTATCGATATCTTTAGTATTTATCGATAATTCAAATATAACAGTACAAGTCGTAAATTAAATCGAGAAAAGTAACTGAATAAGGTTTATTAAAATGTATCGAATGTAAATATGTATCGATAATCGACTATCGCATGTTCAGTTTTAACATACCGATATGAATATCGATAATGTACTAATCATATCGATAATAAGATTGTCGATATACCGTTGTGAGGCTGGTCACCATATATTAAGCAATTTAAAATTTCTATTGACAAAAATGAGAGAATTGTGCCACCAATAAATAGTATTAATTTTTACTTTCTTTTATTACTTTTTTATGAAGTTATTTATTATTTGATTTAGAAACAAACTTATATTTATGAACCTGTCTCCTTCTTAAATACATAACAATATTTATATCAATTAATAATTATGACAGATTACTTTACACGTTCCATTGAAAATCTGTCGCAAACAAAAAACGTTCCACCCGCTTAGAAAATAAATTACACAGTAAAATATTTAATATACAACCTACAAAACTTCGTTTTCAATTGATTTAATCTACGAACACACGAACAAAATTAGTGCATATTAAGATATATTTAAAGCATAAAATTAAAAAATTCACAGCACATGATTTCACATTTTTATCTCATATAAGGTTAATATGGGTGAATATATTTTTCACCACGAGCCGTAAGCGACACAGAGACGAACCGATCATGCTATAATATAAAACTTATTTTCCCCCTTTCCCCCATCCTCCCCCCTCCCTCTCCCCCTCCCCCTAATCCAAATCACACCGATTGAACGATTACAGCACGATTCGAGTTTGTCCTCACGACTCGTGACGAGATCCATACAAAGCTTACACACGTCAGTAGGACTTAACGAAAAGGTAAGGAAGAAACAACACGACGGAGGAGACGCACGAGTGTACTAAACAATCGATATAGAACGATATCGATATTGGAATAGCAGCGTTATGATAGTGATTTTTTGGGAATCTTTTTGTTAAATTCTACTGATAAATAAATAAATAAAGATACACGACATTCTGTTTACTGGACCCATGAGGCAGGTACCCACAGGGGTTCCGATTGGACCCTCCAAGCGGCTTTTAAGAGTTGCGCGAGCGCGCTCGACACGTCCTCGTTGACTATCTCCTCATCGAACATGTATCCGTAAAGGAAATTTATACGATTCGATGATCGAATTATATCCGCGAATTGTTCTTCCTGAAAACAACATTATCTATATGTGTATAAGGACAAAACAGTTTCTTTGGGACACAGCCATGTCAAAATTCTTTGCCTATTTTTTATGCTCAACGAAGCGGTCGGGAATCATCGGCTAGTATACGATAATTGTAATAATTATGGTTTCAGGGACAAACCCCTAAAAGTTTCACTATTGCTGGTGTCTCAATCTAATGCGACGTGACCATGATAGGTAGTAGAGCTACGCTGAAGCTATTACTGGTTTCAGCATGAATGTGTCGGCTCGCCCGACGCGCGGGGTAGTGCCACCCGACACACAGACGTGAGTCGACGTGAAGTAACAGTGCTTGTACTGTTGCGTTTCGTTCGGTCAGTGAGAGCGCCGGAGGCCCATATATTTAAAAGGCCGGCAACGCACTTGCGACTCCCCTGGTGTTGCTAGTGTCTATGGACGGCGGTGATCACTTACCATCAGGTGACTCACCTGTTCGTTTGCCTCCTATAATATAAAAAAAAAACCTTCCGAAACGAATGTCACATTTTACCCCCCGATTTTTAAAAAGTGTAATCCATGAACAGTTATTAAAAAATAGAATAGAAGCAGAAATCGAAAAAAAAACAGCTTTATTTTGATATATGATTGATGAATATACGACGATATGAACGTATAAATGTAATAAAATATTATCTATTAACAACTGGCTGTGAAGGGTTTGCGGCCTAGTGAGCAAAGGTAACTATCATTTTTTAAGTTCGCTACAGATATGTCTATGAAGTAGAGTCCAGTTCATTTTAATAACTGGTAAATAATTTTTTATCCAAAAAGTCAATGTATATTAATTTAAATAAGAAATACTAGCGGGCACATATTAATGATAGGTAACCCGGCCGATACATATTGCCCCTATTATAACTATATTAAAAAAAAAATGGTTTTGATTATACACACACTCGATGAACGTGGGTATTTTGCAGCGGAATCATAGACTATAAATAACGATGTCATCTAAGAATATAATACACTGAAATTAGGGGACTAACTCTCAAGTTCAACTGCTGGAACACATAGGTGCTTGACGAATGAACATCCTAAGAAAAACCTTCCATAATATTTTATCACGAAGTTTTCTTTCAATACAGGTCTCAGCTCATTGCAACGATTCGAACCTATGTTGATCGATTGTAAATGTCAAAAAAAAAAGCCAGTTCTAAAGTCAAAAAGTATTTGTACTGCCAAAAATATTACCCCCTACCCTTTAACGTGAAACAAGTCTATAAAAGGCGTAGCAAAAAGGAGAGGGGATCACTTTCGCACGGATCGTCGGACCGTTCACATCACTACATATATTTTATTTTAATTATTTAGAAAACTTTTAGTTAAGGTCTAACTACAAGTATTTACTTATAGAAATAAAAAGAGTAAAAGGTACAATGATTATAAACATAACGTTAGAATTAATGGGCGTAGTCTCTAGACAAATATTGTGTAAGGGACGATACGCCAGTGTAAAATAAATCTACATTATTGCCTATAAAGTTAAAATATTTACACGTCCGGATCAGAAATGCATTTTGTCTACATGTTGTCCTTACTACTGTTACATATAATAGGTTAGGTTAATGTACTTGTAGGCACACATAACTTAATATATTCCTGACTATTTTCAATAGTGGTTTACTGTATCTGCTACTAAAAATGACGTGAAGATAGGATGATGAATTTTTTATAACTACCTCCCCCCCCCCTCCCCCCTCATAATAACCCCGACTTAAAAATGTCACTAACTCACCGTAAATGCCTTAGAAGATTCTTTATCGAATGTAGATCTCGCGTTTGCAGTAGTTCTCGTCTCGACGAGTCTCTCAATTGTAGGCGGTTTAATGAAAACAATGTATGGACGAAGTCGGGCCGTCCGCAACATCTTGAGAGCTTGCCAATGTGGACTGATCACGCACACCCGACCTGGAGAATTATTTTTTAACGGATATACAACTATAGGTAATAAAGAGATTTTTAATTTCTATACCATTTGATTCCGTCGGTAGTAAAATATAGCGGGATGTCTTGTTAATACTTTATTTAAAAAATAAACAATCTCATCTAAAGTTAAAGGGTGTCAGGGTATTAGGTGCAACTACCGGAACACGCGCATAGCTGCTTGGCGACAGAAACTCAATAAGAGGATGCTAGCTAGAGAGTGGGCTTAAAAAAAGCAATACCACCATTCTATGATTCATATCATGATGTTTATTTTCACCGAAAACTTCGGTTCATTGGTAAGAAATTGAACCTACGTCGGTCGACGCGATGTCCGAACGCGTTGCTATTACATATATATATATATATGCAGTATTAATTGATTCAATAAATAATAATTTCCTGAATATGCATATCGCATAAACCATTAAAAAATTAAGGTATAAAAATTATAAACAAGACCATTAAACTAGAACCAGACCTAAATTATTGCGTCATCATATACTTAAAAAAAAAACAGACAATTTATGTTAAATCTAAGAGCATCTTTATTAATTTTTAATTGTTATTCCAAAATCCCCCTTAAAGATATAGATTACGGCACGTGTCACCCAAGCTTCAAACGAATCGATGGCTACCCACCCTTGAGGACCAAGTTTGATTGACAATGCAGATATCAAATACATACATACATACAATCTAAATTATGACAAAATTTCCGTCTACCGCCAAAAATATTAACCAATACAATCTTCGATAAACTTTTTGACCGCTCCTAAGGGGTACTTGCTCAAAACACAAATTTTGATTAGCACTATATTGCCAATTTCAGATTCCTGCGTTAATATTTTTAAATTTGTTTTGTATATTAAACTCTTGAGTATATTATACGCAAGTTCAAACTTCCAGCTATATCCAGGGTGGCTAAAAAGAGTGACGCGGACTGGACGTTTCCACGCGAAACGAGTAGAAGTGTATAAAATGCGTAGTTAAAAAGGAGTGGGGATCATTCTCGCGCGGATCGCTGAGCCGTTCACATCTACAACTGTTTTAAGGTAAACGCTTCTATTAATGATGACACTCGATTGACCTTGACCGAGCGATCGATTGAATCATAAATGTGAGTTTTATTTTCTCTTTATACTTTATAGGTAAATGTTGATGATGATGTGGTCTAAGATGGTAAGTCACGCTTAACCTAGAGGGAGACTGGGTCTCAAGTGCAGCTGCCGAAACACACCAACAGGTGCTTGGCGACAGATTTTCAACTTGACGGTGGTAGCTAGTCAGACGGACTTAGAAAAATCCCTACGACCATACGCTAATGAATGGTACATTTTTTTTATGTATTTGATAAAGTGTCTGTAAACTCACCAGAGTTAATTATGGTTTCGACACTCTCTGCCGTTGTACCATAGAGGTTGCCCTTGTATTCACCGTGCTCTATAAATTTCCCATCGTTAATATCTTGTTCCATCTTCTCTCTTGTGATGAAGTTATAATCTTTACCGTTTTGTTCGCTCGGTTTTTGAGCTCGAGACGTGTCTGTACACAAATAAAAATAATACTTATATGATATTTCACCATAGTCTCATAAATTGCAACAAAAAAAAAATGGAAAGACTGAATATAAAAAATACTCTTTTTAAAAAAAAAAACAGTAGTGATGGTTTTAGGTTGAGATCTAGAAGACTTGACCGTATGACGGCAAAATATATCTGTAAAGGATTTTGTTTATTTTTCTACTTTGTTATACTTATCATCGGACGAATGTTGTATAATTATTTACGCCGTTTATAAAATATCACAAATCTTTGAATCGGAATTATTTGTTCTTGGAAAAAAAAACAATACTTATTTAAATAACATTGAGGGATTGTATGAGCGCACCGCCTGTGGTAAATATTAAAGAGCCCTAGATATTGTATGACAAATAAATTTAATGGTCACACAAATATAAGGTTGACATATTCCTATACTTTTGATCTATGTACCATCGAAAATACTGGACACGTTGTACAAACTATTTATATTATGTTGCTTGCATTGTCCTTCGCAGTTTGCTACCCTGTCATCTTGATCCCCATGATGGTATGGCAAATACCATCATGGGTAAATCGTGGTTCCAGATCGAGGATACCACATTCGAAAGAACAGAGAGCTTAGTCTAAATTTAATCTGCTATTGTTTGAATGTATATTTATTACGATTTTTTAAAACAGAACCGTACTGTATTCGCGATTTAAATTTCCATAACGAAAATTTAATACGCAAAAATAATAGCCTTTTATTTTAGTAGGTATCGTTATGCGATGTAAATTACATTCACAAAATTTTTAAATATACGTAATGTCACTGAATTCCTTTTAAACGCTTGGACAGATTTTGATGATATTTTTTGTGCTCAGATGGATTCGATAATAGTTTAGTTTCACAGTTGGACTCGGATAAGTGACACTGCAGTCGGAATATAAGATTTTTATATTATCAAGGTAGGACAACGTGTATACCGGGCCCGCTATTATAATGTAAATGGAAACATTAAATAGGGGTAAATAAATACATGAAACCGATAGCTATAAGGTTGATTACTATTGGACCGTTGTAAATTATAATTCACTAGCGGCCCGCTCCTGCTTCGCACGGGTATAAAATATATAGCCTATGTCATTCACTGAAAAAATGATTAAAATCGATCCAGTAGTTTAGATTTATTCATTACTGCCCGTGGCCCGCACGCGTTAAATTTGGAGTAACCTCAAAAATAACAGTATTTCTCCACTATTTAATTGATGTTATTATACATATAAACCTTCCTCTTCAATCACTTGTATCTATTAAAAAAAAACCGCATCAAAATCCGTTGCGTAGTTTTTTTGCAGATTTAAGCGTACATAGGGACATAGGGACAGAGAAAGCGACTTCGTTTTATACTGTGTAGTGAAGCCTGAAAAAAATAACATAATATATCACGTACATGGTACCGGAGTGACGTATTTCTCCGGATCGGTACCGATGAGCCGCCTGCGTAACTCGTTCCTGCCGACCCCCGGAGCACCGACTAGTACGATCGGCCGTACTAAACCCGGACGCGGGTACAGCCGGGCGACTTCTTCGTACGTCGGTATGATTTCCCGATCGAAGTCGTCGTTTTCCGTTATATCGTATATCACTTTCTTAACTTTCGGTATGGATTTGCAAGGCAGGAGCGCGGACGCCGTCGGTGTCGGCGAGCATGGCGTCTTCGGCGCACAGTCGGCGTTGCTCGCCGACGGACTGCATAGTGCCGGCTTACCTGATTTATCATAACGGATCATACACTAAGTCATTCTCTATTTATTGAAGTGAAACTCCTTTAGAATCGTTGCCATTTCAAACCGGATGCAACGGACAAAACGACAGGTAAGAGACACAAATACAAAAATGTGTAGGATGAAGCCGGCAAAGAATGAGACAGAAATATACATACTATTTTTGAAGCGAAATAGTGAGCCAGAGCGAGAGAGCAAATGTCGGTGTGTATGTATATTGCACACTGTTTAATACTTGCTTGTATTTGAGCATTTAACCTGTGTTAGTATATGTGAAAAGTACGTGTACTACTGTACACTGTATGCGACTGCGTATTACAGCTTTTTAGTAAAAAGTCAGCGTGGTGTGTTATTATTTAACAGTGTTTGTGAGTATTTCTATATCTTGTTTGTTAAAACTGAAAATATGGAACTTGAGCAATAAATTATGTAACATATGTTAAATACAATATCTTTTAAAATTAATCAAAATACTTTCATTTTTAAACAAATAAACTTTGTAATTATCCTTGTTATATATATTTATCTCATTCTTTTGTCGATTTACTGAAGTTTCACTTCTATCGTGTGTTAATCACACACACACCTCTTTTTTAATGGTCCGGTTATATACCGCTGACACGTTTACAGTACGCGAACCAATACATTTTTACTATACAATGTGTTGTGATAAATTCTTGTTACAATACACGTATTCATTGTACCAATGCGAGGGACACGTTGGTTGCGAACACAAAAACCAATTTCAGTTCTCATCACGCTATATGCTTGATGTCGTGTGTGAAAGAGATAAAGAGTTTATGTTTCGTTCGAAGCGCGACGTCATGTTGTACGTTCATTCATATACGTTACCCAAGAGTAATGTTTGTTTGTGTAGTACGTGCCAGCTTTAAATAACCGACGTGTAACTTTAACGAACTTAGATTTTGCAAAATATACGATGTTATAACGTTATATATAATAGTCGCCATTTAGCCGTCCTATGTATCAGGCTGTGAGAGACCGGTAAAAGTTTTTCAGATAATAGGGTTATGATTCAGAATAACTTCTCTAAATACATTACCGTTCTACTAGTCAGTGATTTTATGCAACATGACAAGTGAATTTTAATATTAAAAGACTTCCTAAAATTAAAAACGACTTTCATAAGAATAACTGTATTAGAACGAAATTTCAAAAAATAAATATACACCATTTAATTTCTTGAATCGTGACTGTCTTTAAATATGATGGTGCATTTAAACCATTACATGGACGTAAACATGAAAGTTGAAAATATTTTAGAAGCATTCGTTACTTAGGAATAAACAAGGATTATTTGTATAACAAAAATCGCGTCTTCTCCCATTCTCAATTATTTTTAATGTGAAACACGCGGTTGGGGGCTTGATTCTTCATTCGGTCGCAGACACATTTATTTTAACGCCATCTAACAGCTCATTCTTGGTACTACATCGCCCTAAATGTTTGATATTTTTATATTGTCAGTAAATGTCTTTTTGGTTATTTTGAAAATAACTTGGCCTTTATTTTTTAGTATTCATGTAACCGTATTAAGTTACATTTTTAAGCTTTTATAATTATAACAGCATAATTAAAACGAAAAAGTCAAAAAGTTTCGTTTAAGATTGGATAAGTTTTGACATTATCTTTTGCAGTTTTGACAATCTATAAGGTTTATGGTCTCCATAGACAATTTTTCTTTGCAACGTTAAATAACACCATTCCTCGCTACTTTAACTCTGCTAATACATTGCTCAGACTGGTGTTAAAATGGGTATTGGCTTTATTTAATAAGCCCGCTATTATACCGTTTCAGATCAATCACTATCAAAAAACGAATTAAATTTGAAAGCACAAAATATAAAATTAATTATTGTGATACCATATGTCATATAATAAATATTTATTATACTGACCGTCCATTGTCTGGGGATCTATATGCCTTTCATGTATGATTCGGCCTTCCTGTAAGGCGCGCGATGGAATCAATCCGGCCCTCATTATTTTGTCGCCCTCGCGGCGAGCCTGCCACCTGAATGAAATAAAATACAACACTACTGTTAATACCTAACCAGTTGTGAGTGGAGGACACTTGGAAAGCACCACAGGTTCCGTTTTCGATTATATCGTATTATGTATACATGTATATTGTATTATATTTACCTAAAGTAGAGAAAAGTCGATATATATACTCTCCCCACCTTTTCCCCCTTTCAAAATTCGTACTTCGGGTATAAAAATGCGTCGGGCTTTATTAAAAAAATCACTATTTGCGTTATTATTTTTAAGATTAGTATTTGAGATTGTTTAAAGAGTAATCAACAATCAAAACATCAAATTATATTTACATGGGAACCACTAAAACATATAGAAGAATTGTGTGAAATTTTGGCATATTTTAGACTGGAAACATGTTTTAAATTAATCTTATTGTGTTACATTTTTACACTATTTTTTTGGCCGCAAAAAAAATACTTAATATTTTTGTTGAAACTGCTCAAACCCCCCCTCTTCTCCTCCCACGTAAGATTTAGTAAAATTCGGTGTGACCCCTCTCCCCCCTGATCCCACTACGTAATTAATGGTCGAAATGTCCACTTACTGCTATATTCAGAACAATAAAAAAAATTGACGACGCCTTACACGTACGCTTACTTACCAATAGGCATCATCCTGAGAAACGATGTGCAGTACGTCGCCTTTCTTGAAATCAAGCCCCGCCTCTTTGCACGGAATGTACGGGTCCTCAGACGAATTATAATTGAAAAGGGCCCGTACTCTGACTTTACTCTCTCGCGAACCACCTTTACCGAATGAGGGTACCAATTTAAATGTTATCGTACCCTCGGAGTTTTGCTGTGAAATGAAAATTTCAATGGAATACTACAAAAATATAGGTATATCGCACCTTCAATCAACGTGAATGTTGAGTTACATCTTTTTACAGTTTTTCACCCGAAAGTAAATATTAACGTCCAATTCAACAGCCGCATCAATACGATTTATACTACAAAAAGTGATGATTGTTGTCCTCTTTTTGATTTAAACATGTAAAAAACTTAAGTACCTACCGGTAAAGTGGTCGAACTTATAGATGCAACGGTTTTGCTTCAAGTAAAGTTTCCGAAGGCAGTTAATAAAATGAAGTGAAATAAAATAAATCGATGTTTTAATATAAAGTAATAATTATTTTTTTTAGTTCAATTTATGTAAAAAATGCATTGTCTCCGATTTATGTAATATTTTTTTTAAAGTACCTAGTTTTTTCGATGACATTGCGCGTTAATTCAGTATTATGCTAATTCTTGTAGCATATTATAATGTCACTCTAAGTTGACGCCATTTCAATTTGATTTAAATATAAAACTAAATAAAAAAATTACTGTTACACGTGTCCCTATTGACATTAGGTGACAACATCTTTTAAAAAGCAATGAATTAACTGCGTACTGTTATGAGAAGCTTATTTAAACGTTTGTTTGTTACAAACGATGATACCTTCTATAATTATCAAACACGAAGGTAATTACAATTAATTGTAGAGATGGCGGTCAAGCCGAGCAAAATACCTATAAAAATCAGTCCACCTATATTCGTCTGTGTCTCAACATCGATTGCCGTTTACACTGAATGTTCGAGCAGTGACTGAGGTGCCTATATTATCATACTAAATGTAATTTTATCCAAAAATTACGTGAAAAATATTTAAAATACAACTAAATGAATTTAGGTAATTACCACGTCACGAACTACCAACAATTATTAAAGACAACAACGAGCTAACTCTACGTCCCGTTACCAGTTTCCTGTTCACACGTTTTACAGTTAAAAATAAGTCCTATAAATGTATATTGAATGATAGGTGGAATGAATACATATAAACTAGAATAATAAACCTATATAAATTAGTATAGTGAACCCAACACTACTTATCCCTACTTTTAGCGCTGCATTAATTTCTAAGATAAATTTAAGTCAAACACGGTACCAACGCATTTTCCCACAAAAGTGAATGTTTCAGTTATACCCTTTTTTCAATAAAGGTCCGATTTAATAGCATCCTAATGTTGACCAACATTTCAAATGTGTTTTATAACAAACTGGCTGCTACATTCGGCAATAAGAATTTAACCCTCAATAACCTAGAGTTTCAATTTTGATACCAATACCAAACCGAATGTTCACATTACTATTAGTTTTTTTTTTTTATTAAACCTTCATCTAGACCCTCAAGCAAAAACACAGGTAATATTAAAAATAAATCACTTCCGTAAATCAGGCTACTAAGGGTTAAAAGCTCAATATTTCTGTTTATAAATGAATAACATTTTACCAATATAGATAAAACATCTGCAGGCGTCTTGTTTTCAACGCTGATACCGTTGACTTCTATGACTTCGTCGCCCGCGTGGATAAGGCCCGATCTATCAGCGGCTCCACCGTGCATGACACGCGCTATTACAATTTTTCCAGTTTCTTCATCAGTCTTAATAGTTGCACCCTATAAAAAACACACACACACACTATACATTTCTATATAGAATTAATAATATCACAACTGTAACTACCGTGACTGATAGAACATAAAAAATGATAGAAAACCGAAGGTGGAAACACACTACGCAACAGACTAGCGATTAGAATTACGAATACTACAAAAAGCAAAATGTATTGTGTGGTAGAAAAATGTGTGATAAAACTCCATTTCCCATAAATAACACAATACAAATTGCATCCCATCTAGAGATAGCAGCTAATAATATTGTAATCATAGATACAACGAGCAATGAAGTGTCGATAAAGTACAGAGACAACGCTAAAAGGAAACAACAACAACGACAACAACAACAGTGAAATTCATTCGTGGAACAACAGGACGTAAAAGTGTTGTAAATTAACTTCAAGCATTCAAAGAGTTAGCGAAGGGATATTATACCACAATTACTAGTGTATAATACTTACCACGATAGGCTCTGCACTCAGTGCTCCACCCTTTTAATAAAAAAGAATATTCAATACACCCTTTCCTATTAAATATCTCGATAAAAAAAAAAACACAAATAGAATCATATAAAAGCAAAACCAGTGACAATATCTTTTCTTTCCAAAGGATATTTTATAGCCGATATATTTTGTGTTTCAAATAACGTTAACAATTTCATAGAAAAATTAAAGAACTCTTTATACACAGAAATGACTACGCGAACGACTTTTCATTGAAGACATAAATAAGAATGTCAATGAAAAATGGTGAAACGCTTTATTATAATAAATGTTTAGTTAAATTTCTGAAAAACTTATCAGAAATGTATGTTGACTCTAATTGTCAACTAACTCTCTTTATTACAAACTGTTTTCTTAAAACAATTGGTATATCTCATATATTAGCAAAAGTAAGGTTAGGTGTTCCCGTAAATTCAACATCACATATGGTGTTCACTTGTACAGACTTTTCGCGCAGGTAAACAAAAACATGAACTCCTTATTATTGTTCACTAGATGACCCCGTGAATTTCGTATCACTTACATATATTTGTGTTAAATGTAGTCAAAACTTAATGCAAAAAATATATTGCCATTATAAATGCAACACAGTTGTGCAGTTAATCAATTTAAAGTTTTCTCGTGTAGGTACTACTTTTATTTCGGTAAACAGAACTATTTTGTATTCCAACAAAACATACCAAAGAGATCGAACCTCATACTACAGCTATGAAACACAAAAATCTGGAAGCACCTATAAAAATTTGACAAACGAATGACATTTTTTTTATTTCTATAATGACAAAACACATCAAATGTTTTATAGCTAGGAACATTTGGTATTTGAAAGTTAAATTGTGTTTTTTACTATTTTCCATTGTTTATTATTTATGTTTCTCACCGTTTAAACCTGCCCTGAACTTCCACAAATATTTCAAAATCAAAATTAGCAAAATCGGTCCAGCCATTTTCGAGTTTTAGCGAGACAAACGAACAGCAATTCAATTTTATATATATATAGATTATCATCATTCTTTTATCTAGGTTAGATTTCAAATCAAACCAAATACTGTATGAAAGAAAGTACAAAAAACTCTTTTCGGAATTTTGCATGTTTCAAGTTACTGTAATTCGGCTAGTCGTTGTACGAGATCGTTTATGATGACTCTCGAAAATAGCTTGTAGACGTGACTCGGAAACGAACAAGATGTGCAAATTTTCATAAAAGCGTTTTATTACTAAAATACAATGCCTGTACAGTATGTAATAAAAGCATAAATTGCCCGTATTCATTGCGAATCACTCCAAAACTACTGTACTATCTCAAGTACGTATTTCAAATTAATATCCCATAGGGGCTATGCGGTGAAGTATTTTGCAAAGTAACGGGGTGTTCCAGTTAGTATATTATAATAAGAAAACAATTTAGGTATTTTTTTACACTCAAAAAATTCAGAAACAATTTTTACTGTTTTTGCTTTCATACAAACGGTTCACATATCCTAACTACAGAGCGAAAGACTTTCACTTAACGTGGATGCACGCTCCAAGCCACAACATGAATTGTTTAAATTTAGTTAAACTGAATAACTATGTGAATCATATTGTCTAAAAGACGTTACGTTTCAAGTCGGTATGAATATTTTTAATATAAATTCCTAATAATATTTAGCTAAATAATGTTCATATAAAAATAGTTTTTGATTTAACGTAATGAACGTTCAACGTGGACTACACTTCAATTTGTATGCATATATACGTATACATTATAAGATCAACCTTTAGCTGCTATTTCTAAATGTTATTTTAATGTATTTTTAATTAGTTTCATAAGATGGTTTGCAAATAAATAGAGAGTATAAAATTAAATAATCATTCTTACCAGTGGCTCATCACTTTTGACCAGTTGGACAATTTTCACTGTTTCCTCTTCTTCGTCAGCTTCGGATGGAAGATCAGGTAGATGGGGGTAATAATCTTTTTGCGCCACTGCGTCATGAGTGCAAAGTATTGCCTGATTGATATACGGAACAATCGAATCATTAGTCATAATTATTATATAAAATTATTTGCGTCAAAGAAACAATTCACGCAGACGGTTAACGTAACCTCGCGAGTTTCTAAATAATCAAGGTTCAAATTGCAACGTTCATGTACAAACAACTTTTATTAACATTTTTTATGCATTACACGAAAATACACACCAGAATAATATTCTCTCTCTCGCGCATCAAAGAATTGGTCCTTCGAACCATATTTCTATCATCAAGATTCACGTAAATAAAAAAGACACGTTCGGAGACCAGCATTTTAAATTTTAATATATGATCGTAACAAAATAACATTAATTAATGTAAAGCGATGCCTATCACAAACCAAAATTTGGTACTTTCTAAAATCATTAAATTGATCTTAATTGCATGATCTCTTAATGATCAGGATTCTGTGTTACCAGTTTGCGTGAACAGGTTCAAATTGCGTTTTATACGATCCCACACAAATAAGATTAGCGTTTTTTTTTTTTGTAAGAATTGGCATCATCAGGTATACTTAATTTAACAGGATAATTAGTTTAGAAAACAAAAGCTCACTTGAAAATGTGGTTTCTGGAGTAGCACTAGAAGTTCCTCGTAATCTTTTGTAAATGATTTCACTTCACCGAGCAATTGGAACACTTCTAGGGTAACTTGCATAGAGTTCGACAGCAGGGGGTAGAATTTATCATCCTTGCCTTTCGCCACAATTTTATTATGCACTTGGACGAGTGCATGAAGTTGTTTCGATTGAAGTAACTCACTGAGGAAGACAACATCTTCACCGCCCGGTTGGACTTCCTTTAATGAAGCTAATAAACGAGTAAGAGCTAAAAAAGAAACGAGCCATTTTTTATCATATGTGGTTTACTGTTTCGATGTAATATTGTTACGTAAATTTGTATTTGCATACACATAGTTAGGAGTACAGAAAAGACCAGAAAAAAAATACTATTCCCGAGTGATATACCAAAACTGCATTATCGAGAGTGAATCTACGACCAAAATTTGGTCACAAATATTTGTAATTATAATATTTGCACCATGTATACTGATTCCAGTACCTTTGGCTAAACTAAGGATTAGGGATCATTCTATTTGTGAGTGTGGCTTAGAGGTCTAGGTGGTAGAGCTACGCTGAAGCTATTACTGGTTTCAGCATGAATGGGTCGGCTCGCCCGGGGTAGTACCACCCTCTCACAGAAAACCGACGTGAAGTAACAGTGCTTGCACTGTTGCGTTTCGTTCGGTGAGTGAGAGCGCCGGAGGCCCACATATATTAAAAGGCCGGCAACGCACTTGCGACTCCCCTGGTGTTGGTAGTGTCTATGGACGGCGGCGATCACTTACCATCAGGTGACCCACCTGTTCGTTTGCTCCCTATAATATAAAAAAAAAGGACGGATCTCCTTATCACATATTTTTTAATTGTTCTAGAAACCGTTTTTCTCTCTATAATGTTCTACCTCCTTCTATTCCTCGTCCTATTAACATTATGTGTCTTGTTAACTCTAGTTGCTAATAACCACCTAAATGCAGAATGCTTGTCGATATTTATTAAAACGAACAAAATTAAACTTTGGGTTTTAGGGTCTTTTTCCTTTTTTTTTTAATTTTATTTTTCTTGTGTATGTTTATAATCTAACAATATGTATTATGTGTAATTTACATGTGTTTTGTTTGTAGATAGTCCGGTCTAGATACATAAAAAAAAAGAAATTCCAATAATTGTTGGGTACAATTTCCATCGTTTATGGTTCTGTTCGTTGACATTGGCGAAATTGTGTGCGCAAACATGTTGCCATTTTGTAAGAAGAAAAATGTTGTAGCCTTGTCTGAAATTATACATGATCTATTGAGGATACTGTTTTTTTTTTGTATATACGATTTATAGGATATTCGCCGATTCCCGCCCATTTCATTGTGCATCAAGTATATGGTAATAAGATCAATCCAATCCAAAAAATAAGTAGTCTAGAACCATCTGCGAAAAACTCCAGCCGAATTGTCTTAGTCCTATGTTAATACATTCAGTAGTTATCACGTGATTGAATCCCAAAGGAACAGTATTTTAATTATATACATATATAGATATATATTACGGCCGGAGATATAGGATAAATGCTGGGTCGAATGAAATGGCGAAATGTGTCTGAGGTAGATGACCCACGAATGCCCTTGAAGCTCAAGGGGAAGGTGTATAAAAGTATTATAAGTCTAGGCATGCTGTATGCATCTGAGTGCCGGACTACGAAAGAGACAGATGAGAGACAACTACACATAGCAGAGATGAGATTGTTAAGATAGATATGTGGTATAACTAGAATCGATAAGATTAAGAATGGGTATATCAGAGGGAGTTTGAAATTAGCACCAGTGACAGAAAAATTGAAGGTCAGCATGGTATGGGCATGTCATGAGGAGAGACTAATGCTATGTAAATAGATAGGTTTTAAGTATAACGATGGACAGATATATGAGTGTAGTAAGACTGAAGAAGGTATGGATAGATTGTGTGAAAAATGATATGCATATAATAGGTGTGAATACTGAGATGATATTTTAAAGGGGAGAGTGGAAAAGTAAAACATGTTGTGTCGACTCTACTTAGGTGGGATAAGAGTAAGATGATGATGATGATGATATGAGATGATAAAATGGTTTAATTATTTATTTTCTTTATCTATGTGTTTTTTTTTTTGTTTAGATTTTAGATAAAAAGTAAGTAAATACCATGAGTTCTTTGGATAAGAGATGATAGACACATATATAACATAACTAAGATCTTAAAGAAGCTGGGAAGTAACCAGGAGTCGCCACAATATATTTCTTCATTGTAAGCTCATAAGATTTCGAATCTACTAGTACTGGTATAGTATTTGAAAAAGATTTAATTGATCATGATTTGACAGCTGAAAATGTAAAAACGGAAAGAACTAAGGTTTTATATGCTCCATTTATATTTGAATTATAGTTCTTTGTGCTACAAACTTCTTTTATATTTTACTTCTTGTAAGAATTACACCACTTCTTTCTAACTAAATATATCAAAATAGCATTTACCAATGTTATGCTTACATTAAACTTATCATAATGAACATCTGAACAAAAATATTAGTAATAATTAAAAAACGATTTGCAGAACATTTGCATGGTACAGAATGTTTTTTAATGTTGAGATTGTATTGAGTGAAATTGAATTGTAATAAAGTATTTCGAACACATGTCTAACAAGGTTTTCAATATTAGACACTGTTTTAGAAAAACTTGTGCTAAACACATATTTATTTCTGTTTTTGTAATAAGGTGCTATGTATCATAGATATCAAAGGAATAGTTTAGTATTCATAGTTTTTATATTAATTAAGTAAATGGTTCTAACTGGCTCTGTTCTCACAACCCTCTCTTTAAGTCAGCAAATAATTGTGGGGAAATGTAAGATTTTATATAAGCCAGAATATTTCAAAGTAATTTTCTTTGATTTTGTTATTTTATGTATATAATTGTAAATGGGTTACATTTAGAACTGTACTGTCTAATTTTAAGAAGGGGCCGTGATAGAAGGATGTCTTAATTCAGTTCAGTTCATCAATTAAGTTTTTCATGATTTCCTTGAAACAGCTAATGTTCTACTGATATCTTACTAAGAAATCTTAATAGTCTGTTAAGTTAAATTGTGCCTGAGTATATATAATGTTTTCAATGTATACATAGGCCTCCATTATGTAGAATAATAAACTTTGACATAAATAACCCTGTATCTTAGACCTCAACAGACATAACATACATACATTGAGTATAACTTGTCAGACATTAATATATAATTGTTCTCTAAAACGCAGTTTCACGTAGTAAGAAAATAGTTTATAGATTTATATACTGTTGCTAGTTACAAAGTTGATTTGCAACCAATAAGATAGGTGGTTGTCTAATACATTTAGTAAGCAAGATCAACACTTCCTAAGACACTGCAATCCGAGAGTAATGGCACACTGGTCTGGGTAATTAATAATAACAATAGGAAGGCTGCTCATTATGATGCTTAGCTTAGAAATTTTAATATCTCAATGACTTAGTGGGAGCCTTTTGTTACCAGATAACATAAACAATACAATTTGCTGTAAATATATACAGACCTTTAAATTATGGATATATTTCTATCAAATATAGAATGGCTGTTGTGCTATAAAGAGTGTATCAATGTATGGTTTTTACAGTAAACCAAACAAATTGAATTAATTTCATTGTCATAGGAAAATTTTGCTTTATAATTTATGATACTATAAAGAGTTAATACTGTACTTAGAAAATATGTAAAAAAAAAACTATTTAATTTTATGAGTAAATATTATAATTTTATGATTTCTATTACAAAAGTGGGATTGATTGAGCGATTTATAAAAAAAAAATTAATACTAATGCACTTTCTTCTCTATATATCTTTTATTTAGTCCATCCATCCATGTGTTCTTAGTATAGAATGAATATACATTATCATCCTTATTTGTATTGTCTTTGAAATTGGAATAGAGTCAAAAGTATTTGAGTGTATTGATTTTTCAAGTCATAATGCTGAACACATGAATGATGAATAATGTAAGCTTTAATATTATGGAAGAAATAGATTTAAGAAGGTATATAGTTTATTGATTAACTGTCAATAACGTACAATGGATTATATATCTCTATTAAATCACAAATTGGATCGTTTCTATTAAAAAAAAAACAATATACAGTAAAAATAATATAATAATATTGGATAATGAAATAAGCGTAATTATATAAAGCTATAGATAGTATACTATATATGCATACCTGGATCCCAGCTTTCGGGCAACGTGTCCATGGTCACTTCATTAAATTTAATAAAAGGAAAATTTATCTAAATATTTACTTTTCTCATGAAAAAAAGCCGTACTAATTTCGATTGCCCTTTATTAGATCAGAATAGGCTTTTGAAATTTTTAGACTTGGAAGAACATATTATGTACATTAGAACAAATTATAAGGAAATATTGCGTTTCATTTTTAATACATTCCTGTTTATTACAAGAACTTTTCTAAAACCTAACGAAACCCTCGGCATTTTCACGAAATACAGCTGTCAAACCACAAAAAGTCGGTCGATATTTTGACAATTGACAGTCGGTTTTCTTTTAAATGTTGACATTGATTAGTGTCATGGTATACGCTTATATAATTGTACAACTAATTATTTTAGTATTTATTGTTTGCTAAATATTGTGCTAAAGTTTTATAAATAATTGGAATCTATTACATGTGTATTACAATTATTACATTATAATCACATGGTAAAAATAAAGTTTGTGACACTAATTCAAGATAATGAATAAAATACAATCAAGCTGCAGTTGCTTTCGATCTTGCAATATCTAAATAATGCCTTTTAAGCACACTAGGTTCCTAAATTGATTACATTTTTCAACAAAGAAATAACATTAAAATATCGAAGGACTGCAAACTTTTGCTCGAAGAGGCATTCATTGCTCAATATCGTTTATTAATCCTGAATAGTCAAAACAAAATTACAACTAGCTGAAAATTAGTCAAGCATCCTATGAAAATTTAAATGGAATCTGTTAGTGGTGTGTACTTGGCTTTGGTACAACATTAAAAATGATATAGATAAATGTAGCAAACTTTATTAAAATAATTTAAACTAACGAACACATGTGACAAGACTGTTGACAGCCGACTTCCAGAAGATCAGCTTTTGGTACAAAATTTAAAATAACATAATATAGATAAATGTATCAAACTTAATTAAAATAATTCAAACTAACGAATACATGTGACAAGACTGTTGACAGCCGACTTCCAGAAAATCTCCAATCATAAACTAATATTTAAAACTAATAATATACTTTTTACATCAGTACACCACAATACTCCCCTCTCAAATATTTTACCATTCTCAAATTTAATTTATTTGGAGCTATTATTGTTCTTTGAGATCGCCTTAGTTCAGGCTTAAATACTTCAGAAGGTAACTATAGTAACTACATTAGAAATACTTCTATCTGATATATTATCACTTATCTTATTATTATCTTGTTCTTCCTCTGTAATTATTTGTGCTTTATCGAGAATACATTCATTATGTTTCGATACGACTGGTAAAATGGCACTTGACTTACAGACTTGACTGAGTCCGATGGGCTTTCAAACCACAACATCAATTTCAGTAAATTGCTAACTGGGCTTATTAGACGTAGTAACGTTATAGTCACTATAACTGCGATTAAGATTGTTATCTAAATTTTGAAGTCGTACAGAACGAATAATTTGATTTAAATATGGTTTCCAGACATTTCCTTCATCTAAAACTTTACATAGATATATTCGTTTACCTAAAACCTCATCTATAACACATTTTGTGAACATCCCCATTTATTAATTCTAATTTAACCTGCTCCCCTTTTATGACACCTAATTCTGGCTTAAACACTTCGGAATATTCATGCAATAATAACTCCCAATGTAGTGTTTTCCACAAAATTTAAAGTAAGTAAATGTTGAATATTAAACTTTTTTATCAATTCTGTACCAAGTAAACACTTAGATTCATTTTTAATAACTAGTAAAGAGTAATTCATTTCCTTGTCTTTAATTTTTAACGTAATATTAATTACCTCTTCCGGTATTATTATTTCACCGCTATAGGTTTTTAATTCTAAATTTGATGGCTGTAATACCACAGACTTTGAAAATTTTTATCATATTGAGACCTAGGTGTGCATGATACGGCTGCTCCAGTATCAAGCTCCATTTGAAATGTTTTATTATTGGCCTCACATTCAATTATAAATGGTGAAATATAATTAATGCTATTGTCTATTGAAGTTGCAAAAATACCTACTGACATTTGCTTGTCTATAGATTGACAGTATTGAATTTCAATATGAGTATTTTTGCTTTTACAAATTTCAGCTAAATGTCTTTACATTTGTAGGTTTTATACTTGCACTTCGAAAAATTATGATTGCCTTTACCGCAATGATAGCACTGCAAAGTTTTGTCCTTATCACTTTTTGTAGAAAGATTTTTAAGTTTGTCGTTTATTTTCGTGATTATGTAGACCGCTGGTTTTTCTTGCCGTGTTAAGTGCCGATTCTTTTTGAAGAGCGATTTCTAATAGCGTTGACATATTTTTATTAATAGATTATTCACACAATCTCTCATGTATTGAGCCTGTTCTCATTCCGGCCACAAATTTGTCCTTTATTCTTTCATGAATATTTATTCCAAAATTACATTCAGCTGCTTGTTCTCCAATCCTCGTATACTAATTTGAAATTGGCTCCTTTTTATTTTGACATAAGTGATCAAAAATTGACCGTTTTCTAAAATATGAAACTCTTACTTTGAAACGAAGTCTCAAAATATCTTCTAATTTTATGATTTTTCCTTTGGTAACTGTGGATGTACCATGGATTTCAAAGTTTTATACACCTTCTCATCAATCATAGTTAAAAGTATTGTTATACTTCGTATCTGGTATATCATTAGCTGTGAAATACTGTTCCACTGTCTCGAAATTTCTAAAAATCCGTTTAGTAGTTTTTGCGCGATGCGCGTATAAACGATAGACAGAGAAACAAATGAAAGTTCTAAAAACAATAGAAATGCGTTCTGTCATTGATCCTCAGACCCCTTCCCAGAATATATTTTCTTAAATATATTCGATGTACAGATTTCGTCTCGTTATCCTTTTATTATATGCGTAGATAAAAAATACACGTAATTAAAACCATAGACAAAAATACTAGTAAATTTTAATATTTTCCATTGTCTATCTCGTTACATTACTTCAGATTGATTTTTATTTTTGGTATGTACTATTTTGGATATCTAATATTTTTATCGTATTATACTTGTGTGAGCTTGAGGTTTTTTAGTGTTATGCATGATATTATTAATCATTTTATGTAAATAATGTAAGACTCTGCAGTATTTTTTTTTAATGTAACATCACTGGAAAAAGATTGTCTCAATAGATACCTAGGTAGTGGATTTCATTTTTTTATACTTATTTAGTTGTAACTGACAGGAAGCAACTGGCAACCCAAGCATTTTGGTCTGACTTTTGAAGTGGAGTAGGTATCGCTAGTTTTTCACAAGAAAATCGATGCCTCAATTTATCTCAGACTTCGTTATTTGTGCTGAAATAAGTAAGTAAAACTCATATAAAAACAATCGTGTATATTATAAAACATCCCGGTACACACTAATTACTATTACAGTATTGTTTTATATCTTGACTCTACACGACATTGTACTGCTAAAATAAATAGTCGATAATTTGTGTCATCAGAGCTTGTTGCACTGTTCTCTCTAGCAGTTCATGTTGATATTGCATCTCTTTCACACGACAGATTCCTACTTCCTTCCATAGCATATGTAATACGTCTGTGTTATACGAAACTTCGTAATATTGAGATATTGATCGCGTTCGGCAAACGCCGATTATTTGTTTTTATTTTATACAAGTGTGCAGTTGTTCTATTTAATAGGTAAGCTTTCTTCTTAATCACTTAACTATCACTAAAGAGAGTCTTATTGGTGTAGGCGTATGTTCGCATGATAATTAAAAATCGACTTACCCTGTATTTGAAAAAATAAAACAAAAACCGTTTGAGTATACATTCAAAATTAGTTGTTCGGGAACTGTAGCAGCTTTTGTTTGTATATTTATTGTATCTTTATGATTGTTCATGTTTGTTGAATTAAAATATAATCTGCTTTGGTGAGTACTACATAGTGAAGGTAAATGTTGATTTTTTTTTTCAAATGCTTCTGGATATTTCTTTGGTATTGATAATGTTATGATTTGATCTATTGTTTTGTAATTTAAACTGTATGAGATTATTCAAAAGTGCCTTGTCAAAGATTTAGTTAAGCATGTGCCCGGCACATGGTTGAACAATGTACCTACTCATACATTTGTTCCTATAGCAATATAAGGATTGAGGAAATGTAGCCTTGTTTTATTTATGGAAATGTCTAGAAGAATTAGAATTCCAAGGTCGATATGAGTGGGAGATCAGTACAGGGCCTACAAAATTTATTGTTAAATTGGTAGGGTAGTTAATAATATATCCTCTAACATCTAGATATGAGTTTATAGCGACTTGACTTTCTTATTACTTATATTCATGATATTTTTATAATAATATTTAGCTTGTTTTCTATAATTTATAATAAATTAAATACCTGGTAGCACAAATTAGTTTTTTTTATGTCTATAAAGCATCGTCATTCGAAATAGGATTATTAAAAAATACAAATTCCAGTTAATGTATATATTTATAAAAGTTTTCTTTGCAGTTGCCTTAGAACCATATAAAGTATAATTGTAGGGTAATAATTATACCTGATAAAATTAGTTTAGTCAAACAGTATTTCAACTTACCTTTCAAATATTCTGTTTGCCAAATCCAGTACATTATATTTCTTAAAATACAAGAGAAAACTTAAAGTTTTAACAGTATTTTGATCATTTGAATTTGCTAGCAAATTTTTTACTATGTACCTCATCTAGTAATTTCGACATTCATTTCTATCATTGCTGTAGCCTACTTCCACTTTATTTATTATGCTATGCAATGCTATTTATTTATTTACTGACCAGGGTCTGCCAGACACTAGAGATGTAAAGGGATTTTGAATATTATCATCTCGAGACATGCGGCCCGGCCTCACTTGTACAGGAGACTCCAAACTATAAAGGAGCAAAATGGCGAGTGTGGGTTAGTAGGGCACTCGCACCTAAGTAGATCACTATCACTAAATATGTGAAGAATGTTTCATAATGACCCGTCTTGGTGCATCCCTTAATGAGTTCCCAGCTAGTTTGTTCATTTTATTATTATTCTATGCCCATTCAACCATTATGATTTTTAGACCATCATTATTATAAGGCAAAATGAAATCATATCATGTGTTCCGTTAAAAGAAAGGTAGTCATTTAAAATTTTTTAGTAATTAACTACATTTTTGGTTTATTTATTTATGTATATTTATTTATTTATTATTGGTAACTTTTAATCTTTATATTAACTGAGTGTTTACTAAGTGTTACTTTTCCAATTTGAAGGGTGTGGTTGGCATTACTCCTTGGCACTTGAGGTGTTCCCACTACTCCAGCCTATTAATAACTGACCTCAGTTGAAGCTCTAGCATTTCACAGTGTTGCTTACACATAGTTTACTGCTTATACTGATTAAAAAAAGATATATGACCTCAGTTAATACAAAAAATATTTTCATATAATAGAACAGGTTATCAGTATAATGAGTACTGTTAGTTCACCTGTTCATATCGTGTTGGTTAGGTGATGATGTCATGTGATGTCAGACAGTAGGTAAAAACATGATGTGCATGCCAAATTACAATTGTTGTGATTGCAATTGTTCACATGTACATAAAAAAGATTTGTTTGTATTATTATTTTCAACTCTAGGCTTTACTCATCAATGAGGGATATATATTCTCAATTTGAAAACTTATTTAATGAGTGTCACCTACATACATATTAATAGGTACATATACTATTATGACTTTTCAATATTTTGTTTTCCTGTAATTTTCTATGGAACCTAGTGAACGACTAGTCTGGATTCCAATTAAAAACAATGAATAATATAAACTCTTTTCTTCTCGATTATCACTTACCCTGTGTTTTGATTACACCTTGTTTTTTTCTCGATGTTGCCAACATTGTTGGCTTGTTAGGGCCGCTACAGTTTCACCGGACTACTAAGGGGAGCGCTTAGGGCACTCACCAGATTTTATAAGCAACCAGCACAAGGGCGCACGGTGTGCCTCAGCTTGAACTATCGCCAAATATACATACATACATGTGTTAACATTTAAGTTTTACGAATGCATACATGTATTTTGTATCTGACTACTAAATTATTATAACTTATTTTCATAGGCTTATAGTTAAAAGTATCTTTGTACAGTTTCATTGGATTACAAAATTCTTTTTTAAACCGGTATTTAAACATTTTACCAACATATCCTCAACTATTTTATTATCAGTGGTAGAGGAGCAGGTCTCATTTGTATCTTATCATTTTTTTAATGCTCTCTAATTTTGGTTATACTAATGAGTTATGGGCTGAGTTTAAGCAGACTTATTTTAAATGTTGTTAGTAGATCGACTATATATACATATATATAACTATAGTATTTACATTGCAGTGAAATATAATGGATAAAATTACTATATCCATTTAAAACAAGACTTTTAATAGTAGTGTGTGTTGTAATAATAAACAAAAAGAATGTTGACTTACTAAACAGAGATAAGTCAATCTTTAACAATAAATACCTGTTGAATTAATGTTTTGTGATTACAAATTATTTCATTAAATATCATGATAGTTTGTTATGAGTTATAGTGTATTTTAGGAGGTAAATTACAATAGTGTAACGGAGACGCGTATATTTTGAATAGAGTCGTCCACACATCGTGATTTTAATATTCAAGACACATCCAGTTCATTCATTTTCGCTTATATCGATTTACCAAACTATATTGCGATAGCGCACCGCTTTCATTAAGTTTTGTTGTGCACGCATATAATAAGTGAACATTAATAATTATCAATTAGTATTCAGACTAGGGATTGTTTTGAGTACATCGTTTGTAAAGAATTATTTCAACGCTCACCTTCTTCATGTTGCGTTTCTAAGGATATATATATATATATATATATATATATATATATATATATATAGAATGTCGAAAGTCATCTGCAGTGTGCAAACAGATTAGATTAGTGTGTACATGTATATATAAGATACACACTGATTAATCTTTTGTATCTTTTTATTGCCGGCAATTTAATATTATTTTTCAAATATTATTCTGTATATCTATCTGTAAATTCGATTAGTTTTGTAATTTTTCGCATGTCAATGCCATTATTAAAACAAGTTACAAATGGAATCTGACAAAAAAAAAATTGTTACTTTTTAATGACTTCAGATATACAGATTGTTTCATTTAGTTACAATTGCTCGATAAAATGATAAAATGACTTTATTACAGTAGTCCTAGAGATGAACCTTAAAGATATTAGATTAGTTTTTTTTTTTTTAATAAAAAGAAAGTGTGTTGGTTCCGATGTATTTGTTTTATTTATTTTTTGTCTCTCTTGAAGATAAGGTGGCGTCGACGGCGGGCGATTTCTCGGCTTCGGATGAAGAATCAGATTTAAATGCTCACTTACAAAGGCAATTAGAGGAAGACATCGCTAGGTATGAGAATTTTTTTTTGATAATAGATTACGCTTATATAATAATAATAAAATAATAATAGTAATGTGCAAATGTTTGTCATTTTAATTACTAGTCACTTTACGCTTTTTGTATAATGTTATTTTCGTTGGAATATTTTGACTGCTCTTTCATCATAATAAACACTTTTGACTTTTACTATAAACAGATAAAACGTTTTGTGTGTGTTTTTTTTTTAAATCAGCCATTACATGTTATTTAATTAGTAAATCATAATAGTAATGTTATTTTTTTTTTTATTATTTTATTTTGACATAAAGAGTCGAGGGAGGGCGGGGGAATCGGGGGTGGGTCAATTAATTTCAGTTGTTTATTTACTGTCTCTTGTTCTTCAACTGTGTAACTATCGGTCCTTCGAAATCTTAGACTCTATTTTATTGTAAATCTATCAATTTCTGCATGAAAAATGTTTTATCATACTTTGTTTTCTATTGAAATCGGTAAGATTCTTTACAAATAAAATATTTTAATGAAAAAGAAAAGTACAAAGACTGTTTTATTTATGTATTTCCATTTGGAACACACTGGTCGTCTCTTTTGTGGTACGTAGTTAAATGTTCTAAAAACGTAAATTATTCTTTAGATTCATCTGGTCGAAACGATCGTGTTAGAACTCTTTCAAACCACTACCGAAGTAATAGTGAATATAGTACGAGGAACCTCATAGACACAAAAAGCTATTAACAATTATTTTGAGGTCTAATTTTTGTAAAACAGAGCCTGTGTCATTTACATAACAAGCGAGAAGCGACGGTTGTATGCCTATATATAAATCATCTTTCCATGGATGTCTAAAGGTACTTGACACCTTTACGGACGAATTCTTATTTCATTTATGCATGCCGTTCTCTCCTCTCTATCTATTTATTATGTTTGTTTGAAATGCATTTTGGTAACAAAATGGATATGTCCACTATATTTATTAGATCATGTTCGATTTTTAAAGTATTCGATTTTTCGTCGAGTACGCCGAATATATAATGTAAAAATACGCGTGCCGATTCGATTTTATTACCACCAAATGTATGGATATATCGCTTGAAAATAAGAAAAAATAAATATATAAGAACATTTTTTTTTTTACTAAAAATAGTCTAATTCAAGTCGCATAATTGAAGTATTTCAGAAATAACGTATCGCATGATTATGCTCCGAGTGATTTCATTCAACATTTGTTACAGAATTTTTGATGAATCTATTTATTCTGATCTCGAGGTGGTGTGTGGGAAATTAAAAATATTAACTCATACCTGTATACTAAAAACTCGCACGTCTAAATTTTTTCACGAGCTCGAAAATATTTTACATGTGAACATTGGGCGCAAAACTTTCGATGAAATATATTCGTTCGTCAGGTATTCAAAACTTATATATAAATTAATAAATGTCTCTTTTATTTCCTAATACTTATATCTTCTTAATAGTCAGTCGTTCGGCGATAAAATTACAGTGCACAGTGCGCTCGATGGTAACTGTAAAGTTGATCATGTCTGTAGAAAAAATTAACGTTTTTTCAGGCGTTCTTTGTCCTGTTTATCAAACGCTATAAGTCTTATATTATAAGCATTTTCACTTGTAAATTAGTGCGTTTTATAAAAAAAAAAACACGTTTATCAAAACTATAAGTATAAATTACAAGCTACAGTGATATCACATGTAATACAAAGGCTTTTTCAACATTTGTATTTGTAGTGTTCTTCATCATAAGTGATTTTGTTGTTTGTTACGAACAAGTTGGTCATCTTCCGTTGACACTAAAATAGTTTACACACAAAATCAAACCATGTGAAAAAAAAATAAAAAAAGTTTTATCATTAACATTAACTTGACTACTTACTTACTTACTCAACTTACTCTGTGCCGTCACTTTTTTATGTTACTTTTTTTGTCTCATTTTGTACACTTTACATTTGGTTTTTTGTAATATATAATTTGTGAGTTTCTTAGACTTGTAATTTTTGATAAACAGAGCACACAGTTTGTGGCAGGTTCTTAACCATGCGTATAAGGGTTCAATCTATTCGGACACGAATGCTCTATAACAGTCCATTATCCTCATTTCCTTACATTTCAGTAGGATATACTAATTGCATGTCGAGACTAGCTTGTCTGTGTTGGACATTTTTGGGAAATTTTCACACCCTTAGATCTTACCCGTTTTAAGGCGTGTTTGAATATAAGGCGGCAAACGTGCAGTAGTAAACCGCAATGATAACAGAACTTGCTAGTTTGCTGGTATGTATAGTTATATAATGAAGTATTTTCTTCTTAACATTTTGGTAACGACAATCGTCTAGAACAGCAAAAGTTGCCTACAGCAGATGCTTTTAGATTATTTGGTTACTGTTCATTTTCGCGATGGTTTGATGAGGTCCCCCCAAAAAGTGACGTTGAATTTTCGAATTCTCAGTTACAATCATTTAGTAAATCGTACGAAAGAGTCTGTCTCTAGGTGCAAAAAGTGAAATAATTTATCCACCCTTCTATGAAACCTATATCGGAGAAATACTTCATTGACTCTTTTATATCCTTTTACGTTAAATATTATACTTTTAATTTAATTTCTACCTCTAAATTGATCCAGTATTCCTTAGGGGGCATTCAAGTGTTACGTAAGTACTAAATGGGGGCGGGTTGCGGCTTTGATTTGCTTATTTTTGTTGACATAAAAGGAAGCGGGGATCTGAAATTGTAAGTCTGATAGATATATGCGACGTACGGTCTTTTTCACTGGGCTACCATCGCCCTTATAGCGAACCACTAGAGGTTAATTCCACTGTAGAATATAAATTTGTTATTTCTAGACTTGTTAATTGCTGCCCGTGAATCAATAAGGAAACTAGAATAGATTAAAACATATTTGTATAAATGATTATGTAAGATTGTGAGGAGTGTAAGAGCATTGCTTATTTTTGCTGACCAGGGGGAGGGGCGCGAATTTGAAGCGATGATGGCTTAGTTGGTAGTGTGTTCGGACACATCGTCGAAGGACGTAGGTTCGAATCCAAGCAACTGAGTCGGAGCCTTCGGTGAAGGAAAAATGGTGATGAAACCATAGCATGGTGGTAGAGCCTTTTCTAAGTCCGTCTGGCTAGCTACCACCCTCAAGTTGAAAATCTGTCACCAAGCACCTGTTGGTGTGTTCCGGCAGCTGCACTTGAGAACCAGTCTTCCTTTAGGTTAAGCGTGCTTACCATCTTGACCACATCATCATTTAATATCAGATGAGATTGTGGTCAAAACGTTTACCTATAAAGTATAACAAAAAAAAAAGGGGGGGGCGGTTAGAAATTACAAAAATTCTGTTTACGTAATACTTGAACGGCCCCTTACTGTGTTATAAATTATATTTATTTTCATCGAAAAACGTTATACTTTTTTTCCCGATAATATATCTAGGATTTCATTCTTAATAAACAGCGAATTTTTTTATTTAAAAAAAATCTACTAAAATATAAGTAATGGGCTGATTGATTGCGCACGGGTGTCTCTGTATTTAAATACGCCTGCATATGAATGTAATAAAACATATTGTAATTATATTACAGCGATGTATATACTGAATGCAATATCGAACATCAAGAACACGAAATAATTACCTATTTAAATGAAACTTTTAACACATTAAGTCCTGTATTGAATAAAGCGTCTCATTCAAAAGAAGATATTTCCAAAACAGATGCTTTTTGTATTCCTGATTGCACTGTGAATTCGTGCACTAAAAATAATTCGTCAAAAAGAAAAGGCTCTAGTCCAAGTATCGAATTAACAAAAGAGTATTATGCATTAGTACCGATTAACGGAAATCTGCTAGAAAAAGAACTCATTGAACAGGATAAATTGTCTGATGCCTTTTTATCAATTAGAACAGCGCAAGTTGATGATAAAATAGAAACTAAAGTGTTACAGCCTAACAAACCTACTTCGTTGCCACTTTATGATAATACTCTCAACAAAAGTGGTATACATTCCAATACTTTAAGTCCGTGTTTACAAGGGATCAGAAATTCCAAATCTGAAGATTTTAATGGAAAGCTTCTGAGAAATTCTAGTCAAGTATCAGAGTTTAAGCATTCGCCAGCATTAAGCAGTATTAGGGATCTTACATACAGAGACTGTGAACCAAGTTCTGATAAAGTCTTTGAATCAATTTATTCGCCCGATAGTTTGATTGACGAGCTTAGTAGTTCTTCTGACTACTTATCTGCAACGTATACTTGTTCACCAGGAACGAGCGTTTCTAGCTACTATCATAATTTAAATCCTAGCGATAATTTTACCAAAATGGAACGTACCAATTTTAATGTCACAGATTCTGGATTTGAAACTAGTGGTAAGATTGAGAATCTAACCAGCCAGATAGATATTACACTTACAGACACTTCTTTATCGGAAAGCCATTTGCACACTTATAATCCAGAAGAGGCTGTAAGTTCTCAACATTGTCCGCACACTTCGGCAGTCGAAAAGAAAGAATACCAGAGGTCTAACTTCCTTCCTTCAGCCAGTGATGAGAATATTACAGGTGGGCATGAAATTAATCGTCGTTATATCAATAATTCCGAGGGCGTGAGGTGTGGAAAATCGACAAAAGAAGAAAAACAAAGACAGAATGAGGAAATAGTAATATTTGAATCATCGTCATTATCTTCAGAGACAGGGTCTTGGGAATCAGTATTTCCTCCAAAATTTCTTGGAAGAGATAGGCATATTACTAAAAACGTTACAAAAAAGAGTGGCAAACATTTCAGTGAGGATAAATCACAAGATTTAAAACGTAACGAATTTTCATATTTATAAAATTATTTTGTAACACTTTTAATAATTTGATGTAACAGAATAATACAACAATAATTACTGTTTTCTAGGTGCTGATAGCTTCGCCGTGGAAGAAACTGAGGAGGTAAAACTACGTCGAAAACAAAATGACGGAAATAACGAAATTAAAGTAAGGGCGATTCCTATACCTAGCCAACCAGTTCCTTGTGTTAATAGATATGACAGACATTCAAGTGATCTGTCAGAGGGAAATGATCGTGATGATTCTTTGGAGTCAGCAGACTGTCATATGGACGATTTTGATTTAAACGAATCATCGCCACACACAATTTTTGACATGACTTTAGACACATCGAAATCGAATGAGGATATTGAAGAAGCTTCAGGCGGATATAGCACAAATCTCGTTTCTTACAATACTAAAACACCTAATAATTCTATTTTGTCAGTGAGAGAAAAATACTTCTCATGTAATTCTAAAGATACGCAAGAGTTCAAAGATTTCATGCCACTAATGTCAAGTAGTTGTGTGGAAGATCAAATCAAAGCGAATGAAGATCACCCTAATCATACAACATTCAAACGGGATATTAACAATATACCCATCTTGTCAGGAGCTTATAATCCAGAAATAAATGATAACCAATTAAAAAATGAAGTGACACAGTCCAAACCAACATGCGGATCTGCTTGGATCGTTGATATGTCTAGTGAAACAGACACCAATTCGAGTCTTATAGTGGGTTCGAAAAATTCTGATGAAGGTGTTTCTGAAAATAAAAAAGTTGTTTCCAAAAGTAATAATATGGAAAACAAGAGTCAAGCCGTAGTAGAGTCTGATGTCAGTGAAAAGTCTAGTCATACATTTTTTGTAGATCTATCTAGTTTGCCCGAACCGCTCCCATCTAATAAGGGTAACGAGTCCGCAAAAAATGAAAAGGATAACATGTTTACTATGTATATAGATATAGGTAAAAATTCAATATTAAAAGGGAAACCACCGACATTGCAATCACAAAATTCAAGAAAAAGTTCTTCGAGCGAGTCAAGGGTTACAAATAAAAACATTTCAAGTAAAACGGAGACGCCTGGATCCAGTGTTAAAAAAAATATTACCGGTAATAGTTTAATGGTATTCGAAAAACTAGAATCGCTTTGCGATGATCCAAATATAAATATTAATGAGATAATAAAAATCCCAGAGTCACTGAACGACAATTATGTTACTAAAGAAATAAAATCAGAAGCTGAATTAAATAAAAACAGTGCACCTGTGGAAGAAATTGTTACTAATAAAAACGCTCAGGATCCGAGTATAGTGACGGTTGAGGAATCTGTAACTACCGGTGTGGTTAAAGATACAGGCAATAATAATCTATTTGTAAAACTATCAGATTTGGACAAACCCGTCGCAAACCCTTCATACATTGACAGCGTTGAAGCTAAATCTGGCAGAAATGTAACATTGTACGAAGATAAAATATGGGATGCGAGAATGACTCGTTCGATACCCGATAATAATTGGGCCGATCCTAACTTTTATGGGAACTCGATTATCAGCTCGTTCCATTCTGAAAATGCCTTGAGCCTGAATCGATTATTTCCTAATTTAATAAATAAATTCAGTAGGAGTGTACCCGCGTGCCTATCGAATAGGACACGTTCACCTTTGAGGTTAGAAACTTCACTGAATATGGATAAGCGATTTTCGGATACATCTGAAATAAGCAGTATGCAAAGCAGCGCTTGCCGATCCGGAATTGGTAAGATATATTGTACTTACTTGAAATTATACATATATATGTATATATTTACTTGAAATTATACATATATATGTATATATTTTCTTGGAATTATACATATATATGTATATATTTACGCTTTGAAGTTATTTTGAAATTTTTGTCCATACAGAAAACAGCACTACAGAGGAAACTAGTCAAACGCCAAGCGTCGCCGGTAGTTGCCAATCACGACTTGGTCAAGATTTGCTTCGTATGTTTTTGGAAGAGATCGCTACCGATGTTACAGTTGAAGTTAACGGCAAAAGAATAAAAGCACATAAATGTATTCTGTCATCAAGGTATTATCCAATTACTGTTTTCATATCCTCTTGATGTATTCTTTCATGTCTATTTTCGTTTTTAACATGCAACAAATGTTCAACAGATGCCAGTTTTTCGCTGGGATCTTGAGTGGTGGATATGTTGAGAGTGCCGGCAATGTAATCGCGCTACCTCCGTAAGTAATTAAATGCTTATCACAGAGTTTATTTCAGAGTATGGGCCAAACATCACGACAGTAACTACATTAGCGTGTTTTTTTTAATCATTCTGTCCATGTTTCCGCCTAACTAGTGAATTGATCTAGAATCTTCCAAATGCATGCAACAGTTTCGAGTGTTTCTCATTTATCTACTGCGTAATCTTGGTAATTTTGTGCTGTTATATTCTATATATTGTGAAAAGTATTGGTTACATTTAAATATTTGTACTACAGTTAGTTTAAGATATTGGTGTAGAATCCGTTCTTAGTACTACTCTACTTGTTTCTTATTATTTCCTACTCTCCCTTTCTTGGTGTTGTAATAATACATGCGTTATTATAATGAAATTGGTGACAAGTCCCAAAAGAAACGGATCATGACGGTGCAAAATGAATGTCCAAATTTATAGAATGAAAAGTTTCAGAAAATTAAGCTTTTTCAGATTTTCTTATGACGTGACACATTTCGTTATGTGCCACATCTATGCCGGGATATCCGTTATACCGGATTCAATAAGCATCCTCGAGTTGGCAACTTTGAACGATATGTTGGGTCTCGAAGGATTAAAGGAAGCTATAATGTTTACGCTAAAAGCGAAGTACTGTCATCATTTTCACAAGGTGAATAATATATAAGAAAAATATTAATTAGAATGATTCATGATGAATGACCGAATGGAGATTTGTGAAAAGGTGTTTGTTGTAAGTGTTGTAAGGCTGTACATTGATAGCACAGCTTCTAGATCACGTTATATCTCACGTGTAACTTGTCTATATCGTTTTGTAATCTATACATATAACAAAAATGAAGTGTCTGTATGTAATATCGAAAATAACGACTTTTTACTGATTGGATATGAACGTATACACGATATTGATAAAAGAAATTACAATTATTAAAATTCTTGTCTGTCTGCATGTTCCGGGTAATCTCCGAAACGGATGGACCGATTTTGACAGAAATTTCACTGACGGATAGTAAAAATTACAGCTGGTGACATAGGCTACTTTATTTTAGACTAGCTGTCATCCGTGGCTTCGTCTTTAGTACTATTTCCAAAACGATTGGATCTATTTTCACGGAACTTTCACTAACAGATAGCTGATCTTCTAAGAAGTAATTTACAATTATAAAAAAAACTGTTAAATAATTATATAAAATTGCACTGTGTTCAATATTTATCTTTAGTAAGGGATAGAACTTTCTCGAAGAACACCTGAGAAACGCGTGATTTCGACACATGAATCTCACGATCGTGTTTGTATTTAACAGAAATTGTATTGATAGTTCAAAGTTGATTCTGGATTTTTCCTAGAGGTTTTTTCAAATTTTTTTGTGATCATTATCCAGCACGTAACCCTGGGATTCTAGATCTTTCTGTTAACTATTAATATCGTGAGGTGTCATTTGTTAAAGATGCTGTGTGTGCAGTGCCTGTAGTGACCGTATGCGAATATCATAAGTTTTCAGTTGCTTCCAACTTATTATTCCCCGCTGATTAGAAAGACTTAGCGATTTCGGTAAAAGCCTTAGTATATTTATTTGTATTGATATTTCAGCCTTGCCATATATGTATTGCTGGTGTTTTGGAGTGTTTCCCGTTGTCATCAGCGTACGGGTTGGATGATTTGTATCTGAAATGTCTCAAGTGGATAACTAAGTACTTTGTCAGAGTGTGGCCGACGAAGGCTTTCGCTACGTTGCCGTCGGAACTCCTGGAGAAATGCTACCACCAACAGATTGTTAACTTTACAACGGAGACTTTAGTCGACTCCGTTTTTGGATACAGTATGATAAGTAAGTGTCGAGTTATGTTAAGTTATATACAATTTATCCATGCCATCATGGAGTCGACTTTGAAAGTTAATGGATTAGGTTATGAACGATCGTTATAATTTTACTACTCCTAGGGTTTGTTTTTAAAAAAAAAGGAACGAAATCATTATTTTTTATTTGAAGGTCGTTTTACATGCCCCTAACGAATTTCTGTGTTGTCTGTTTTCACCTTTTGTTCATAGTTCAACAAGTGTTATGAAAAATTTTTCATGCGGTAGTTTGAGCCGTACCGTATGGGTTGCAGGAATAGATTTAATTTTGCATTGTAGTTTTATGCACCGTTCAATTAATATCCTTTGTTGCATAGGTGTATATTTAAGGAGTTTTCGTTTTACGTTACAAATCGTACTATCTGCCTTTTATGTTTCACATTACTGTAGTTTACTTGGGGCAAAATGACCTACGTACGGCAATATGTTCTCATTTTTGACAAGTGAAAGCGTTTTTTTTGTGGAATTCCGTGATAAGTGTTAGATTGGATGTCACTTTGCACTTCCGACTGGAATTGATCGGTCGCTTCCACGTCTGACTGCAACAAATATCCTTTTACTTTCGTTTATTTTTTCGGTGCCTTTATTACTAGTTTCAGGTTTGTATTTTTCACTTACACGCCGAAAACATAAAATCAAATGTTTTTTTTTTAATTGCAATGAGCCGTAGCAGCATTCGATTAATTCCAGACCTAAGTGCAAAGTAACATCCGATTACGCTTTCTCCCTTGCAAAAATACTAACTGTACATTAAATTCGATTTGTAATTATTTTTTTTATTATACATGTGTTATTATTCGTCATTAATCTAATATATATATAATTTTCTACAGTAATATCTCTACAGAATAACAGATGGAGTGAACTATTGCACCGAATGTGTAGTCGCTTAATCCAAGCCGCATCTCATTACGCTGCTCAGAGATTGGTTGAAGTGCTTCAAACGGTTGGACAAGTACCAGACAGTGCCCCACCTGCGGGTAAACGGGCTTTAGAGGATTGCATCACTGCCGCGATTGATTTGGCACAGCCTCAAGAGATTTGCCGCACATACGGTTTCCTATCCAACATAGTCAAAGATTTGAAAAGCCAACAATCCCCAAGAGCAGCAGACACCCTCTGCGTGATCAATCGTAATTTGCCGGGAACGAGCAACATGTTAGCCATTTACGCGCCCAGCTTGCGCTTACAGTGTGAAGGTGCTCTGGTCCGAGCTGCGCCTCGCGTTGTCTGCACAAAGGAATTCCAAAATTTACCGTTTGAATTGAAAAAACGATTGCGCGAACTCGGCTGTATTTTATTCGTTCCGCAAGTCATGCCCCAGGCGTCCCTATCACAATTTAACCCAAACAGAAACAGGAACTTCAGAGGTGGTTACACATCAAACACTCGCAGTTTGAATATTAATCATGTGCGTGCTGCATTCGTTCCGTATTCGACTAAGCCCGCGATTCCCGTCAATACAGTCGAATTGCTCAACAACCGCGTCGATTATAGACAGCCCAAGAAACCTGCCCGGCCTGTACAACTGCCTAAAGTGCGAATGACGAAAGCGCAGGAGCAAAGGGCTAAGTTCAACATGAGTAAAAATATACAAAACCAGAAGCCGGTGAAAACGAATGCACCGGCTGTGAAATCGCAATATCTGGAGCCGAGGACGCGTAAGGAGACCGGAAAAACGACCACCGCCACGAACAAAATCGGTGCGAAGATGATCTCCTCTAGTGAGTCTTCGCGTAATTCCAGCCCGAGTCAGGTACGGCGATACCGAATGGCGGCTGACGGACGGACGGACAAACATCAGATGTGTGATATGAAAGCGCATATGTCACAAGACAGCCTCGCTACTTCGTCGCGACCCCGTACTGCGGAACCCTCCACTGATTCTCAAAGTGAATCCCATAATAACAAATACGCAACTTATACAAAAGGGAAGCGCGGTATTAAAGGTTCAGTTGAATGTGAGTTCGATTAAATTTTATTTCATATTCATGTACATCACTATCCCTCTTACACCTAAAGATGGTCATTATTACAAAAACTAATTATGTAATGCACTGTTATTACAAAATGAATAGCGAATGATTTATTATTGTTCTGCTGCCAATTACCCATTCTCATTTCACGTTATCAACAATGCCAATAAACTTTACTGCAACGTACCAACGAGCAAGGGTTGTTCAACAACCAATAGATATGAAAGAGAGAGAGCACGTTGCCAACATTCAAAGTCACGATACGAACAACGAATATTCATTTCGATATCCTATAATCCTTCTAAAATTTCACTGACATACAGAACAGATTAAAAAAAAAAAAACATAATTTTTTATCGTGTAAAACCCGTTATTGCTTAATGATTTTTTAATAAAAAAAATTTTCACTCTCAGCTATACAATCTACGAAGTGTCACGCCGCAACACGCGATACCGAAGTACAGGGTAAAGGGAAAATGAAAGCCCGAGGGAATGTGCAAGGTCTCAGCAAGATTCCAACGGAGGTAACGAAACGTTATGCAAACGCGACAGTGGCACCAAGCACGTCATCTAATGCGGTCGCAAAGTGTTCCGGCAAATGTTCCGATAGAATGCTCAGCGGTTCGTTGATGAACGCGACGAAATCGAGCTCGGCTAAAATCGTACCGAAATTGGTGAAGAATTGTCCGAAACACGCGAACACGAACAACAAGATGTCGTCGAAAACATCGAACGTGATGCGTGACGATGTCTCGGCTATGAGTCGTTCCGGGACATTTGTCATGGAAGAACCCACCTCGATTGATCGTTCAACTTCGGCCAATTATGAGCGTCAAAACTCTTCAAACCATAGTAATCAGTAAATTACATACATTGTAATTTTTTTTTTTAAAACTCGATTAAAACAAAGATGTTATTATGCTCATAAAATGTACTTAATGTAGCTCCACTAGAGATTCGTCTCATACGATTATTTTGTACTTCATTATTGTCCTTCCTCTAACATATCCGCTTATTTTGTTTTTACGTATTAAAATATCAGAGTTGTTTTTTTTTTATATATTTGTATTTAAATTGTGTTTTTACCACGGTTGAATTGCGTTTTTTAAAGCGTCTAAATTATATTTTTTAAGCGTTTAAATTGTATTTTTAAAGCGTTTAAATTGCGTTTTTAAAGCGTTTAAATTGTGTTTTTAAAGCGTTTAAATTGTGTTTTTGTTTTAAACGTTTAAGTTGTGTTTTTTAAAACTTATTTTTAATTTACAATTGCTTTTAAAAAGGTTGTAATATTTTATATATGAAACGGTTTGTGTAAATGGGACGATTTTTTACTCCCACGTCCAACACACTAACCATCACCAACAACGGGAGCATGATGATAGGGGGGCGTATGTGAAACGAACTCTTCCTGTTCATTATTATATTACCCCAATTGATTAAAAGAATTATGAATTACGTCTGTATATACAGATATCATGTGTCAGTTACGTTTTTAAAATACGCAATCAAGATTACTCAATACAGCGATTTTAAATAAGAATCGTGACTAACGATAAAAAAAAAATATATATTCATTCTCGTAATTTAATGTTTTATCACGTAGTAAAAGTATAATAAGTATAGTGTAGAGATTAAAGCAGTGAGTAGGAGGTATTAAACTAGCGTGCCCTTTGAATGTTTAAAAAATCTTTCTAGTATTATTCAACTAGCAGTTTTATGATGACTGCTGTGATTATCAATGTATCACTAAAACCCACAGCGGTATCATACTCGTAGTTATAAGTGAATATCGAATAAAAACTTTTTAGACTTAAGATTTCCATGTATACTTTCATTAATGGCGTCACAGTCACGGTTGCCATTTTCCATATTGCATTTATTTATTTTAGACGTACGCATCGGCTTAGCCATTATCGTGTGTGCTACTTAATGGTAAATCACTAAGTCTATTTTAATATATCTATATGTATATACACACACACACGACCGATTTATATACATAATAAGGATAAAAGTATGTAGAGTTAGCGTAGAGATAAATGTCGAATGTAATCATAAATCGTATAATACGAAATCGATCGTCTGTAACTCGGTAGGCGATTGGTGACTACATTATGTAGTGACGTGATTTATTTGTTCCCAGATATAGGTGATAGTGTAAACTCACTGTAACCAACAGTATAAGTGATTTGTAAAAAGAATTGGGAAGATGATGTGAGTTTACGAAAATGGTATTTCCCTGGTAAAAATATGCTTACGGGAGTTTCGTATTATTAGTATTCCATCATCACAGAGCGATAAATCACCGTCATATGGGACTTTAGTCTCTCACTTTTCTGTGCTAGAATATCTGAAGCCTATATACTTCTATGTTCAGATTTAGCCATATAGAAATTAGTATGTAAATTCGTTATTTTTATCGTTTCGCCAAAAGTATTTTCAAGTTTATTTTTTTTTTAATTATTTTATATATTTTTAAAAGTTATATATTTTATAAGTGAAACTTTTTTAAAATATATTTTTTCTATATAAAATGTAAGTAATATTATTTCGCATAGGAGCCTATTTTATTTTAAAAAAAAATGATCTCAATGGTGCAAAGTATTTTCTTTATTAAGTTACATAGGGCCGCATCAGCCATCGTTTCTTATATAAATTAAGTTTTTAACAGTTTAATATGTATCTTTTTCTTCTTTTAATGCATGTATAAAAAAACCCTAGTTGTTGTTAAAATATTGTATTTGATATTGTATTAGTAAAACAGGTCAAATAAAAATATTTCCAACTACAAGTGGATTTCATTTCCATATTTATAAATTCAGTTTTTTTTTTATTACATACATTTGAGTAAAATGTGGTAAAAACTTCATACAAAATTTTAATTTGTATTATAAATGCAAAACAGTTATGCACTTGATCAATTTACAGCTTTCGCATGTACTATTTTTATTTCTGAAACAGAATTGTTTTGTATTCAAACAAAACAGACTAAAGAGATCCAACCTCATACTACAGTTATGAAATAGACAAATTTCTGAACGCACCTATAAATATTTGCCAAACGAATGACAATTTTTTATTTCTAAAATTATAAAAGACATCAAATATTTCATAGCGAGAAACATTTTGTATTTGAAAATTATATCGTCTTTTTTAGTATTTTCCTTTACTTATTTATTGATGTTTAAACCTTCCCTGAACTTCCGAAAATATTTCAAGAACAAAATTAGCCAAATCGGGCCAGCCATTCTTCAGTTTTAGTGTGACAAACGAACAACAATTGTTGTCTATGTATAAACTTGTAGGTAATGGTAGGTAGCTACTTATTTGTTAGATTGTGTTTACATTAGTTTATCCCATATTGCGTTTTATTATATAGCTATAAAATGGAATATTATATAGAACTACTGTTACAGAAATCTGCAAATTATAGAAATTGATTGTCTGTAAAGTCGGTGGTTTGCGGACAATAATTTTTCGTCATAAACTGATGAAAAATTGCATACTTTTTTCCGAAATCGTTGCAAATAAACAATGGAAGCCACATTAACTTTTCACTTTACTATATAAACAGTTGATAAAACATTTCACGTGTAGGTTGTTTACTGCTGCTGTTTGTCTTCTACTCGGACGCATCGACCGCTGGAGTGGAATAGAGATAGATTCGTCACAAGCCGAACGCTTAGGCCGATCGAGCTTCTCTATAGCTTGTTCCGTGCTGTCGTTTGCACGTTTGGCTCAGGCGGAACGTGACACCGAGCCATGCTTTTTCATACGTACAGCCGGCGTTCATAGATTTATAAGACGTTATCACGTCGAAAAAAACCACTCTTACCTTTTATTTATAGAATATCCCCAATTTCTACTTATAAAACATTAATTCAGTACAGTACTCACACTAGGTGCATGTTTAGGATCGATGCGTCGCGGCGTACGATTTTTCGTGGAGATTTTTAGCCGGTAACAGTCTTGAGACTACCTATGCTCCTCCGAGCTTCTGGGTGTCCCATGTAGGATTTCTCACCACGTTAAAAGAAGGTATTATTAGGATACAGCATGTAAAGATAATTTTTTTTTCGTCAATTGAGTGACAGGGCCCGGCGATTTGAAAAAGTGCAAACAACATGCTGCACTTTTACCATTTTACAATACACAATATCCGTCTCTGTCACGTTGTGAACCTTGATCTTGCGTGAAAGCGAGGGTTTCCGTTCCAACACTACACAAGCGTAACCTCTAAAGCTTTTCTCTAGGCTCTAACAAGTCCTCCTGGCTACTAGCTATACGTTCAAGCTTAAAATTTGTCGCCAAGCACCCAGGTGGTTCTCTGGGTTCCGCGTATTACCATCTTAGGCCACAACTTAATTTAATACCAGATGAGTTTGTGGCCAAACGGTAAAACTTATAAAATATTTAAAAAAAAAGGAGTTACGTGATAGTTGTACGCTTGTACCGATTTTGTTTTTAGTTCAAAGTGAACAAATTACAGCGTTTTTGAGAATTTAAGCCTCACACCATTTAGAACGTAGGTTCGCAAAGTGGTTCATATGGACCACTGGGGGTCGATTTCGAATATTAAAGGGTCCACGCTAGTGAAGACAAATTGTCGGGGTCGACGAGACACAAATGGGGGTCGACGATAATAAATTTTAGATGATAAGCAGTAATTATGAAATTTTATAGAGAGGGTTAAGTAGTAATGAGAATATAACAATAAAAAAATAAAAGGCAACCTTCAATTAACCTTGACAAAATCCTTACTATTTACACGGAATAGTAAAAGCGTTTTTGCGAGAATTCAGTTGTGAGTACCACTTGATAAATATCATATTATGTCTATATGAAAACGGCTCTTAATTTATTATACCCAAGTCAATGATGAAGCTGTGCGAGACATATAATAATATGTCTTTAACCAAAAAAAAAAGCTTTACAAGGAACCGAGGATACAATATCAGATAATATAATAAAACTACACTTCATAAATTAAGTCTTTTATTTCCAGAAAACGATACAATTTTATAGCATAATAGATTAATATAACAGAATAATAATACCATAAAGGGAATTAAAACGTTTACCTGTTGCCGATTTAAAATAAATTAAATTTGACGGGCGAAAATGTAATAATAATACATCACATAACTTTCATTATTTTATAACTTAACAAACAAAGTTTATTATGACACGAAAGCATAAAGGCCTCCCATATACATTAATTACAGCGTTCGTTTAATTGAATAATAAAAGAAACAAATAATTATTACACGTAAACATCACAGAAGTCTGTAATTATTCAAGCGTTATGTTTGAAGCTCGAATCGTCCTGGATTTATCGTTACAACTAATATTTTTAAATTCATAAAATTATAAAATATTCCCCAATTGTTAGTTGTTTATAGATTTTTCATTACCAAAAAAAACTATTGATCATGATTTTTTTTATAGAATTAATTTACGTTACATCACTTCGGACTTGATTCGAACTTTGTTTATAAAAATCATAGCGGTCTGTAAATATTAAGAACCACCCCGCGGTAATTATATATTAACAAAAAAAAAAAAAAAAAACTGAGAAACATCTCGAATAGTACGCGTACAACAAATTACACCACTATGTCGAATTCATTTCCGATAACGCGGTGTCAGAATCGTGGGCGTGTAACCTGTGTGGGGGAAAAATACGACCTTTTAACATTCGAGGCCAATGTCTAATATGACCCGATGCACCATAAAGCTTATATATAATCGATAAGTATTTCTCATGGGCATGCGGTTGTCTATCTTCTTCTATCAGTGTCTGCGACTTTTTCCGTGTAAGAGTCAAGTCAAGAGTTTATATATAAGAGACATACTAACATCTGTTATATGATCAACCTGCATGATGAATGCTATCAAATTGAGAAACAAGCTCTCGGTCTGTCTCATTTCTATAAGTTTCACGAGCATTTGATACGTCAGTTGTGACGGAGACACGCTTTAAATACAATACATTCATTGACCTAAACAGTTCATTTAATATGGATAGACATTGTAATCACTATTTCCGTTCTAAAAGTTACGCCCACTATGCTGACACTATAAGTTAAACCATCGACAATTTACCTTGAACTTACAATAGATCTGTATAAAAAACTCATCCCAAATTTTATATTTCCATTGAAATATCGGAAATAGATATATTAAAACAAGAAGATAAATAAATGCAGTATTCTGTGACATCCCTCTGAATATAATAAACATAGCAACGTTTGATTTATTACATAGATTATATAAATAATACACGTATGCCAAATTTGAAATGATTTAAATATATATATAATAGGTAATTTTATTCGACAGAAAAATTATTTTAAAAGTTACGACGAGTCAACTTCGCACCTTTCAAATCGTCACTAGCTGAGCTTTTTTTTTTTTTTACATTCATTAGTGTTTAAAAAACGTAAAATGAAAACGTTTAAACACATCCTCTCAACTAACAAAAGACATGGATGAATTCACGTTTTGGAAGGGGGTTATGAGATTTTTCTTTCGAATTAAATAAGGTCTCTAAGTAAGCTCAACTAACGCGAGACTGGCCACTTCGGAATCCCAATACATTATGTTAATATCGTTGACACACACACCCGGTGTTTTTATTTATATATTCCGATACGTACATGCACATTGTCTTACACTCTATCCATTTTGTTTTTTTTTTCTTTTTTTTTTCTATTTAAAATGATGCGATTGGTTACAATAGTTTAATACGAAAACGTTCATAGACATCATCATCCTTTAAACATACCGTAATGTAAAATATTACCAACACAATCTCAGTCAAGAGTTAGTAATTATGTTACCGATATTATTAAATGCTTACCAAAAACATATATAATAACTCAATCGCTTCGCATAAGATACACCGTCATAACTACGGCACCCTCATTGATATAGGAACCAAAATAATTATATTACACCCAAAATTATCAAAATAATAAAAAACCGACAACTTATTACGAACGTGTTCAGTTTGACATTGTACATTGGTTTAACGGTTAAGCTGTGTACGGTAGTAACGCTTACAAATTTTTTCAGCGATTTTTATACAACTTCAGCCACCTTGCTTTAATATAATCCCGCGTGTAATAATAACAGACCTCAAGCGCTAAATACTAGAATTCACTATATGGTTGCCATTAACTTTAAGAAAAACAGTGCCTCAGATTCGTTTTCAAATTAATTATGCTAAACCTGAAAACTCGAATTAACCTATTCATGGCGTCATCTGTATATAAGCAAATCAACCCTTTGAACTCGAGAGGTGGTGACTCTCGCGCACCACTTCGTTTGCTGCGGAAATTCGATGTGGCGCGGTGAAAACAACTATTTATGTTTGACTTCTTCGAAGTCTTACTTTGAACTCCTGGAAATTTTTAATCAGACTCGTAATCGAGCTTACATTTTAAACTTCGGTTCCGAGAACGTCCGCTTAAATGGGAAGCTGCACACATTGTAACATGAGTAAGAAGGGGGATTGCAAAGTCTCCTCTTAAAGAAATAAATCCGGGTAAAAGACATCAAACAACATACTATTGTGATAAGTGCCCCGCGAAAAATCGGGCATACATCTCGGTAATTCTTACAAGAGATTATCGTACAAAGCAACATTACAAAGAGTAATATTTAAGTAATTAGCTTCATGATAGGTGTAAAATACAAAAGTTTTAATTGTTAACATATTGGCGCAGTGCGTGTCCCCGTATGATCACGGGCTGTAATTACAAAAGTCAACATTTTTCATGTTTATTTTTATCATATTTACTTTAAAACAAAAAAAAAAATAAAAAAAAAACCGACGTTAATGGATTTGTAAGCGTCATCGTTATAAATTACAAGGTAAGAATTTCACCAAAAACACTACAAGACATTCGTAGATGCTAATTACTTCACACGAAAATGACCTCGAGTGCAAAGGATTAACCTTTTGCAACCGCACGCACACTTATGAATTACGCAATATTGAAAACTATTTACTGTCCTTGTCCTTTTTGACCTATCTGAATACAGCCGAAGTTCGGACATGCGTATATATAATACAGGCAAATTTAATTTAATACGAAACAAAGTTAAAACATTATTATTATTATGGGAATTTAAAATTGGCATTTATATATACTTATTTGTCTCCATGTTATACGTATGAAATAATGAGTGTTAAAATCTAAATTTATGTTCTGCGTAACCTATATACAGAACAGTCAGAAAGTTTGACGAGAACTCTATACGTTAACGTTGTCGGTTTGACAGGCCCTCTACAGTTTCACCGGACTACGTACGTACAAACTGAGGGAAGCATAATAATCTACAATTGTGTCATCTACGAGTATATCATAGTGTGTTATGTTATATATGTATTTGCAGTTTGTAAAATCGTTGATAGAAAGGCGATTTAATTTCCCTAATTACCTTCAATGTTAACATACTAAGGGTGGATTGCACAGCATCTCTCGTTATTTACTATTGCTTTATATTGCAACAAGCCTGTTTCGTACTGTACTCGAATATCTAAATCAAACGTATGCCTTCGTTAAGTCAAATGAAGGCACGGGGTTACCAATTTTTTATTTTATGATCTACAATTTAAAAATAAAAATCAATATTGGTCATTAAGGGAAAAGTAAGATTTTTAACTATTATTTAAAAAAACTCATTGTTTTTCTTTTTTTTTAAATTGCGATCTATTTCTTCCTAATTTCTACTGTCGGATCTGTTGAGACCATCACATTTCTAGGTTTAAGTTACCTTTGTAGTAAACTTTTCGTTGTTAACACAAATGGAAGAATACTTTTCACTCAATGTTTTTTTTTACATAAATGACAAAATAGGCTCAAAATGACTCTAACTCTACTCGTAATTAATTGTATATATATTCCTTCATATTGCACAATATGTGATGTGAATTCATAAATACTTAAGGGTTCATTCTAGTTATCGATAAAAAAGGACATAGACAACTATGTTTTATATGATTCAAAACATCACTGTCTCTTCGGTAATCAAAATGATTTAATCTGTGGTAAAAAATGTTATTTACTTTTCTTTCTTGGATATGTCAAAATATTTAATTGAAATATAAAAAAGTTATACAGAAATAAAAGAAGCAACATTTACTTTTTTTTTTTTTTATAATAACGGGAGTCACTAAAGCGTTCTGTTCTACAGTATGTTTCAATAAGTTATTGTCCATATACATTTGTAACTTTATATATAAGTTGTCGTATAAAATTATGTCTAGACCGTTTCAGAGAATATAAATATTGCTGCTTTTGCTTCCATATCACCACCTACATGGATAAGGCCGCCAAAATTATCATTTTTTTTTTTTTTTGCCTGGACCAAATAACATAAATATGTCATCATCAACAACAACAGTTTTTAAGAGAAATTAAAAAATTATAACTCTCCTAATGGCTAGAATCTGTAAATTAATTAATTCAGTAGTTTTTCCAATTTATGATAATTGTACTTAACAAGTTTGTATAATAAAAATATAAACTGAAATCCTACTTAAGATTCCCAACTTTAGGCAAAAATACATCATCTTCAATGACCTAAAATATTATAGATGGGGTTTTTTTTTTTTAGTTTGACAAATCTAACGTTAAAAGCACATTCAATATAAGATAATAAACTCCAAATTATAATTAATTATGTTACGGTAATATTAAAAGTTACAGGTTTTTCCTTTTGTACAAGTTACTATGTAATTTTTGTGTTAAAAGTGGGAATTTCGGCGGCCTTACCGATATACACAACTAGAATGTACTAAACATCTAATTAATCGATTTCGTGTGTACGGTGGCCACGGTTTTATTCATTAATATATTAGAGATAGCAAGAAAGATTTTTTATTTTATGAAATCAGATTAAACGCAAATAATAAAAGGCTTTCTTCTATAATCTAAATATCTTTACTTCGTTGGATTGGATATCAGCTGAACAAAAAAAAAAAAAAAAAAACATCTGGCTACCGCGGTTAACGCTATTGACTAATTTCTATTGCGGCTAACTTAGGGAGTTAATTAAACTAAGATCACTTATTTAATAGAAATAAGGTAAAAACTTATCGCTTCCGTGTAAAAATGATAGTAGCGCAGACATCCTGTTATACATACAATACAGTGGGGAATATTAATCTAAAACGACTAAACTACTGTTTAAATACTTTATACAATTCATATGAATAATGTAAAAACTGTTCTCATAATATATTACTATTTCGCATAAGTTCTGCTGTTCCGCGACTCACGGTCAAAAACGAACGAACATACTGCGGGGAGATTAAAATACCATCTACTTTAATATTCGATGACATCTAAGTGAGAAACACACACACCGAACGTATATATGAATACAAATGTAAACTTTAACTTCCTCATTTATTATACCAGGGCTTATATATAATATGAATTACTTGTTTATTAAAAACGCCTTACATAGTATAAAGTATAAGAACATTGTGGATTACGGAATATATAAAATTACTGTTAGGTAAAAAAAAAGGGATTGGTTATAGGTTTGATTGTATTTTAATTGGTCTCGGGGGGAGTTAGGAATGAGATGTATGAAATGACTAATATAAGGAGAGGGGGGAGGGGGAGGGGGCAAGGGAAGGAGGAGGAGGAGGAGGGTTGACGGATGCTGCGAGTGCGTTACATAAGGATATATCGGAGAGGGCAGCGTCTAAAAGAAAATCAAGCTACCTTGTGCTAGGGGGATGCGACGGGAGGGTTCATCCGGGGGGATCTGCGAGGTGTCGCCAGGTCGCCGCGGGGGATTCGGAGCTGCTATTCACATGAAAAATTTCCCGATGATTATTCCGATGATCGCCATTCCGATGGCGGTGGCCACCCACGGCATCAATGCCACCTGTTGTATCTTCTCCGGTCCGTAGGAATGAGCGCGGACAGTACGACCGTCGCCGGCCGCTTGGCGCAGGCGAAGTAACTCCTCCTGGAATATACATTCAATTACATTGCAGACTATACAAGATATACAAGTATACAGTCTTTTTTTTTAAATTATCTTCGCATGAAGCCGATTGATAAAAATAGCGCAAGCTTTTTATACACAGTTATTTTAAATACTAAGAATTGGTGCTATTATTTAAAAATTTATTTTCAAAAGGGTATCACATTTTTGTATAAAAAAAGGCCTTTTTACTAAGCTATTGATCGTCCGTCCGCTGGTCTAAATTAGACCTTAATAAGGGGTACAATTTTTTTTCCCCTTATCCCACCAAAGTAGCGTCGGCACAACATGTTTGTCATATTGTGATGTATGATTTAGCTTAATTTTTACGATCGGCCGCGCGCGCCTCACATGATCTCTCTTTGGGATTAAATTAATTTAATTTCTTCCAGTTATAATAAAATCATTATTTGTATTTCTAAATATTACAAGCATTATCAACTAGCTTTTGCTCGCTTAATGTATATTTGATATACACATTTTTTTTTTACTTGTTATTTCTTAAGTTCTCAGATTGTCGCACAAAATAATATTAAACAGAAGTATTACGAGACTGTGAATTAGTGTAATTCATTTTTATTAATTTGATTAGCATACAAAGTCGTGAGAGGTCGCTAGTGTTTTATAAAATACACAAAACACTACTAACACAAATGTGTAAGATTGAAAGGCCGTATATATAATTGGTTTATACATTGTATATAAATTCATAGATCTATAGTACTTACTTATCGTTGTTTCTTTGAATTCATGTTAATTGTTTATCTCTCTTACCCGGATATATAGCCGACAATATTCGACTGCATTTTAAAGTATCTCATTATTACCCATGAATATTTTATTTTTCTACGATTAAGCCTACTTTAGTAGTATATTTTGTTAATCATTAATATCAGATATAGAATTCGAATTGTAATAAGATGGAGACAAGTCGATTTTATATGCATAAGGAGAGAAATGTTTTACACCAAACTATAAATAAACGCTCAGCAATTATTATAAAGTAGACGAACATTTTCTGAAAATATCCAAAAGTAAAATACGCTAAAAATATAATATATACTTCTTATATAAAATAATTTTCGACTTATAACTTGGAAAAACAAAAAAAAAAAATTTTTTTTATTGTATCCATAAGTAATCAATCATTGGTGCGAATATTTTTTAAGCACCATCTATGGGTGAATTTTTAAGCCAATCAAAGTGGACACAAACTTTTTATGTTTCCACACACATAGGTATTATATAGGTATAGATAGGTTCTCACTTTATTGGTCTTACTTTACAACTCATAAATATAGACATACGACATAAAACAATGAAATAAATACTGAACAAAATAAACATAAACATTGCATTGTGAAATTAAAACACAATCATGCCCTCTGGATACTGATGTAGTATGAATAATTAACTAAGTAACTTTAAATAAGTTTTATTCGTAACGCCTATTCAGATGTATTTTAAAATTTAAATGGACATGAACTGCATGAATACAGTTTACATATTTTGTATATTATACATTCACTGCATTTTCAGTAACGATCAAAGGCAAGCAAGGGTCAAATATGTATTTGCATTATCAGAGATATAGAGCATAGTCTTAATCAGTTTTGAAATGGATTAAATAATTATATACAAATTTATAAATGGTCTTTAATTTTAAGATGTCTAATTTTTTTATTATATTACATGACCTTCAATATATATATATATATATATATATATATATATATATATATAAGTAAAATAATATATAATGTATATAAACTTATAATATATAAGCTTTCGGAACAACATGTTAAAAGTAAAGTGACTTAATTATATTTCGAAATATATATAGAAAAACATCTTCTAAAAAACGAATGAAAATTTACAAAAAAAAAAGTACCGAAACAAACGAAGCATGCTACTGTCAGCACTGATAAAATAAGCAATCAGGACATGTAAAAAATAAACGGACACTTTTTCTCATAAAACTGTACAACATAAGAATGATGCACTCATATTTTACATATAAAAAAAACTTCCTATAAAGGTAAACTTTTAAAATCCAGAAAGAATATTGAAAATCGGTTGTACAGTCTCGGAAAAAATTCCACACATACTGGGCTAATGGAAAACCATTTTTTTATTAAATCCTTCAAATTAACACATGCTATACTTTTGCAAATTTGTGACAATGATTCCATTTGTAGCATCGCATAAACCTTGACATACTCTGCAGTTTTAGATCTAAGTTGTAAGAGTTAAATAATTTCATTATTGGAATCGAGATGAAAAAACGCTCAGCAGCGCACAACATGTATACAATGATAATTAGCTGTCTATAAATTATTGACCATGGACATAATTAGGACGTTATGAAATCCTCTACTATTTCCTTATGATTCATCGGTTATAGTTTGACCACAACCTATGCACATATTAAGTAAAAAAAAAAGGAAAACATTCTGAATATGACAATTTTGGATTTGGTCCTCAAGTAGAGGAACTCAAAAATCTATTGTGTCTAAAATATTCAATAAGTATCATAATTCAAACTTATCACGGATATTAGATATTATTACTGTAAACAAAATATGTAGTACTGGCAGGCCTGGCGGACGTTGTCCTGCCCGTATAATAAAAAAATATATACTTATGTGCATGAAACGCTTAAGCCGGCTTGACATTTTCCGATTCTTTCAACAATTATCATTAACAACCTTGACAAATTATATACCTAAACCTTCCCCGTGAATTACTCTATCTATTGGTGAAGACCGCATTACAATCCGTCCAGTAGTTTTTGAGTTTATCACGAACATCCAGACAGACAGACAGACGCGGCGGATGACTTTGTTTTATAATATATAGAATTTTAGAATTCACTAAATGTCAAATAGTATGTTCTAAGCAAAAAAGAGTGTTTGAATGCATAAAATTCAATCTTTACTACTGAAGATATGCACATTGAAAGATTTGACCGATTTTTTTTCTATGTTACTAGATCAATTTTGTTCGCATTTTGCAAGTTGACAATATTAACTGGCACAAATGTTACAGTCGCTGGAGAAGACACATAAAAAAAGAACATTATTTATCAGTAAGTGTATAAATCAACATTAAATTCATTGACCCTCTATATTAATACAAAGTTGTAGACTTAATTTTATAGAATATTGATCTTAACGTGTTTAAATAAAAAAGAGCTCCAAGTCCAATTCCTATATATTTCCAGTTACGTTATTGTCACCATTTTGTATTAGTTAAAATTCTTAATTAAGCAAACTGCCTTTTAATATACTAGAAACTCACTTTTAACTGAAGATTTTCATGTCGTAATTTGCTTTCCTCCTCTCTGAGATGATTAACCTCTAGTGATACTTTTTGCAGATCAATCTCGGCATTTTCCGATGTAGGTAATGTCAAAGCCTGAAATTACATTGTACAAATAAATAATAAATATGTATTTACATATATAAATATTTCAATAATTCTGGATGTCTGGATGAAATTATATGCACCCTTTTTGTTTCCTATCTCCATAAATTAGAATGACGGATTAATAGCTCTATTTTTATGTTTACATTGTTTGTATTCTGAAACTTGTTCCTTTTAGATATGTAAAATATTCAGATCAAACTTTAACATTTAATCATACGTCATTTTCACAAGTTTCATTTTGCAATTGTTAATTAATATCTATAGTGGTTGAGAGTACCGTTTTTATGTTAAACTGTCCCGGTAAGATTTCATTCTTCTGCTTTGCTACAGCTTGGGTGGGACCTTCTACAGCATCCTGTAAGATAATAATAAAAAAAAAAACATGCCAAACCCAGCTCTACCAATAAGTAAACGCAACTAAATTCAGCCTACAAGAAAAAATACAAACAAAATGTTACAGATATTGAAATATGAATGTTTCCAAATTCATTAATTGTGAATTTATCAAACAGTACATGAAAATTAAAAAAAAAAAAGCTTGGAATAATGAAAATACAACCATTAAATACTAAACATGCACTGAGAATTCCATTTTCGGTAAGTCACCTCATTGGCTATGATGTCACGGAATTCAGATCCAAAAGAGAGAAAACAACATCAAATTCTATGTACAAAAGAACATTAATTACCTTATTGGAGGCTTTTGCTTCCTCTATGACTGCCACACGTTTCTTGGTGACTTCATTTTGAGCAGCATTATCACCAGAATCCTAAAATGTATTTTCCCATTATGTATGTTGAAAGGCTAGTTATTAGCTATTGAAAGTTCTTGAATATTATGTTGATATGAATGAATACAAATTCTACCTTTTCAACTATAATTTACATTCTAAAGTTGCTTAACATAATTAATAACATATATATAACATAAACTTTTCTTGTTTGGAAACTTCTTTTCAGTGTTTGTCCACAATCTCATCTGATATAAATTGGCAAAGTGGCCAAAGATGGTAAACCCGCTAAGCTTAGAGAGGGACTGGCTGTCAAGTGCAGCTGTTAGAATAAATCTCTAGGTACTTGATGACAGATTCTCAACTTGTGGGTGGTTGCTAGCCAGGCAGGCCTAAAAAAAAGCACTAATTGCTATAACTGCATTGAAATGTTTACTTTCACTAAAAGCTGCAACTTACTGTTGGAATTCAAACCTAAGTCAGTTAACACAATGTTTAAATAGAGTACCACAACAGCATCATCACATTAAGGTAGGTTCGAATCCTAGCAACTGAGTCGGAGCTTTCAGTGAAGTAAAACATCATGATGAAACCATAGCATGGTGATAGGCCATTTCCTAAGTCCACCTGGCAAGCTACCACCTTCAAGTTGAAAATCTGTCACCAAGCACCTGTTGGTGTGTTCCAGCAGCTGTATTTAAGAGCTTGTATCCCCATAGGTTTACATCAGATGAAATTGTGGTCAAACACTAACCTATAAAGAACAGAAATAAAAGAACGTATAAAATAGCAACTTACATTAAGAGCAGTACCACGCGGAGTTTCGAAGACACATTTTAGTTTATAATCCATAAGTTGATCAGGGCTGATTTCCTTCCACTGAAAAATAATGTAACATTTAACTCAGGAAACAATTATTTAAATGCACATTAAGACTATACATACCACTTGATCCACATTAGTTTTGCCCTCTGGTGCGATGACGCTCTGCACCATGAACTTATGTTTATGTTTCTCATTGGGATCAACATAGACTGGCTGTGGAGTTACTAAACGCATAAAGAGATATTAATATCATATCTTAGTTACTCAATGAGAACGTCATGAGAATGAGAACTTACTTGCAATGTCCAGTTTGGAGTTAGGATCCAGTGCACCAGAATTGGGGCGTACGCAGTACTTCTTGGGTGCAGTGGTTTTGATTTTGAAAAGCACTGTATCGTTAGAGGGATTTGTAAGCCTCATGTAGGTCGTACATCCCTGCTCAAAGAGCCCTGAGAAATCAACTAAAATAATCAATAATGATGACCTATATCTTTAGCGATTAAGCATAATTGCAAACAAAATTTTAGATGTTCATTAGTACCATGAAATAATTAAAACAGAGTTACCTATTTGTAGTCATGTGAGAATGAGTTGAAACTATTATGTCAGATACGACATATGTATACACTAGTTGTTGTCCACAATTTCATTTGTGTTTATATTTTTGTAACGGATGTCACCATATATTATCATAGGGCAACACTAATGATCTATACAACACATGCTGAGATAGCTCTCAAATGGTAATATGTACTCCAAAGTACTTATAATTTTAAAGTTTTGAAGTTATAAGCCTATGTGTTGTTCTAATGTAGAAGTTATATTATTGTAAAGCCCCATCAAAGTCTGTTCAGTACTTTTTGTGAGTAATAAACATACACCAATCCATTGATACACAAACTTTCTTGTTTACAATATGGTTGTGTAAACATATAAGGTTTATATAGACAAATAAAATAATATTATGAAACTGATGAAGAATGTATTGTAATTCAATAATTTATATTATTGATAGCTTTAAATTGACTCAGGCCTTTTAACTAATTTAATTGTAATGATTTTATTTATACTTATTATTATAGAAAATTATTAAGAGGGTTATGTTTAATTTAATTTGAACATATAAATAGGATCGAATATAAGTAGTATAACAACAGATATCTGTGCATTGGCAATTGATTTAATTTTATAATTAATATTTGTCATAATACATTTATTAAGATTTTAGTAAAAAATATTAATTGAAGCATACTTTTTTGTAACAAAGTACATACATTGTACAACAAAATTAAATATGTAGTGTGAAATAGTGATTATGGTTTTTATAAACATTTTCATAACAGATTAATAAAGTCATGACTTCAATGTTTGTAAATTTATAATGATAATAGTAAAACTGTTAAAGACTTTTTTTAATATACTTAACGTTTTAACATTAAATTAAATAAAAGCTAATTAATTATTCATGTACTGTGTACTAATTGTGACAAGGCAGACGCCGTATATTTTGCCCTACGCACTTCGGCTTGCGAAAGGATATATTATAATGATGGCCTCAATAGTGATACATTTGTTTGTATATAATGTATGTATTGATTTTTCGAAATTATAAATTTAGATGGAAGACCGCTGATTAAATCACCTTGATATCAGAAATTGTAAAATAAGCCCAGACGCATTAGCAAAGTGCTTCATATCAAATTAGATATCTCATGAAAGTCAATTTTAACATCAATGACCATATCCTATAAATTACTTTCAACGTTTATATTGGCTCTCTTATACATAAAAATCAACATATTGCAAGGAAAACCAAAACAAAAGTGAAAAACCGCACCCTGACAAAAAGCCGATATCTGGAAATAGAAACTCCATTTGTCTGTAGGTAGTGCTACCTCACGACACAATATGTATGCTGCCTATGTTTCAATGCGGCGGCTCATTTCTAATACTCGATTGAACATCAGAATACTCACCTTTAAACTTGAGTTCGTTTTGGGGTTCTATAATTAACACTTGATTAGGCATTTTGATTATAAATATGTAATATCTCGTTGGCAAAAATAAGTCGGTTGAGAAAAAACGACTGATCTGTGATGTCAGCTAAAGCGAACGATGAGTGACGAACGACGAATTCGAAATGCGCAATGCGCATCAGTGTTGCCAGCGATGTTGCCCTAAATAATATTTGATGTTCTTGAAATAGTTCTACAAATATCTGTTTATAATTATGTATATCCTTCCTTTACATCACAAACCAACAGAAATATGATTTCATTTTAATTTGTAATAAAATAATTACAAATTTAAATGTACACACTTCAACGTTATCCACCCTATTTTGTCGTTAGCTATACATTTTAAAGTTTTCTAAGATCGTTGGATGTATGTTTTTTGAGCATAATTTTATTTATTTGTTTAATGTAATGTATATAATTTTTGAGACCTACTTATAAAATACTTTTCTGTCTTTCAAACTGTTTCATAAAAATGGACCACTTTGTTAGAATCCCGCTAGTAGGTTTTGTGACAACTAAATATTTATGCTACTGGTTATTATTTCTAATACAAAAGACCAATAATGTAATGAAAAATAACGCAAGCTTAGGAATAAATATAAAAACTTGGTTGGTTTTTGTACATTTTGTACATATTTTGTTTTGGATAGTTATGCCAATTTGGTTGAATAAAGGAAGACTTAGATATACTTTCATAGTTATGTTCAATTCGTTCATATAGCGGTGTCTAACATACTTGCAATGCATCGACTGAAAATAATTTCATTCATAAAACGGTAGCAGATACATAGTTCCAGCGAAATGCAAACTTTCGTAAAAAAGAGAATTATTTTATTCCTCAAATATTTGATTATATCATAAAATTAATTGTTGGGTTTCTCTTTTGCCGTTTCTGATTGCTGTCGTTCAATTTACGGGTACTCGGTAGAGTGCTGTTAGTCTAATTATTTTCTAGCGACTATAATTGGCAGTCGTTGCATGAAACGAACAATGTAAATATTATTAACTCAGCAGTGACACCTTACTAGAAGTAGTCACTGTGACGACAATTATTAAACGTACAATTGCGAATTACATTTGCGAAACGGATTACAAATTATTGAAGATCTCATTTTATTTATACTTTCTAGGTAGGTATTTAGCGTTTGACCACAATCTCATCTGATGTTAAACGACGATGCGTCCAAGATGATAAGCACGCTAAATCGAGAGTGGTATTGGCTTTTAAATACAGCTGCTGGAACACACCCACCAGTTTGCGATAGATTTTCAAATTCATAACAATTAGAACAAATACGATACTAGTAAACGAGGCTGGGAAAGTGTATTCAAATTCGTAACAATTAAAATAAATACGATACTATTAAACGAGACTGGGAAAGTGTATATATTGAATTAACAACTTAAGCAGATATGGGAAATTATTCTTCACGAGTAATACTAAAATTTAAAGGCTTAGAGCATAATTTGAATATTGGATAAATTATGGTACCTATCAATAAAACGACTAAGAATTTATCCATTAGAAAGTGTGTATATATAGTAACTTGTGAATATAATATATGTGTTTATATAGCCGTAAGTTCGAGTTTGCGCCTAATATAGTCATGAGTGTAATAGAAAACAAAATTAAAATATTATTATCTTCGTATTATATGTCGTCTCGATAACATAAATATAATATAATACACATTTATACCTAAATTTGTGTTTGCTCAATTATATTCAGTGCGACCAAAAAGTTTGGTGAGAACTGTACTTCTATTAAATTAAAAATATTGACAATGGCAAATATATTTGCAACTCCATTTACACATCCGAAACATTTGTATATAGTATTTTCTGTGCTCTTATTTATTTTATAATTTAGTTGATACAGGCAGCTAAGTTATAAATAATCTCAGTGCATTTTTTACAATCGAAAACTAAATGATAATATAAAGTCAATAATAAATTAATTAATGTAATATGTAAATAAATTATTACTGGTAATACTTGAGAATTGTATTGTCGCTGAATATTCGAATTTCACAAATTAGTGCTTGCATAACATGCTGGTGCCTAGTCTGCACCATAAATAAAAATGAATTGTTCCAATAGAAATTTTATTTTCATGACATTGAATAATTGTCTAAAATTAGATTTAAGTACCAGCCGGAAAATTCTGAGTAAATTGTCTGATGATCATAAATTTCGATACCGGAATGTATCTTTGAAATCAACAAATATTCGGCAATTACACTCATCAAAGAAAAATCAAAATTCACAAAAAGATGTCACAATTTTACCATCGCCGCAGGAGGTAAGTTACTTCACACCTCAGAGCCAGAGAATCAATTTTAAATGTTTTGTAAATTTCAAATTAGAAAAGAAGATTTCACTAAAAAAAAGATAGATATAACTATATATGTTACACATTTTATATTCATAAAATTTAAGATAATTTCCGATTTTTTTAATTTTTTTTTTCAAATATGAAACATATCAAAACCACACCTAACAGTAACTGAAATTGGCACTGGTTTGCACCTGTTCGATTGATTATATATAAATTAGGTTTTCGAATGCTTGCTGTAATACTTTTATAGGAAAGATTAAAGAGACAGTGTTATTCTTTTTAATTATTGTATTGGGAATAGTATTTTGGCACTCACATTTTGATTTCAACAATAACATTAGAAACATACTATGGGCAGTTTAACTATAATAAAAGACAATTATAAATTATTTTAGACTAAAGGTCATATTAACACTTTTGAGACTCCTGGTACCTGTACAGTAAATGATGAAAGGGAATTATCAGACTAAATGCTTTTAATCAGGTTTAATTTGGTTCACATCTACACCACATAGTCTTATATTGTCGAACACCACTCCCACCAACCCCTTGGTATTTTTTTGACATTTGCTAATATAAAAGATACCTTAGACCTACACTATAATAAAACAGTCAAAATATTTGATTCTTTTCCAAATAAAAAATCATTATAAAAGGCTTAAGCTATCTTTTGTTATTACGAAAATTAAAAAAAAAATCAGTTAATGATTGATGTTGTGTGGTCACTCAGGTCTGTCCCACATATACAACAATACAGTTGTCTATAGCACTGTAAAATAGCTTAAAGGACATACAATATTGAAGTTATTGAAAACAATGATTGTTGATTAATTGTCAATGAAGTGGCCTTCGATCTGTATCTCGTTCAAACTCATCTCGCCAATTGATATGACAAAGGTCACATGGAAGTGTTTATTTTCAAATAAACACAGAGAATAGCTTTACCTAATAATCGAAAGTTGTGTAGATAATTTACATTCGTTAGAGTTAAAAACCCTAAATATTTTATTCAAATATGAGCCAAAATGTGTCACCCACAGTTCATTCACATCACTAAAGAAATTTTTAGTGTTCCTCTGATGTGAAAGTCAATAGGAAGTCTATTGACTACTCTATGTTATTAACTCAAATAATATAAATTGAATATCAGTTCATATTGAGATAATATTTTTACAGTTCAGTTTTAACAGCAATATGTGAAAGACAACTAGAGATACCTCCAATCTCTTTTTGGAAATTAGAAAGAAAACTATCTCCTTAATTAACTGTTATCTTACATTTGGACTTAGACAGTAATATATTGCATCCATCATTTCAATTATAGAATATTTTATTATTTTTTAATAATGTTCAAACTAGTGAAATTAGGTACTTTTAAAATTTGTAGTCCGGTGAAACTGTAGAGGCCTTATCAGGTCAACAGTGTAGACAGTTGGAAAAAAAAAGTACTTCAAAAGAACTTTGAAACGAGGTACTTGCAATATTTAAAAACCTCTCTTAATTTATACCTGAATGTTGTGCTGTAAAGCTAAACAAAAAAAAAAGGTATATCATAAATGACTACTAGCTTTGAACATTAAATTTGTTAATCTTCTTGCTATATTGTAAGAATTAGATAATGCCCTATCCTTAATGGTTTTATCATGATTTTATACTTTATAGAGTGTCGAAATTTATATATATATATATACATATTTTTTATATTCAGTTTGAAACACATATTTTATATAAGTAAATAATAATAGTAAAATAATCGTAAACAATTGATAACCTCTGTGATTTAGTTTAAAAGAATATCCACCCATTTTAATAATGTCCTCGTTTATAACATTACTAGATTTTGCTTGCTTGCTAATTGCTACATTTAGAAATTGCAAAAAAAAAAATTAAACTTCTTTTTGTCCTCAACAGATTTTATAAAATTTAGTATAATTAATCCAGCCATCCAATCAGTAAAAAAACCGGACTGCTAATAGGCCCAAGGATTAGGATAATATATCTCAAAATTATTTAAAACATAAGATATTTTCTATATTGCCCATTATAAATGATTGCTAGCTTACATTTTTTACTCTTAAAAAAGAAGATTTATTTTATTTTAATAAACGCCACGTGATGAACTAAATTTATTTGAATGATTAAATTGTTACGCAACATTTTCAGGTTACTGTAATACTTCGTAAAAATGAATTCAATAAAGAGTTTACAACAGGCTCGGTTAAGTCGTATGATTCAAACCAATTAGCTTCTAATGATCCCATCGAAGATACTAGAAGTGAAGCAGAATGCAAGCTTACTCCAGGTAAAAACTTATTTTTAAATGTTTTTTTTAGTAATAAAAAAAAAAAAAATGATTACAAATGGACGTTTCATTCATTAGGACTGTTGATGGGTGTATTTGATGGTCACGGTGGTCCTGCTTGCGCCCAAGTGATCTCTAAACGACTTTTAAGTTACATAGCTGCAGCACTATTACCTCTTGACCTCTTAAGGAAATATATAAAAGAGGAGCCGAAGGAAAACTTGATAGAAACATTAAATGATAGGGTGAGTCTATTTTGTAGTCAAGTAATTAAACTTATTTGATTGTTCACTGTTCATGTCACAGTGTTACAAAAATGTTGTCATCCTTAAGTGTTAGTGCACGCATACAACATTATTATTTCTACATTTATTATTGAAGGTTTTTAGCACATACGGCTTACTCAATGCTATTAATAGTTGGAATAACACATAATAAAGAACTCATTCATTATCTTATAAGTTTCACCCGTGTGGCTGAGAACATGTAAGGAACTTGCGGGTATTGATAGCCTACTCTTTCGTATTATAAGGTCTAGTGTAAATTATGTAACGAGTTTAGTATATAATAAGTGGTCGAAAGCGCAAACTCCTGACTCCAAAGCTAAATTATAATTATTCTCAAACATAATTGCAAATTTAAACTTAATTAAGGGTAGGATATTATTCTAGCAATGAATTTGAAATATTTCCTGTACTCTGGAATATATGAATGATAATGCAGTATCGCAATAATACGGTAATAGTTACTCTCCTGACCTTATAACTAAAAAAAAAAATGTGATAATATTAATGAATGATTTCTGATTGTTGAATTCAGTTTAATTTTTTTTTGCATTAAATTTCTTATATATGTTTTATTACAGGTGCAAATTGTAGAAGATTTAAATATAATTTATAAAAATAGTTTTAATCAATATTTAAATGAGCTGGCAAGTTCATCAAGGGAGAATATAGATGTCCGTACATCATTAGAACAAAGTATAATCAAATTGGATAGTGATATATCTAAGGAAGTTATAGACCCTTATAAAATTGAAGGAATTGTAAACCCAAAGACTTTATCTGTAGCGTTATCGGGAGCCGTAGTGTGTGTCGCATATGTGAATGGACCAGATTTATACGTGGCTAATGTCGGTGATTGCAATGCCGTAATAGGTGTTATGACTGAAGACAGTGAGTGGATAGCCAAGAAAATAACTAAAGAGCATAACTCTGAAAATTTCGATGAGCTGAAGAGAATTTGGAGCGAACATCCCGAAAATGAGAAACAAACTGTAATAAGGAGAGACAGACTGCTCGGTGAGCTTGCTCCTCTACGTAGTTTGGGTGATTATAGATACAAATGGTCTCTAAGTACATTAACGAATATAGCGGTACCATTATTGGGTCAGAAGGCCGTGCCAGGCAATTACCACACCCCTCCGTATCTTACAGCGAAACCCGATATCTATTACCACAGACTTACTACGAAGGATAAATTTATAATTCTTGCCTCAGATGGTCTGTGGGACATGATGACTCCGCTTCAAGCGGTGAAGTTAGTCGGTGAGCATATGAAAGGGAAGGTGTTTTTTAATCCGTTGAAATTACCCAAGAAGAAAATTCAACTTGGTGATATCAACGAACTGTTGCTTCACAGAAAGGAAAGTTTGAAGAGTAAACCTAAGGATAGGAATGCTGCCACACATTTAATACGCCACGCTATCGGTGGTACAGAGTATGGCGTTGATCATTCGAGGTTAGCGCATTTATTAAGTTTATCACCGGATGTAAGCCGTATGTTTAGAGATGATATGACGGTCACAGTGGCTTATTTCGATTCCGAATTCCTCAGGCAGTGTCCAGCGTAAACGCTTTTTTTGTTTAAAGTTACATTTTTCGTTTTCTTCTCCCAGTTTGAAACTTGTTATTAATTTGACTTTAGCTAATTCGCAGCTTAATTGATATGAGATAGGCGCTTCCGTTTCTCGCCTACGTGTTCACAATTGATAGTAAATAACTTTGACTTCCGGTCATGTACCTTACCGTATCTCTACCCACCCTGATAGAATGGCGCGTGATCAGAGCGTCGCTATCTTTTTATTTCATTGGTGTCTAGTCCCTCGTTGAATACGGCCATGTAGGTGGAATATTTTCACAAAATGTTGTAAAAAATATCTGCGGAAAATATTATAGTGAGAGTTTATATTTTTGTTAAACAAGTTTCAAAACCGAGAGCGCGAGAGATTTCATTCAAAATTAACCCTGTAATCTGTGATGTCTCGCTTCCTAATTGATCAGCTATAATATTTAGTAAGGTATATATTTCGAGCATGGCGATAGACTGAAATGTTGTTGCTTTTATTTTCTGAGAATTCATAATTTTTCTTTGTTGAAAACGTGTGCAGACCATTGTGTTGTACTTACTGGTCGAAGTTCTATTATTTTATGATCTGCATTAATTCTTTGGTGTCAATCGAGCTAACAAATCCGAAGTTTTCTTAGAAACTTTTATTGCACATCGAACAAACTCTTTTAGTTAAAGACGCCGATGTAACTGCAACCCGAGAAGTATAGGCCAGCAGTGATATCTTAAAACTGCCTGAACAATGTTCTAGTCGTTGTTATATTACAGAGCGAATTACCGTTCCTAAAATGGATCAGTTTTATCCTTAACTGCTAGTATTTCTGTAACTAGATTATTGAAACTTATTAATTAATTAATTAAAAGTTCACCACATTGTGAAATTTTATTCTGGTGTAATTTGATCATAGTTCTCATGAGAACCACCTGTCTTATCTGGATCAGATTGGAGTCTGTGGCTCTACCACCATAAGACGATAACAAACAAGTCTCATGTTAATAAGGCATAGAATAAGGTCTAGTCATATTAATAGAAGTGATTTACTTTACTATAAAAACGCATGTCATGCTTAGCTTAGTACTTAAAGTTTACCTCGTGATATTCGTCACAATAAAATAAATATATGGCTTCGTTTCGATCGCACGCCATTTTGTCAGGTGCGATAGGGACACGGTGTGGTATTTGACCGGAAGTCGTAAGATTTATTGTCAAAATTGAGAAAACGGAAGTGCCTATGTCATATTAGTTAAGCATCGAAATAAACTAAGTAAATTAATATGTGCTTTATTATAAAACTTCAGTTTTTTTTTTGTTATATACAGGTTAAAAATGTTGGATTTATATTTTATTCTTATTAAGCTGCTTGTTATCATTTTATTTATTTTTTTGATGTTTTGTTTTGCATGTTCTAGTATTTCGGTTTGAGTGTTAAGTGTATTTTGCAAGTATTAATAAAATATTTATTTAATACACGCTCTAAATTATATTTACAGTAGAATCTCGATAATTCCTAATTCAAAGTGTTGTTTCATCCTCCCTAATTTTGAATGAAAGTTTCAATTTTTTTTTGTAAAACGTTCCTTATGTTTAAATTACAATTTAACTTTGTGAAAGTGTGTGTACACTGTATATATATATATTGTCGGCAATATTGTTATGCTAATCTCAGACGTACGTGACGAAGTTTCTGAAGCTTATCGCGCTAAAAAGTATATTTAAAATAAATTCCGACAAAAGGCGCAGAAAAGCATTCGCATCCCTTTGTCATTCCAATAATAACTCGAAGTTCCTTTGATGTGTGTAAAAACCGCGGGTCCATTTATCGTACTGCGTCTATCGTCACACAATCCGATAGTTCGTAACGCATGACAATAATGTATTCCTACACCTGTATTTAGTGCGCGACCATAGACAAAACTTCGTGACGATACGCGGAGATGTGGGAGTAGCATTAACGTTACCTAACTTGTGTTTTTTATTCGAACTATATTGGTTATGCAGTAATTTATATTCATCCAATTATACAGGGTAAATTTATACTTATTGCCATGCCTTGTTCAGAAATAGTCGTAATTCAATAAAGGAATATTCGGCGCAGCTTTAGAGCTTTGGAGTTTGGAGTGTAAGGGAGTAAATGTGTCATTCGAGTTTTATAAGTTTTCGACATATCGAGAGGTCCGGTTTAAAGAGTTTCTACTGAATATTGTTATATTTATTATTTCAAAGACCGTAACGGGAAAGGCATCGAGTTTACAGAATTTATAAATTTACAACCCGCAACCATAGGATAATAATATGTAGGCACTAAATAATAGGTTATTAGTTTACCAAAGCGATATGCTATTACAGAGAGATCAGTATTAAAGACATCACTTCAAATGTGAGAATCTTTTTTGATTCGTGTAGATTGTAATGTACATTGTGTAAGATCTGTCGATGAATAAAAAAGTTGTGTGAATAAATTACGCTGTTTTTATGTTAGTTTTTAGAATCCTATTTATCACCGTCACGACCATCATCGCTTGTTGGATAGGCATTTATAAAATAATCTTTAACTGTGGTCACATTTAATATAACGGTTCTCTTACAAGCTCAAAATATCCACGCTCATTCTAGATAAAAAAGGTATTACAAGTTATCACTGGAACAGTGTATATGGGACTCCGTGAATTACTAAAGACCAAATTCAAGAATTCAGTATATTAAGTTTGTCTGATACATCATAATCTATGTATATATAATATATATAGAAATGTGACGTTGTGCGTGCATCACGGAAAAAAGATTGGTAAGATTTCGCTCAATTTTTTAACTTTTACTTTATAGATACTAGGTTTTTACCTAAACTTACCACCTACCTAAACCTACCACCTACCTAAACCTACCACCTACCTAAACTAACCACGGTATCAGCATTTAATATAAAGACATTAAAGTTTTTAGGAACTATGATTTTTAAGCCGCTGGGAAGAACTAAAAAAATGTTGCGAGCTATTATATGTTTTTCTTCTGTACGTTATAAATGTTTTTAAGATAATAAACAATGCAGATGAAGTCTCGGATATCAGCTAGTAGTATTATTTATAAATGAGAAGGTTTTCAAGGATGGATTTCTATTTCATGTGCTGCTCAATGGATTCTAATGAAAGAAAATATAACAAGGAGTAAATATCGAGTGAGGTCGAAAAATTCTGCCATCTGAGAGCTATCTCAGTGTGCGTTACATGAACCGTTAACAGTTTACACGAAGGCAATGTATGGTATCATAATTTATATAATATATATACGTGCAAGCGAAGCAAAACTTTAGGTGCTGTTTTAGAGTGCATGCGGGTGTGATTGGTTGCGCGGACGCGTGTAGCTGAAATGTATATGGATGTGTAGACGCCACGCCACTAGCTGTCACATGTAGGTGAGGCCGCTAACATACTGTGAATGCTAGCGGCGCGACGTCTACATACGTTGAATCTACGCGCTCCAGCGCAAGCACCCGCCACCAGCATGCACTCTGAAACAAGTCTATTACGCGATTCACACTATCATGCCGGCCACGGTTCAATCTCGCTCCGTATCGTGTCGCTCTTGTACCGATCCGATATCGCACCGGTACCGGTTTGTCGAAAAGAACGTGTGCCTGAAGCGAGATCGGAACCATGAGCCTTGTACCGACAGTGTGAATACGCTTTCGTATGAACTCTAGTCTTTCATCGATCGAGGAGATACGTTTTCTAATTGTAGCTAGTAATAAATCGTGATATTCCGAAAAAGATAAGTGTTTCTCGTGTAACTTATAAGATTTGATTATAAGTGATTACACTATAATTATTTTTGCAAACTTTTTGGGGACCAAAAAAAGTACGTAAAATATTTATACGAGAATAATTGACGGATTTACTTTAAAAAAAAATATTTTATAGAAAAATAATCTTATATAAAAATATACATAAATATCTTGCATAAAAATATCTTATATGTATCTAAAAAAAACATATGTCAGTCATATATCAAACTAATTGTAAGACCAGTAGTGTAGATAGATATAAGCGAAATTTGATTGAATCGAGATCGAAGGGAGATTGAACCGTGAACGGTATCAGTGTGAATCGAGTCTAAATGAGCTTGGTTGTTGTTAGTCTGGTGAAACTGTAGAGGCCTTGCCAGGTCAACAGTGTAGTCAGTTCTAAAAAAAAGCATGGTTGTATAAAAGACCGGCATTATCTTAACACTACAAATCATCTTATATTAGCTATGTTATATTTTCATTGAGGCCTTTTTTTATTCCCAGAGCATATTACCGATTTACCGGATAGTAAGATCAAGCACCATAACAAGCGCGTTTTAATATCAACAGGACATTATAGAATGAATCATTACATGAACTATAGTGACGTGAACAATGACTAGTTGTAATAGGAATGCTGATAAAAAACACAACTCTCATCGAGTTCCTTGGCGATTATCCTCAATTACTCAGTAGATTTCCGAAACAGTCGTAGCATTCTAAAGGTCATAAGCGCCTTCTTATCAACAAAGACTGCGCGAATTTGGTATAGGATATGTCGTCTTGTTTCGTCCTAGACATATAGGTTGGTTACGCGACAGAAAGAGACGACAGTATCTAATTTTCATTGTACATTGACAAAATATGTTTACATATATAAAAGAATAACCGACTGACTTTTTTTTAATATTATAGGGGGTAAACGAACAGGTGGGTCACCTGATGGTAAGTAATCACCACCGTCCATAGACACTAGCAACACCAGGGGAGTCGCAAGTGCGTTGCCGGCCTTTTAAATATGTGGGCCTTCGGTGCTCTCACTGACCGAACGAAACGCAACAGTGCAAGCACTGTTACTTCACGTCGGTTTTCTGTGTGTCGGGTGGTACTACCCCGAGCGCCGGGCGAGCCGACCCATTCATGCTGAAACCAGTAATAGCTTCAGCGTAGCTGTACCACCTACGAAACATGACGAAACGAAACGACTGACATGTGATATGTCAACGTACAATTCAAATTACTAGGGTTTGAGTCATGAAAATTTGCAAACGGGTTCTTTTCACAGTAGGAGAGCATTAAGAAAGGATTTGGAAATTCAACCCGTGTGGTGGTAAAAAGGGGGAGGAAAGTTTGTGTGAGAACTCGTCATTTTTCGTCTAGGTCAATTATTATTTCGTAGAATGCGAGCCGCGGGAAATTGCTAATAATCTAATATTTCTTATAAAGAAAGTACACACGCAAATAATTCAAAGCGCTTTACGGGTTGTGGAATGTAGCATTTTTTTCGAACTGACCTACACTATTAGCCTGGCAAGGCCTCTACAGTTCCACCGGACTACGAATGTAACATCTTCTTCTATCTTTTATACATATAATAAGAACGTAAATCTAATGTGTCTGTATTTTTTTGATTTTTAAGAAAAAAATTGTTGCAGGTGGCTAGGAATAAGTAATGGAATATATTTGGATCATTTATGAAATAAAATTGTATTGAAATTTGAAGACTGTTCTTACAGTTGTTAAATTAGAATATTAGTGTTATGCTACTCCCATATCTTCGCTTCGTATCACGAAGCCTTCTCTATGTTTTGCAATAAATTTAGATGTGTCTATAACTCTTTTCTACTGTTATACTTTCGATTGATTGTGTTACGAACAAGTTTTTCTTTAATTTTACTGATCAGTTTCACATTCGCAGTCTTGTATTAATATTTATGAGTTATGAGTAATGGTCTGGTACAAATGGACGAGTATTTCTGAGATGAGATTCGGTGATAGTAAATTGGTTCGGTCAGACTCACTATCTAATGAGACCATCAGAATAATTTAGTTACCTTGAAATGTCGATAGAACCGGCTCATTATTTACTTTAAATTCATAGTTTCGAAGACCTGCAATGTCGATCATATGAAAATAAGAAGATATTTGAAGCACGGCTAACTGTTGTTTTGAGTACCAAGCCGTATACCGACAATCAGATTACAAATATATAAGATATACATTCGGAGTGTTTTTTTAATTAGGTACTGTGTTTTTCACGCGTTAGTCACGCGGACGATGCCGAGGGCACAGAGAGTTCTTTAATAAAATTAGAATCGGTAATGGCATGAACCAGGAATTAGATTTAACCCTTAATAACCTAGAGTTTCAATTTTGATAGCAATCTTTTAAACCGAATGTTCACATTACTATTAGTTTTTTTTATAGGTTGGCTGTACGTATTTTACTGTTGTATAATATTCTTTCCAACGAAATAAAAAAAAAAACATTTTTTTTTCTAAATAAATGTGTAAAATAAATATTGTGATTTTTTTAGCTATTTTCCCTTTCATCTAGACCCTCAAGCAAACACAGTAATATTAAAAATAAATCACTTTCGTAAATCAGGCTACCAAGGGTTAAACGGAACACATAAGGTTTAACTATGTTTTGTATTTATGAAATGAATAAATTATTAGCCGTAGAGAGTAATGTTCTTATATAAGAAATAAAATACATATGTATTAATTTCAACATCGTTTATTAGTAATCACGGTTATTTTTAAAAGTGGATACAATATCGTAGTGTCTAATAATAATGTAGGCAAATAATAAATTACTGTTTACATAGAAGTATAGGATTAGATTTGAAAATGCATACATATAGTGATAAGCATTCTATTGGGCAGGTACAACAAAACGTTAACTCTGCATACATATATGAGGCTTTAAACAAATCAATGTTCGACGGACTGTTGTTTACATAACATGTCTTGTAAAAAATTGATGTTCGCCTTCCATTGACCAATGATGACTGTGACCGGATGTCAAAAGAAATTACACACCTTTACTGAAGATGATTCGTTCGATTTTGAAAATTAAATTGTTTAAAAGGAAATGGATCGTCTTTGATATATGTGTGTATATAATTTGTCGACCGATTCTTTTATATTGAACTTCTTTTATAACATGTTTTCTTTTTTTTATATCTGTACGTCCATATATTTTTTTTTGTTATTACTGTGGAAGCTGATTCAATCTATCGAATTATCATTGAAGTTTTTAGCTTGTCCGTTGCAACTTAGATATATTTTAATAGACTTGTGTATTTTGAACAATCTCATTTCGTTTAACGTCACAGTTTAATGTCGATATATTAATGTTTTATGTGTGCCTCAATTGTTTGTGAAGCGTTAAACTAAAACTGTTAGTATGTAATCGTATTATAAAGATTAATTTTGGTAAATAGAATGCAAACGTTTTGTCAATTTACGTTAATACGATGAATACAATACGCCGAAACACGTCCGTAAGACCCTTATGACAAGTATAGAAATACATAATAAGTCTTCTCGAAACTTCTGTCCGTTTTTGGTACCAAACTTATTAATAACTTCTTGCAAGCGTGAGGGCAATATGCATATCATCATTTTTGAAAAATGTCTCGTCTTTTGATGCGAATTATTGAAGTAGCGGTTGATTGGTTTGAGTTATTCATTTCTGAGATTTTCGTCCTTCAAAAAATGTCGTCAGGACATGTACTGACGTGTCGAAAATTGTTGTCGTAAAACGGACGGAAATTTCCCGTAGACATAATATTTCATGCGTTCTAAAACATTCAAATATAAATTGATTTTTAGTTAAAACACACCGCATGTGTACATTTATATGTACTAAAACACATATATAATATTTAACGAAGCTTTACAGAAGCCGAATTTCAAATTAGAAGACTGCTTATCCAAGTCACCTTATTATAAATTACTGTATATTAAAAAAATTAATATGACGATAATAATAAGTAGAAAATACATTAAATCAACATAAATATGTTAGTATAAATGACTTATCTATAGATATTAACATATAGATGGCTAACTTGGCCTTTGAATATATTTATGACGGCGGTAAGGTTTCTTCCAAAGAGGGGAAGGTGCGTAAAGCCAGGGAGACTGCTTTTATAGACCACGTGCCGGAGCGCCTTGCGACAGATTATCAACGTGAAGATACTAGAATATATCTACCATACAAGTATACTTCTTGGCAAATAGTTTCTGCATAAAAAAGTATTACTTTGTAAAGTATTAAATAATAGTCGGTGGTCATGAGGCAATTTTACAATAGATTTTAAAACGGCTTAAGAAAGGTGTGTGTGTGTGTGTGTGTACCTGTAATTAACGTGAACTGTTAAAAGTATAGTAGTAATTAAGTTGGTTAATGGAAGAGTACATGTTTATAAGATATGATATTTAAATTTAAAAAAAAAAAAACAGTTCGGTTGTATACTGAATACAAGTTTAAGAATAGTTCAGAGTAAGTTTCCCAATACAGTAAATGTTGTTTATTATGATGAAATTGTATTATTTTATATATATAAAAAAATATTATTTTGCGTGTTCGTGTCATATTCGCCTTATAAAATGGAGTTTAGATTTCGTATGCTTGTTCGTGGTTGCGTTAAAACCGACATAGTACTATCAACTTATAATAGATGTCGCACGAAATCATTTCTACAAACGAGTCTATTTCGTACAGTGTAATGACAGATTTTTTATTAATTTGAAGATTACAAAACGAAGACGCGCTCGTGTAGATGCGTAGATGGTTGTGTTAATAATTTTGCGTGTTTATTAAAATTATATGTAAATAATAAATCAAAATTGACTAGGTTCCTAACTTGTATCGCTTGATTTTAATTTCATGACCACCTTTCACATGACATGATTTAACATAAACGCAGCATCTAACTTATATTAAGACTATAGATAAAATAATTCGAATTAGATACATAATGAAATCGTTTTACATGATTCAAGATCTGCTACTTAAGTCTATATTCAATTGCACAGCCCACGATAATATTTCCTACTCTAATCCGCTGGAGACCACACTCTTATCACCTACTTATTCAGCAGAAACACTCGAATAGACTGATCCAACACTACCAATACAATACTCAAATTTTTAATGCCAGCAAATATAACATTAACGATTAGTGCATTACTCTTTTATAGCCATGTATAGATTATAATGTAGAAATATATTACAAGTTACGTAAGAGAGATAAGCTTTTAAGACTAAAAAAATGGAGTTTCATAAAAAACGTTGAAATTCCGTATGAGACGTATCAAAAGTCTTCGAAAATATTAACGCTAACGTATCATCTACAAAGAGACAAAGTCTACACGATGAATGAATTCTAAAACTGCGTGTAACCGTTTACAAAATTAATTAACAGAGCGCGCTAGTGGCGCGGCGAGATGAGCTCCTTTGAATGTAAACGTTTCGCTAATGTTCCATATTTACTACGTCGACACATTTAAGCCCAATAAAAAAAAAAACAAATGTCTTCGAAATTTATTTGTTTATTTGGAATTTGGCTATTGTTCGGAATAATACGAAACATGATCTTCGATGTAGACCTGTGTTATGTATTAAATAATCACCGCAGTTGTATCTAATTCCAAATTACGGCGAATACATATTGAGACAGTAATATTCAATTAACAAATAAAATCATTCTTTCTTCAAAAATCTAATATAGAATTTTTTGTTAAATTATGCAATGGATTATTAATTTTAAGAGACTCTATTCGTAAATTGGGTATAATTCATAACATTCTTGAAGTAGATTTTTTATGTACTCCAACAAGCCGTATGGGAAACGTTTAAAAATGTATGGCTATGCCATGCCACATAAGATTTATTAGTTAATTTATGCCTACAACTATTAACGGGTCTGTGAGAACCCAAATGCATAATATACCCAAAATATTATAATGTATTCTAAACATCATATTGTCTTAATGCGAATCTAATTTTAATGGGGCCGTTACCTTAAAAACCTTACAATTTATCAATGATAACATTAATCATGATAAAACTGAAGAGATATTCGATAATCACGTATGGGCTAATTTATGGGCGTAGCATATACCTATTACTTAGGTATACGATACCATTCTGCCGTGTTATGTACTTGTACAATTATTTATGCACTTACAAATGTGTCAATAAGGACGGTGTTGCAATAGTTGACCATATTAATTACATTTTAGCGTTTTCTTTAGAAAAACAAGATATTAAATTACTTTTCAAAAAAAAAAAAGAAACGGTAAAAATATAATAGATATTAATATTGTAATTGTAATCACATATTATATACTATATGTGAAATTATTCAGGTGTAAAGAAAAATAAATCAGGTCACCTTTTTATTTGGAAATTTCAAATATAAATGATTTTTTCAATTTTAGTTATAGTGTAGTACGTGTATACGTACGTGTACGGACGAGTAATAGGTGATTTACTTTATTTAATTTAAATCACTATATTGAGCGTTGTATGCCAGTTTTATCCATATTCCCGAAATTATTATAATATACATTACCACTGCAGAATGGTACACCACTTATGTTTAAGATTCATCTAAACAATGTTCACGTCTTAACACGACACCTGCGTCGATCAGGGGTGTAGACAATACGAACCTGTAGTGTATATTAAAAAGGAAGAAAACGTTTTTATTCTTTATTTATTACCCGAGTAGCCCTATCAGTACATTCCCTCGCACGGATCCTTAACTTAATTTTTGCGAAGTTATAAATACTTATAAATAACTTCTTTCATAATTAATGTGCGATCTTTATAGTCAGAAGAAGCAGATCCCATTAGCAGAAGTGGCATTTACTTGGAGATAGAGCGACGTTAAATTTGCCAACACGAAAAGGATAGCGAGGATTATTTAGAAAAAAATAACAGTGTTATTATTTATAAATTAAGATAAACTTAATAATAGTCGCTTTTGTTAATGTATGTCATTGTATTTTTTAAATGATATCAAAAGCAGTCGATTATAGAACGCGGTGACGGTGCCTTTGTGAAATAAAACACTTGGCCAGTGAAAATCAATATAAAATATGACCGAATATAGTTTGTTATATTTTTGCAGTCATTTATTTTTAACAAAACAGTATTAATAGATTGATATAAATAAAGTCACAGTATATTAGAGCATGTATATAAATAAATGATAGCATAACTTAATGTAAATGAATGTTAACATTTATAACTTTTAATGTAAGCTTAGTACACTACAATAATACGGTATTCCAATATACCATAGACACATAATGTTATTTAGATTCTTATTAGTTATTATAATAAATGTATTTTTATAGACGAATAAAATAACTGGCCAATTTAGACCTAGATGGCGTCGTTCCTTATTAAGTACTGCACAACGATACTAGATGTCACTGGCTGTACCGCATTGCTTTTTGCCAAGATTGAGACGTACCATATCAAAAGTCTTTACGTGTTTACAGTAAAACATCGATAATTCGAATTCCAACAGCGAATAAATTCTGAAGGTAAATATTCAAATCGTAAAAGGATTACAAAATAAATTATTATTATAGGGGGACCTGTGCCATGTAAATAAATTTTGGACTTGTCGAAATTTTAAGTAATGTAAAAGTGTTTAAGCTTGAATGGAAGTGAACAAAGGCTTTTTTTTTAAAGTGATAAATGTATTCCATTTATCGAGTTAAACTTACTGTACTGTAGCTTAAAATGTGACTGCGAGTATAAGAATATTTTGTGTTTGTAATAATTGTATAACTTTTTGTGATACGTAATTATTTTTTATTTATACTTATTCTGTTTGTCCGTCTGTTTGTTTATGGCGTTTGTTAACGTTATTTTATTCGTCCACAATAAAGTAGGTATACTAAATGGTTAAAACACATTATTGATAGATAGTTTGCATTGACAAACTTATATCATATAATATTCCATACATATAGGAGGTTATAATATTATGTTATGTACGGTGAACATTGATAATTATTATGAAATTAGCAAGATAATCAAAAGCCTCGCTCATTGCCCGGTATTCATATTGGCAAATATTAGGTGTACCTTAAACGTACAATATATATCTACCGTGTGAATTGTGTATTCAATTTTATATTATATAATATTGAAAATATAATTATTTATTTATTAAGTGTCAAGAGAAAGAGTCACCCGTCACGGGTTTACCACGATGTGTGTGGTGGTCGCGGTTACGGGATACGTATCTGCTGATCTCGGAATGCGATTCGCTCTTAACGTGTGTTACACTTAGTGTGTGGTAGTCACGAGCCAGTTAGTATAAACGTTCGGTAAATAAGAAAAAAAAAATTAGTATACGACGGTATTACAAAGAAATTTCGAGAAACTTCGTTTTAGCCACGATATTTATCTTCGTCATATGACGGATTCTCGAAAAATCATCTAGTATATGCCGAAGGGCCGAATCATTATTTTGATAAAACAACCATCACGAGACTTAAATAATCGAGTGGTCTTAAATTGTATTTTTGATACGAGTTTAGTATATGTTTAATGCTAAATAAGAAATTATTTGTTTTCTTAAAACAAAAAAAAAAAAAAAAAAACAAAACGTAAACTTCAATGAACTTGGAACTTGGAATGACATCAAAACACACGGTGGAATAATTGCAGTAGCTCCTTTAAGTAAATGTGAAATCCGGCGAGAGTATGACTGTTGATTAATCGCCCCCGAGTGAGAGGGCTTGAACAATGCGCGGGTCAGCTTTGCTACCCTCGCGGAACTCCTCGAGAGTGAGCCGGTCGTCGTGATTCTTATCCATCTGGTCGAATATCTTGTCGACGCGCTTCTGAGGTGTGTTTTCGTCTTCGGGCTGTGGTGTTTGACCCTGGTGATTGATAAACAATTTATATATGGGTCGTATAAATACAACTAGAAAGAAAGTTGATAAAAAATGGTAAATACTTTACTAGCATTTTATAATTAATTTACTCGAGTGCGATGAACTTTGGTGATATTTACACGCACCCTCGTCAAGATTCCTTACAATAGATGGCGCGCGGGTTGTTTCATTTTGATGATAACAGGAAAGAGGCCGTGTTTAAACACACTAGTATTTGATCTAAATTTATTATATTGCAGTAAGCGATCCCACAAGTTTATTTTCAAAACGAAATCCAATATACGGTGTCAAAGCAAATGCAAATGGAAGTAGTAGGCGAGACACATATGTCGCTAGACCGGTGGCAGATAGGACGAAGCAATACTGAAGTGGAGACTCAAAACTGGCTATAGAAGTGTAGGGGGCAGGTCGCCAAACTGGTTGATGTTATGAAGGTGGCTGAAAGAATTTGAATAAGGAATGATGGTAGAGCTACGCTGAAGCTATTACTGGTTTCAGCATGAATGGATCGGCTCGCCCGACGCGCGGGGTAGTACCACCCTCTCACAGTAAGCCGACGTGAAGTAACAGTGCGCCCGCACTGTTGCGTTTAGTTCGGTCAGTGAGAGCGCCGGAGGCCCACATATTTAAAAGGCCGGCAACGCACTTGCGACTCCCCTGGTGTTGCTAGTGTCTATGGACGGCGGTGATCACTTACCATCAGGTGACCCAGCTATTCGTTTGCCCCCTATAATATATATATATATATATATTAAAAAAAAACTACCTTAAACAAACGGTATTAGCCGGTGATATAAGAGGCTAATATGTAGTAAACAGTTTTCTATACTAATTGTTTCATTACTGAAATGTGTCTCTTTCAGGGTACGATAGACAGATATGCTCCTATACATTAAAAAAAAAGCAAACCTATAAAAGTCTTTCTTTAGTTACTAATGATAATTGTAAATTTTTCACGCAGAGAAAGAGACGTTAAAGAGTTCTGTGAAGTCATAAATAAAGAAGAATATGTATTCAGATTTCATTTGCTCGTACAATTGATTGACTGCACCCAAATAAAAGCATCATTATAAACAGAAGGTTTCACTTACCACCATTTGATAAATGGCATCCACTATGTTATACATCTCATCTCGCGTTATGTAACCGTCGTTGTCCACGTCGTAAAGACGGAAAGCCCCTGTAATTTTAATATTTCTTTTAAAAATAAATATCAGTATGTATTAATAACAAAACAATGCGGCGGCAGTAACGTCTCTGCATGGCATGGTAGTAGGGATTTTTCTAATGCCGCTCTGGCTTGGTACTATTCTCATGTTGAAAATCTGTCGCTAATGACCTGTAGATTTGTTCCGGTGGCTCCATTTGAAAGCCACTTCTTATTGTTTAGCGTCTTAGCATCTTCGGTTACTTTGTCACTTAACCAAAATCTAAATAACATTAGGCGAAATTATGGCCTGATACTAAAGAATACTCTTTAAAGAATAAAATGAAAAATACATTTTTAAGGGCGTGAAAATACTCGTCAGATTAGTACAAACATAAGACCTTGGCCAACACCCGCAATTTTGTAGAAACTATTTACAATATAGAACTCAATTAACCAACTTTGGATAATATAGCTAGCTTAGGGATAATGTAATTAGGCTTGAGATGATATAGCAAGCGTAGGGATAATGTTGCTATCGTAGCAATAATGTAGTTAAACTATGGGTAATGGAGTTACCATAACGATAATTTAGGTGGTTTATGAATAATTTAGCTTGGTAGCCGTGGTTAGCGATAATGTAGTTAGCCCCTAGGCTAGGAAGAATAGCTAAGCTAGTCTAGAGATAATGCAGAAAGCCTAGGGATAATGTAGCAAACGTAGGCATTGTTTAGTGTTAGCTTGTATAGGGATAATGTAGTTAGCCTAGGGATAATATAGCAAGTGTAGGGATAGCTTAATAATCCTATTGGTAATTTAGCTACTATGTCGATAATATATTAAGCCTAAGGATTATGTAACAAGCGTAGGGTTAGTATTGTTAGCTTACGAGTAATGTAATTGCCATGGCGATAACGTATCAAGCTTAGGGATAATGTAGTTAGCCTAGGGAAGATATAGCAAGCATAGGATTCGTATAATTAGCTTATAGGTTATGTAGCTAGCTTAGGAATAATGCATCTAGTTTAGAGATAATGTATTAAACCTAGGAATAATTTATCCAGCCTAGGGATAATGTAGCTTGCTTAGTGATCATGTATCTGACGTAGGGATAATGTAGTATTCTAGCTATTTTAGGAGTCATATGAGTAGTTAATAATCGCTTATAAATAATAAATGTTTACAAATCGTTGTTATTAGTGTATATTTTAAAATAGTCCTTTGCAAATTAAAACGCTTAATGGACTAATTGACACTGTGATAACCGGCCAATATTAAGCTTTGATAAACGGTAAATGAATATATATTTGCTATATTTTTTTTTTGGTAAAGTAGGTCGCGACATTAAAATTGTTGCGAAACAATGATATCGGTATCATATTGAGCTCTGAGATTAACTAATTGTTGCATAAACGTTAATTCTGTGTAACACCTGCATTCACTGTTATGAAGACGGAAAATTTGCGTATTTTGCAGAAGGTACTCTCCCTGGAACTACTGATTTGAAACGATTATGTAAAGATACTTGTTGGGGAAAGAGAACATCGCGAGGATATCTGAACATGTTGAGAAATGTTCTATCTTATAAACACGAAGTGTTGCGTTTGACAACGTTTGAAATCATCAATACACTGTCTATTGTCGTGGTGATTAAGTGTGCGGTTATGATTGGCATCGTTGCCCGGCACTAATACATAATAAGTTCGCGTTTTCACTTGCGTTAATTCTTAACATTTCGTATCAATGTCAACGCCGTTAGGTCAGCATAAAGAAATTTGTTTTTTAATATATAACAGGGGATTCTATTGCATTGAAATAAACAAACAAAGCTATATATATATATATATATATATATATTCAATTATTAGATTAGTTATGAGACCGATAATGGAATTTTATTTAAAATAAAAACTGAAATTAAAAATACTCAGAGCCAGAGTGTTATAGTAGATACATTAGAATACTTACAGTGTAACTTTTCGTCTAAGTTGCCCCTTGACGTGACCGATAGAGCCCGTATGAACTCTTCAAACTCGATGGAACCGTCCTGTAAGTGAATACTTAGTTATATATCGAGTGAGCTGGTCCGTCTGCGTGAAAAATACCAGGATTTTGTCTAAAAAAAAAAGTCTGTTGATGCGTACAAAAACCATTATATATATAATTTTCATAAATATGGTCGATTGACATTTTTGTTTGTTAAAAAGTAGCTGGTATCACTTTTGAAATCGAAAGATTTTTATGTAGTGATGGGACGTTGGGATAGGCCAAAGGCTCGGTGGAAAGACGAATTTCAATCTACAAAATGCAAGAATTCGACAAATCGCAACGCTTGGGATTCTTTGGTCTTTATCCAAACATAGAAGAATACTATCGTAGTTATTGGAATAAATAGGCAGTTTTAATTTAATTTACTTATACAGCTGAAAGGCTGGCAGTCCAGCAAAATGGACCATCGATCACTCTCTGGTCTAGAATTTTGGTTTATACAGGGCGTATCATGATATACAGTGCCGTGTCATTATTAAAAGAAAATGGTTACGAGTGTTCAACGACAGCCATAATCAAGATAAAACTATTTCCTTATTTGTCGCATCAATTTGAAATTAATTTATATACCTTTTGGCTTATATAAAGGCTTAATGCTACAAGGTATTCTTCTTCCATCTAATAACATATAAATAGTACATTCATTGTAGATGGTGCAGGAAAAAATGAAATCGCGCTATTGAGTAGGTACCTTATTACAAAATACTTCGCAAGGAAAAGAGTCCCTCATCTGACTAAAACACAAATCTTAAGAAAAGTTGTTAAATCTGCAGCTTGAGACTTTAGCAAAGAACGTCTAACTCATTTTTTGTTTACATGTAATTTGGGAACAGAAGCTCATAGGTGTTCAAAGTTGTCATAAAAATGGCAGACACCTCTTACGACGGCAAAATAAATAATTAAATACCAAAGCACTGTTTGCCGCCTAACTAAATGCAAAATGAAGAGTTAAGAAAAGGTTGTACATTCTTAGCAAGGTTGTACATTCTTAGCGTCGAGTAAAATCACGGAGAGTTACATAAATGTACAATCTATCAGCAGTCGGGGAAGCATTCTTTAATTAATGAACGACAATATGGCTCTCTGAGAATACGGGTAAATCGTTCCCGAAGAGAACACGTTCTCAACCGTATATATTGGATACTAGGCTGCATGAGTAATTTCAACCAATTTACAACTATTAGCACTATGACCATGTAAATGCATACGGTGCATTAATTATCACTTAATATTTCATAGACTTCATGTCCTTCGATTGGTATGGTTATACAAAATAATGCTTTTGTCTCAAATATTTGTCAGAGTCATATGATAAAATGAATGTTATTAGTAAAAAAAATAGTGTGTTACTTACATTGTTTTCGTCGAATACACGGAATACCAGTGACGCGAACTTACTGGGATCGCCTTGAGGGAAAAATTGTTTGTAAATTTTTATGAATCCCTGTAAATAAAAACAAAAAACAAAAACTATTTATCTATATCTTTACATGTGATTACATTAATTAATTGAAATTAATAATGTTCGTTTAGTGTTTTTCTATGAAAATTACAATATTATTATTATTAAAGCTTTTTAACTTTCTTTATAAGTTATCGGGATAATATAAACTGGATTGTATGAAGGTATGACGTCACGATGCATGACGCCATTACAATTTAATGATTCAGTCGAACAAGACCAAGAACTCTGAATGTAAGTTATGTAACATCTGCAGATATGTGAACTGTTTGACGGCCCAAGTAAGAATAACTCTTGTCGTAGCCGCCGGCTGTTTTAAAAGCGTTCAATCAGCATTAGATGTCACTAGCAATTTATAATAATACGGGCCAATAGTGCTATAACGCCAAGTCAATGGCATGGTTTCTATAATTATCAGCCCGACATGTACGAACGTGTCTGCAAAATTTGCTTTGTAAAAATTTTTGTTTTCAAGGAACTTCAATTTGTTTTTTTGAAAGTGAAAGCTTCAATAGCCGCGTTGAATGATTTTTGGTGAGGGAAAAGTTATGGGTTCGCGTCACCGATGACCTCGACATGCTCGTGACGTATTGCGCTTGCGCGCCAGACTAGTGACGCGTGGTATAGCGGCCTGTGTACATGTACGAGTATATGTGTTGATATTTGGTATCGAGCTTGTGGAGCCCATCATACGTTTTATTAATTAATAAACTTTATAAAAATGTATATAATTATTGCTCGGAGTGCCAATAAATTTGAAAACCAGACTAATGTTAATAATCTAAATTTACAAATTATAAAATTTAAATAATTTAGACTGTAATTGATTTAAAACTTCAAAAGAGAACACGGTTCTTCTATTGTTTTGAGTTTTCACTTCCGTCGGTAGTTCTTATGACTGTCTCGACTATTTTTTTTTTAATCATAAAAATAACTACTCTATTTCAATTTAAAATGGTTATACTGAATCCTTGCTTATTAGATTATGATTAAGTCTTCCCAAAATTAATATTTTCATATAATTAATTTCAATAGGGCGCGCAATGGAAGTATGAAATATTTTCGCTTGAGAGAAATTATTGTGAACATGTTACGATAACTATTACGTCTTTATTTCTCAAAATTATGATCCAATGGCTTATACAAAATGAATACAATTTATTAATTAATTCTAGTGTTATAGACACGGACATACCTGTTCCGTCAATAGGCCATTGGGGCAATCCTTCAGGAATCCTTTGTGCCAAAGCCGGATCTCCTTCTCCGTAACTGTAAAGATAGTTTATAGAAAAATTATATTAATTTTTTTATATACATATAAACCGTTACAAAAAAATGACAGAGGTCACAAATAGAATACTAAAGGTCAGCCGTTGTGCACGCAACACGTATATTTAGATCATTTTGAGGTGAAACATCTTATGGGAGGGCTATAAAAATTCTGATCCGCAACCTTTTTCTGTGATGTAAAATGGTGGGAGTAAACACTGTGTTGGGTTGAGTGTTGAAAACTCCGGTTCTCGTTCAATCACCGGAGATAAGCAACGTTGAGCGCGGTCAGTACTTCGATGGGTGAACGCCCGGGAACACCGCGTGACGTTGGCTCTTTGTTGTACTTTTTGTATAGAAGTTGTCACTTATTTCGTGTGGTCATATGCACACACACACACATACACACATTTTTTTTATAGTTTTACTTCTTCAACACTGTGCTTTTATCTGAAAACACAATTACCATTTTTTTTCTCCTATATAATAAGGTTATTAAAGTAACAACAACTTTTTTTATGAAAGCACAACAAAAAACTAAATAAATTTCGTAAGCGAAGTATGTTTTTGATACTTTTGTTTTATTTTAATGCTTTCCCTCTGTACATCAAGTATATTGTTAAAATAATTAACAACGTAAACGAAGTCGCGGGTATCAGCTAGTCTAAACATACATTTTTATCCGAATCGTTGAACCATGATAGCAGAGCGGTTTTTGCACGGTGGTAGGGTTCTTTTCTAATGGTCGCCTGGTTATTTAACCCGTTCAGGCACTTATTATAGATGATTTTTTGTAGTTGCATTTAATAGATAGATAAAGGTTTGGCGGGTTACCACCTAAGTGAAAAGAGTTACATTTGTTTCATACTAGCTTTTCCTCGCGGCATTCACGGTATTGTGTATCTGACCTAACCCTCGGAAACAGTACAAACGGTACCCGGTGTCCGTGTCTATATAAACTCATAACGTGTGTATACAATTTCATTATAAACATTTGAATATATAAGGTGTCAAAGCGTAAGAAACTACACGGACATAATGATATTAGCGTATATTAAAATTAATAAGGATTTTCAACGTTTTTAAGTGAATGGCTAAGTGGTAGCGTTTACGGCGACCACGTCGATCAATACAGATTCGAATCTGCAGTGAGTTGGATTCTTAGATGTTCGGACAACATCGTGATAAGAAATCTTCGACATTTTTATATTATTTTATAGGGGGCGAACAGGTGCGTCACCTGATGGTAAGTGATCACCGCCGTCCATAGACACTAGCAACACCAGGGGAGTCGCAAGTGCGTTGCCGGCCTTTTAAATATGTGGGCCTCCGGCGCTCTCGCTGACCGAACGAAACGCAACAGTGCAAGCACTGTTACTTCACGTCGATTTTCTGCGACAGGGTGGTACTACCCCGGGCGAGCCGATCTATTCATGCTGAATCCAGTAATAGCTTCAACCTAGCTCTGCCTATGTCCAAAATGACATGACTTATCCTAACGCTACATGGCTAACTATCGCCCACAAATTAGAAATTCCGTCATCGCAAGTGTGCTATGGTATATTTGCATTTCAGAGTCAGTCCTCTCTTCAAGGTTTAGCATCGTTACAATTATAAGCGACACCGTCATTAAGAGATTGGACGACCACACGTTAATTCTGTGATGTATAAAAAACAGGTTTATTTGCATAAGACTAGTAACAGAAATATAAATACTACGAATGTTTGTAAATCTAATTCTTGTTAATGTATTTATTACATTGCTTTTGTTTCATATTCAAGAGTATCGTGCTCGGGTTGAGTTGAATTCAGTACTAATGAATATTCTTGAATATTTCTGAATAAAATCTCTGAACACCAAAATAAATGTTTATGTAAACGTGTTCACAGACATCAGTAGTTCTACATTTGCTTACTCTTATCCCATCTAAGTGGGGTCGGTACAATATGTTTGTAATGTTTTTTTTTTTTAAATTATATACATGTTTTGGCGCGTTAGGGAAAAATGATGAGTCGAGTAAATTTTTACGATGCGCGCGCTCACCGTCACGTCGAAAACCGACACCCTGAAATTAGCTATAGTCAACATTTTATTCCAAAAAATATGTATGTAGTAAATATCTTTTTTCTATTGTTACTGTCGTTTTTTCTACAAACGTAGAATAAGGCGAAAGATAAAATTTTTGAAAATATTTTTATCTTGTTACGCCAAAGAAGTATAACTTCTGACGCGTGTCCATAAGTACACACACACACTTTTATTTTTTTATTAGTGAGATATAGTGTTGAATAGAAATCGTTTTAAAATCTAATGCAGCTTGAATACATATTCAAGTGAGCAGGACAAGATATTATATTTGTTATGTTGTGATGTACGATTTGGCTTAATTTTTACGATAGGCCTCCTGCCTGACATCAACCCTGCTTGGGATTATTTTCTAACACCACTATATATGGGAAAAATATGTAACTGATGATTTCTTATCGTTTACTACAATGATGTGGACTGAAGACCTGATAATATTAGTTGATTTCTCCAGGCAGTAAATTTTGCCCAGCTGTGGTACACATACAGGCTGACATTATGTAACATTTTTATATAGAGTTATGACGGTATTTAATGTCATATAAGGTGGTGGTAATGTCGTCAAAATTATCATTCTTGCCTGAAGCGAAGAATATCAAAATGTCGACATCAATTTCAAGATAAACACAAATATTATAACTCTCCTGATGGTTGAAATATCTCTCTTGGTTTAATCTTTGGTGGCAACCTATGAATATGATTACGAGGTCTGGTAGGTATCAGTTGTTCTATTATGTAGTAAGTAGAACATCTACCATTATTAACTAAATGACACTCGCGACTTCATCTGCGTTGTTTATTATCTTAACAATATATTTTATGTACATTGGAAAATACATGCGCACCACATCGCTTGCCCCATTTCTCCTCGGTAAGAAAATACACTTCGCCGAACACGTAGTAGTGTTTATGAAAATCTTAGTTTCTTAAAGCTTTAATAACTATATTCAAGTAAGTTATCTATGATATGACCGAATATTTATGAAGTAATTAAAAAATATATCAGATAAATTATATATATATATATAAGAAAATTTTATGTATATAATTACTGTTAAAGAACGGACAACTGTTAGGGTTTCTGAGTGGAAGCTGTGATGAGATACCACCCCCTTGGTAAATAGGGTGACTATGTAAATAATACAAGAGGCAGGAATGCTCACGGTAAGCCAAGGGTAAACCGACGCAAATTAGTCGAGGTGGCATGTTCAGCAGCGGGTCCACTAAGATAAATAAATACACGTTTGTCTAATGAAATCGACACACGTATTAAGTTTAATATCTGTAAGGGAAATTTAAGGTGTGGGATTTAACGAAATTATAGGTTTTATAATACAAACGACCCATTCAATTAAAATGTAAGTAGACATCACGTGCGGGGCATTGCATTGCTTTCTTTCGTCTCTATACGAAATGAACGGGACACATATCAAAAATATAACGTAACATAAAGGAAAATATACAACGTAAATTAATTAAAACAGGTTATCCATTTTTTTTTCTTATGAAACGGATTTTTTTTACAATAAAATAAACTGAATTACACAATGATAATTAGTATTTTTTTTTTCGATGTTTATTTAAACTTACAAAGATAGTCCTATCGTTTTGTTAATAAAAGAAGAGGAAACCGGGAGACAAGTTTTTCTTACTTAATCTCCATTTCACTGCGTAATACTTGAGACATTACATTAATTGTTACCCAAATACTGTTTCTGTGTAGTCATTCTACCTTCGTGTATCTATTAAAATGTATTTTTTGTCTCAAAATAATCACGAATCGTGTACTTAAATTGGGATAGAACAAGAGTTCGTATAATCCAATTTAGTTATATAATTATATCAATTTCCATATCGAGAGACTTGACAACTACGTAACCTTTTGCTCAGTGTAGGTTATTGCAACATCGTTATGGCGGTAGCGGTTAATCAAGCATAGAAATCCTTTTAAATTATTAATTGTATTAAGGATTAAAAATAAAACAGTAGTAGTTCAATAATTAGGCAAGTTTAGAATGTCAGTTAATAGTAATAATTGACACAGAAATTCACTTAATATGTGTAGAGTAGATTTGGGTGGTTGCGGCCAGCGGGTAATTGCGAGCAATATTGTACCGGCTATATTGGGACTTCTCGCACTATGCTACTATATCGCTCGAATTAACTTTTTTTTTTTAACTGACCTAGACTGTTAGCCTGGTAAGGCCGCTACAGTTGCACCGGACTACTAAGGGGAGCGCTTAAGGCACTCACCCGATTTGTTTAGGCGAACAGCGCAAGAGCACTCGGTGAGCCTCGGCTTGAACTGTCGCCGGCTCGAATTAACTATTTTCATTGTATTCAATACTTAAAAAGGTGCATGTATTTCAAGGTTATATGTATGTATTAATCAGTTTTAGTGGATTTTGTTTGGGATAAAAATAAACACCTATGGATATTTGCTTTGAGTGAAAACAATCAGTGAATGTATATGAGATAATATAATTTGCACATTGTTTTTTTTCTATAAAAATTTCAAATTATTTCCTAACTGCGGACAGTTGGCTTAAGGTAAACCCCGACATTCGTATTGTCACACATTAATCTACGGTATTAATTGATAAAGGTGTATCGTATCATATTTCAGTGCTTGGTGTGTTGTAAGGACTCAAGAGCAGTATACACTAGACACGGTAAAACATCTAAAGAAAGGAGTAAATAATAGTAAAAAATATATAATTTTTACAATTGTTTCAGAAAAAATTGAATTGTTTAGGAGGAATTGATGAATGTAGAAGAAGAAAGAAGCAGGAATAAGAGTAGGAAAAGTTAATGAATATTTATATATATATATATTATTTTATAACAGCATAGAAATGAAACATAAAAAATAACGCCACAATAAGAATATCCTTGTGAAGGTAATAAAGGCAACAAAGAATATTTCCGTATTTTTCATAATGAAAAGTTTTATTAGCTACCCACAGAAGATTGACGTAAGCCGAGGCTGTTTCAGACTTTTACAAGGAGAAGTGATTATCCTAGGATGTTCGCAATTACCCCACAGACTATCCGTATTTACCCAGTTGGCATCGGGTAAATAAGGACAGCAAAAAGGTTTTGTATTTTTATGAAAAATGTAAACCTTCTTTTCCTTCATGTTTTTCTTACAGACGTTAATTAAATTTTAATAATCAATAAAAACAAACTGATTATATGTAACATGGTTGGTTTCGCTGAGGAATTTCTTATTCTAATACGTTTATTGTTTCATTAAAACAATTAAAAAATTAAATAAAAAAAAAATCTTTGAGCAAATATTGGTGTTAAACAAAACTCGGTAAAAAAAAACCAAACCGTTACTGCACAAGTTGGAACACATATATCACATCTTCTCTTGTCTTCTAATTGTATAATTCTTGTCATTACAATGAATTCAGCACATCGTTAATGTTTCATCTATACCATAAATAGGGAAATAATGGCACCTATACTATAAATAGGGAAATAATGGCACCTATACTATAATAGAGAAATAATGGCATCTAAACTATAAATAGCGAAATAGACAACTTGTAACACCATATTTAGTAAACTAACTTTGCAGCCATGCGAAGCTTGCATGGATGGCTTATATACTCGTATACACATAACTAAAAGTAAATGGTCTGTTATTTTATTGAGGCTAATCACAGAGAGAGTTCAACCGATTTTGAGGAGACTTTCAATGGCAGATGGAGAACTTTTCAGAGAATTATGTAGGTTACATATAATTTCGCATTTTCTTCATTCATGGGGGTTGGGCAGTAATGATAAAATTTAACAGAAGTAGTTTAAAATCGATAAAAAGTTTGTAGGGGTTAAACGATATTGTCTTTATTACAATTAGGAAAATAAACCATTGGTCTGGAAATAACGCGTAGTTTGTATGAAAGAACAAAATTATTTGTATGGTCGTCATAAAAAACAAAAACCCGAACGTAAGGTTCAGACTCCAGGTAACTTCATAATATCGTGATACCAACTTTTTAAGACGCTATCTATGCACGTCTTATCTGGTTAAATCACTCGAGAGAATCGTTTGGGCCATCAGTCGGGACGAATGCGCATTGTAAACCCTGTTTCCCGCTAAGGAAATAAAAATTATTTGACATCATTCTGTTGTGCCCGGCTGACTCTATCGTCGTCACAACCTTGTGGAAGTTCATCGGTCATCTTGACACGCTGGATGATACTATCTAAGGACCCTATTGGGTTTTGATAACGGAAAACTGTCAATACCATTTCGGCGATGTGTATGTTAGAAATATTTGCTTAATTATATTATCCGTATTTGAATCTAACATCGATAAGTTGTTTATACAAAAAATGATTCGATTAAAACTATTTTAAATATCAAAAAGTAATATTAAGTAAATAAATAATAATAAGTAAGTAAGTCGCGGTGGTTTAGCGGTTTGATCAGTGGAATACCGACCCGATGTCCGCAGGTTCGAACCCCGGCGTGTACCAACGAATTTTTCTCAATATGCTTACATTTCTTTATTTAAATTGGTATCACTATCGGCTGACGGTGAAGGAACACATCGTGGGGAAACCTGAACCTGAGAAATGTTTTTGTACTACCACCATATATGGGAAATCATAGAACTATTGGATTTCTCAGAGCTTGAAATCGCCAATACGTTGACGGCTGACGTGGTTATTACGGCCATACCTTCCTTCGGGAAGAGGCCTATGGCCATGCGATGGGTCTCTAATAGGTTGATGATGCTGAACATTTATATAAGAACTGGTAAAAATATATGCAAGTGAGAATTAATTATAACACAACACCTCTTTAAGTTCTATTCTACATTAATATAATATTTATATATGGAATCGTATAAATTGATCCTAGAAAATATAACATTCGCACACGAACGTATATACTCAGATACATGCACATACAACCCGTACGCACTTGCGAACAATTCAAATGGCTTTAGATACAGTTACGTTGATACTATCGCGTACACAATTATTAAATCTAACAACTGACTCATAAATCAATATTCTATTATATATTTTTATATGTAAATAGAATACATAATGTCAGAGAAGAGATCTAGGACGAGAAAGTCTCTATATATATATATCGTCTTCCGGAATGGCGACCGTCATAACGTCAGCGACCGCCTGTTTGGTAATTCGACATGAGAATCGCAATGGTGAGTGTTTTCATAGAAATAATAACTTCTATAACTATTGAACTGATAAGTTTCATTTAGTATTTGTACGTATATGTATTTGGAGGAGATAAACGCGAGTATTGGTGAATTAAAATTCAAAGTTATTGTTTCCAAATTCCATTATGTTTCCATTTAAAAATGTTTCTAAAATGGCATGATTGTGCTGTGAAGTTCATATAAAATAAAAAATAAAAATAAATACTTTATTTTATTTATATTAATATATATATTTTTTATACTTTATAGGTAAACGTTTTGACCACAATCTCATCTGCTATTAAATGATAATGTGGCCTAAGATGGTAAGTCACGCTTAACCTAGAGGGAGACTGGCTCTTAAGTGCAGCTGCCGGAACACACCAACAGGTACAGGCGACACAGATTTTCAACTTGAGGGTGGTAGCTAGTTTCATCACGATGTTTTCGTTCACCGAAAGCTCCGACCTCAGTTGCTTGGATTCGAACCTACGTCCTTCGACGCTGTGTCCGAACACACTACCAACTGAGCCATCACCGCTTCATTATAAATCAAATGTTTTTAAATCGCATTAAAATAATACTTGTTTTATATATATATATATATCTATATATAGATATATATACTATTAATCTTATGTTTGCTTATAATAACGAACGACAGTACATTTTATATCAAACGTTTATATTATCGTTTGTCGAGAAAAAGTTGATACATTAAGAACGTCAACTCAAAACAGTTCCGGTTTGAAATGTCGTTTAAAAAAAATCTCGAGCGATAATGGCTCAGTGGTGAGTGTGTTCGGACACTGCATCTATCGACGTGGGTTCGAATATTTACGAATGAGCCGGAGTTATCGGTGAAGAAAAAAATGTAGGGCTTCTTCTAAGCTCGCTATCTCTATCTACAACCGTCAAGTTGAAAGTGTCTCGTCAAGCAGCTATAGGTGTGTTCCAGCAGCTGCACTTAAGGTCCAGTCCCCCTTAGGTTTAGCATGTTTACCGTCTTGGATTAAAACGTCATTTAATATCAGGCGAGATTGTGGTCAAACGCCTATTAAGAATGGGAAATAAATCACCAAATTTCTCCAGAATAACAGGATATCCATCATTATCATATCTAATATTGTCATATCACAAAAAGGCGTATACAGATATTTTATATATATATATATATATATATATATATATATATATATATATATATATATTGATTTATCAATGTTTTCACGTATTTTATATTATTTATTTGAGTTGGCTTGCTGCTTATCACCTATAGACAAAACGTAATGGTATGTAGCCAGGTGTCTTATGTAATCAGAACAGACCTTTATGTACCAGTTATTTTCTCGTTAAAATCGCTTCATCGGCTTTTTATTCACTTATAATGTTACAGATTATTTAATACCATGTGATGTATTATTCCAGGTTATTGTAACTGCTGTAGTTTTAGTCGACGCTGGCTTCCAAAATGTCGGCGCTTCACGTATACATTTACCTCTTACGCAACATGGAACCGAACACCGGTCGGGTAATCAAGATTTATATATCCATGGCGACGGTCAGAATAAAGCGACGTCCTATTCGATATCTTTTACCGATTATCTATACTTGCAACGGCATAAAACCGAGGGGCGAGACTCCCCTTATAATCCTGAACGCGAGCCGGAATACGACAATCATCGTGACCCAGCCCCTCTTTCAGGCGGCTGGGGTAATTTCAACGGTGACGTCACAGTTTTCAAGAAAAACTTACACCAGCACTATGATTTTATAGGTCAATGATTATAATATTTTTTTTGTTACATTGTCGTTAACATTGTAATGTAAATAGATTTTAATAAAAAAAACCGAGACGACAGCTTGTATATTTTGGTATACAGTAAGGTAAGTAAGGCCTCAAATTAGTACAGAGTGCGCAATGATAACTCTTTAGCCTAATCGTTTTGTACTTATTCGTGTATATATAGTTGTCTTGTGTATGTTGTTCTGACCCTTATCCCACCTAATCCAATTTTTCTCCTTTATTATTTAAAAAATATGTAGATTTATACACATATATTTTATAGGTGCTATATTTTGTAGGTGGTAGAGCTACGCTGAAGTTATTACTGGTTTCAGCATGAATGGGTAGGCTCGCCCGGGGTAGTACCACCTTCTCACAGAAAACCGACGTGAAGTAACAGTGGTTGCACTGTTGCGTTTCATTCGGTCAGTGAGAGCGCCGGAGGCCCACATATTTAAAAGGCCGGCAAAGCACTTGCGACTCCCCTGGTGTTGCTAGTGTCTATGGACGGCGGTGATTACTTACCATCAGGTGACCCACCTGTTCGTTTGCCCCTATAATATATATAAAAAAAAAACATATATAATTTTAAATGTTAAGTAATAGTACATTTTGTTTCGGATAGGTGTAGTTAACAAAAAATATATATATATTCTCATATGAATAACTTCAAAACTTATTTTCTCAGGTTCTGAACAAATAACTGCTGTTATGCTGTTGTGTAGAAACATATTATTTTAAGTTTTATTTCATGGGGCTTTTATATACGACATACTGTTGTTTTTTAGAATGTAAATACACTCGAGATAATATTGAATACGGTTCTTTGTACTTCTTTGTTCAACGAAACAATTTCTTAGTGTATTATCGAAGAATGAACTCGGTGAAAGAATAATATTTACTTTGCTTCGGGACTCTCTATCGAACATATTATTTTGTCGACCAAAGAGATAATTGAATTAAATACATTTTTACTGTATATTTTTACAAATAAACATTTGACTAATAATATTATGTTTCGAATTCTGAAGTTTTATTTCTCATGCGTAAGAAATCTCATATCTTCCATAATGGTTACAGGGGAAACATATACTTGTCTACATATATACAGTGAAACCTGGTTAAGTGAGACATCAAGGGACCTGCAATGTCGTTTCACTTATAGAGGTATTCCACTTACCCAGTGTCTCAGATAAATAAAATAAATCTCAAATAAATAAATAAATAAATCTCAGAAAAAGATAAATTCTTCAACCAATCAGAAAAAATAGTGCATGTCATCCATGCCTTTTTATTATTTTGGTAATTCACAGGCAAAGTTTTAACACCTTTGAAACATCGTGGAGACTTAGATTTTCCGATTAATAGGATAGGCAACTTTTCAGTTCCTGACATGTTAGCACCTAGAAGTATTGTAATGCGCTCTTTACTAAGTTTCCCGCCATGACAAGACTCACCTTTTAAGGTAAATGTTTTATCGGGTAGACACTTATAAAATAAACCCGCTTCGTCTGCGTTAAAAATATCATCAGCAGAATAATTGCGTAATAGAACTGGTAGGTCTTCAATCCATTGGCTACATTTGTTAACATCAACAGCGTTACTTTCTCCACAAATTGCTTTGAAAACTATACCGTTTCTTTTCTTAAACCCTTCCATCCAACCATTGCTGCTACAAAAATTATGAATATCGAGCCTTCGCGCGAAATCTTGTGCCTTTTCTTTAATCAACGGTCCACATACCGGAACGTTTTTGTTACGAAGTTGCTTAACCCATGTTAGCAAATACTGTTCAAGTTCAGGATATTCTGATAAACGTACACGTTTTAGTTTTCCTTGTCCTTCAGAACATTGTGATTCAATTTTAAGTTTACTCTGAATTATTCTACAAAGAGTAGATTTTGGCACATTAAATTCGGCACAAACTTCTTCGCGTGTCTTCCCACTTTCATAAACGGATATTAACTTCAGTTTTTCACGTAATGATAACGATTGTAGCTTTCGTTTTGACATTTTTCAAATAAACATCTGTATGATAGTAAAGCGAAACTAAAACTGAAGGTAATTGAAGCTTAAATTAAAGTTGTACTTACGTACTTGGAATTACGTGTGGAATTTGTGGGTAGAATAAAAATGAGTAAGCAAACAATGTTATCTCAGTTACAGAGGTTTATGCATATAAAATTTACTCGCTGTCTCAGTTATAGAGGTAACTATCGAAAGAAAAAATCCCAGGTATAGAGGTTTACCTCGTCCCACTAACAGAGGTAATTCAGTGCCAAAGTGTTGGGACCTCAGCATGAGTTCCAGTTATGGAGGTTTCTCACTTATCCAGGTCCCACTTAACCAAGTTTCACTGTATTTCCATGCAATCTTTCATACGGTGGCCTCGTTTTTTCAAGAAGACTCATCTTACTTGAATATTGATACTTCAATATCTCCACCGACCAGAGATGAATAGGCACTCTTTGTTTATATTATTTTTAGACGTATAACGGTATCATTTCCCTTTATTGTGATCATAAGGTTATTAAAAAAAAAAAAAAAACACTATTCTTTAAAGATTGTTTGTTTAAATTACCGGTTCCCACATCATATTCATGTACTCCGATAGAGGGATCAATTGTTTCCACATGAAGTAACTGGTGGCTGAGTTTCTTCTCTTTAAGTTGACATGTGAGTTTATGGCGGGATCTTAGTCTGTCATGTAGTGGTTTTTATATTTTATTCATAATCTTGTGTTATTAGACTCTATATTTTGTAATATTGGTGGTGTTTTACGTAATATAGTTCGGTTATTATGCACAAGTGAAGTGGATGGGACATAATACCACGGAGCATGCATTCTGAGATGCCACCAAAGCTCCATGGAAAGTTCTAACAAGGAAACCACCATCTTGTTAGAACATTATAATTATCGCAAAACACTTACTTGGCAAAATCTTGTTACTTGACGCTGGCTAGTGCACAAACCGTGACGGAGCCAAAAAAATTAAGAAGAAGAAGAAGAAGAAGTTGAGATGTGTCACTTAGTCTTTTATCTAATAATCTCTGCTTTATTTTTTAATCGACTTCGAATAAAAGAATGTTCTCAATTCGGTTGTATTTTTTTTATATATATGTTACCCCACAAACGCTACGATTTATACACCGATTAGGAAAAATGTTTAAATGAAAAGGGGATAATTTCAAGAGGGTTCCATTTTAGCGTTCATTGGCATTGGACAGTGAGTTTCGACGTGGAACTTCTCAAAACTGAATAAGACGTTTATAATGATTGAGATATTGGAAAGTTTATGATAATCTAAGGCTACCTTGGTACCTACCTGACTACGGTCGAAGACGTTCTGGTGCATTTTTGTAAAGTAGATTTTTTTTGAAGTCGGTTTAATTTTTTTGTTAAAATGGTCTTTCATTAGTAATCCACTCGCCGTGGTCCGCTGCGTTCGATGAGCATAATTACTACTTATTTTTCTTGGAAGTAATTGTCAGTGTATGTGTGTTAACTATTATTTAGATAGTAGAATACAATTTATTCTGGCTTTGAAATTGTATCGCCACGTGTGACACTGTGTTCTCATGTTTATTTACTAGTTTTTACTCGTGGATGTGTTCGCGTTAATTCCCATGACGTACCTCTCGGGTACCTCTTACAATTGACAATGTGTATACAGTTTGATGACAACTGGTCGAGTAGTTAAGGCGTGTAAGCGTAACAAACAAACTATCGTTCATATTTATACTATTACTTAGGATTCACTATGGATTATTGAAGGAAGTCATTAGGGCGATGCGTTAACCTTTTCTTCTTTATCAATTACATTTTATCTTGTATACGTTTTAATATCATATCCAATGGTAATCATTTATTTTCGTACCAAAATAAGGTATTGGAACTTGTTTAGACGTTAGAAAAAAATAAATATTCTTATATTCGAAATTAACATAAATAATGAATGAGAGCGGTCACCGACATGTAAATGCAGATAGAATTTGGTTATACAACGCACGGTTACGTAATTCGTGAAATTAGTTTGTCGTAATCAATAAATTATGATTCATATATATATATATGTACGTACGTATATATAAATACATATTTATATATGTACTGTGTACGTTTTACTTACGGCTTAGTTCGGTTTTATTGTATTTTATTAGTGCGTATTACATTGCGACTGGTTTGCGTACGTTTAACAATTTTTTACTTTCACTCACTCGCGTTTATCTTTATTCATATGACCCGTGGGAAGACATTTTAAACAACATTTCGGGGGCCGGTGTTCCATAATATGTTGTTACGTACATTAACAAGAATACGTAGGATTGTTCAATACTTGCTGTAATTAATGAGTAAGAAGTGTAACAATTTATACATGAAGGTAAATAGCTGTTATATAAAAAATTTTCAAAGCAGAAGAAATTTTGTTAGGTGACTGACACAACGTATAACAAGTTTATACTATTGTTATTACTATTTTTAATTGTAATAAATTAGCTTTATTATATTTAAACTTCTCTGATTTGTACATAATATTTGTACATGATATATAATATACCAATATACGTCGATGAATTTTATTTCGAAGTGAAAACTTCTTTAGGTGCCTTGAGCACTTTTTTACGTGAACAAAGATCATGGGAGACGCGACATCGTCACCGCACGCTTCAATGAGCTATATGCATACTGTGTATATACTGTGTACATAGAATTATTTTTTTTACGATTGTAGGCAAACGGACAGACGAGTTACCTGATGGTAAGTAATCACCGCAAATTCACATGATCTCCAGTGTAAATTAATTTTCATCGAAATTTTCGAGAAGGTTGTGAAAATATAATTAAATAGAATATTATACCATTGTAGTTTTGAACGAAATATACGTGACGAGACAGTGCAACATAATTCGTTCTTATCTCCAGACAATTTTATAGCTCAGTTTCATTTAATACTACTTATCCCACAGGGTTAGACTATCTAATTGACTTGATTAGAAATTGTAAGTCTTCTATCGCGGTGAGTTATAACACGGTTATCTGAAATTACAGTTTTATCTTTCTCTATGCAATATATTCAAAAAGTCGTTTAATTTTCTTACATTTCAAATAATACACACACATACGTACGCACGTACAAACGCACGCACGCATGCACGCACGCTTGCATGCACGCACGCACACAGTACCTGTGGAGGTAGGTAGGTATGAGTATGTAATCATCGTCTGTCTTTCAACCAATTATTATTATTTTTTTTTTAATTTTGTACCGATATCGTATAACTTACAAACAGACATTTGAATTTAATTTGTGTGTTTAGATTTTACTAAAATCCCACGTGGTCAAAGTCGCGTGTAACAGCTAGTCAAATATATTAATGGTACCATCCCACCGTTATGATGTTGTATTAATACATCGGTCTGAACCTTATGATTTCAGACTTTACTAGTCTAGTAGGCTGTAATAAAAACTCTGTCCCGAATTGGCAAGGCTTGGCGGTATGTAGAACGGGTCTCCAGGGGAGCAGGGGTCATAATGTAGAGTGAATGGCGACAATACTCGCTTTACCGTAATCCTATTAAAGAGTAAGCGAGATATGTATACCGAGATGTCTCTACTACATTATATAACTAGCTGTTACCTGCAACTTCGTCCGCGTGGAATTCAGTAAAAAAATTTGTTCAGTGTAAACGTTTGTGTGGGGCGCGCGCGCTTTTCGACGCTGCTTCTTTACTTTATTATGTTTGTGCGCAATCATAATTTTGTAAAATAAAATTGTCTCTTGTTTCTCCTTATAATATCAGTTATCTGCAAATTAAAGTTCCGTTAAATCCGTCAAACCATCTCGGAGATCAGAGGGAACAAACAAACAGATTAAGATATTTTTTTTTTAATAAATAACCTGTATACTTTCATATCCTTTTCATAAAAAGCTGTTATTTTGATATTACAAACAGACACTTAAATTTTATTTATTTGTACAGATATTTTGTTAGAAATGAACATGATAACTGACAAAGCCATTCTATCGTTCTGTTTGTTTTTATATTTTGGCGACTAAACCTTTGCAGTAAACACTAATAATTTTGACAGAGAAGTAGCTTGGGACTGAGAGTTGGTTGTTTGGTTGGAGATGCTAATTTTATCCATAATAAAAAATACGCAGAATAAGTCACAGGGAAAATCTAGTAATACAATAAATATATATTAGTTTATTTCTTATTTAATCGTAATAAAATTTAAATGAAATTCATTTTCGCTGTTAAAAGTGTCGACGCAAAACTAAGTTAGTATTTACGGCCCGCCTTTGACATTTGTGAATACTCTTGTAACATTAACGAATGGATATATTTTCCTTTTCATTTCGGGTGACAATTTTAATAGGTCATGTTAACACTACACAGCAGTCTAGTATGACAGACTGGCATTGAGCCAGTTAATCCCAGTTCAAGGACACTCCAATTGTATCTATTGTCCGTACTAAATATGTATCATACTGATATTAATATATATTTATACATATATTAAATTAAATTGACGTAACTCGGATGAATTGAAATGAGAAGTAATTATAATGGGTCATAAAATGCAAAAAAAAAAACAATTGTATCGAGTACGTGCCAGTGATTTTTTTAAATTGAGACAATTTTCTGTTCTTAGGGTACTTTTGCAATAAAATTAACTTAACATTTTCATGTACAGTACGTACTATTAAGTATTAGCATTTGTCCATTGTCTGGTTGGTTTAGGATTGCAAACACACTACATTAAGAGGGAGAGTGCGACTCAAGTGCAGCTATGTCTTTCTTCAGGTTTCCGTTTATCTTCACAGAAAATTTCCTTGGGATCGAATCGAAGGTTTTGCCTCTAAAAGGTAATAAGCAGACAAAGAGTTAGGTTAGCATCTATACTACATAGAAAATAACCGAATACGTATTAGACTATTTAAAAAATATATATGATATGAAGCTATTATTTTCCCAATACCTAGTATTTACGTTGAAACGTATAAAATAAATTCTAGTCTATCAAATTAGAAAGTACGCTTCTACCACGCGGAATACGTTACGCCATTCTACATATATATTTGTTACGTTACATGCTCACGTGGATTATACACGAAGAATGCATATAAAGTTTGTTTTATTACCTATAAAAAGTATACTCTTCTCGGGGACCCGTAGATAAGATACTCACGTAGGCAATTTCATATGTCGCATGGAAAATATATATCTCGAAGAAATAAGGAATGCTTCGTTACGGTTTCAATTTATACTGGATACGTTTTTATTATGAATTAATCTTACATAGAAATACACTTGAAGCTATAAATAAAACCTATTGAATCGGCCCTGGAAGAGTATCGAAATTATATGTTCAGGATATGTAAGGTCGTAATAAAATAATAAGTGAAAATTTCAGATCTCAATTACAGAGGTCGAGAAAAAATTTTAAACTCAGGGTTGATTAAACCTATTTACTTATAAGTATAATAATAAACTTTAAAAAATTGTTTTTTCTAGGTACAATGGTGTTGGAATTCCTACGTCTTTAGAATTTTATTAGCGGCTAAATATCATCCAAAAACCTTTTATCGGGGCCAATTCACTACGCGTATACCTTTTTGGGATTATAGTTATATGTTCAGATATATGAAATCTATATATGTTGACTGCTCGATTGATGCATGCCCGGTTTCTGAAGCATTTTTAACTGTAGTTTATCTGTACAATAGCGCTATCGGTTCGATAAATTGTCAAATTGGGTTTCTAAACACACAATCATACATTATATGTCAGTTAACCTTGGTTCAACTTAACTGGCCAAAATTGGGCGTTTACCTATTCGATAAGTTTTATTTGACTTTTCATCTGCCAAAATTGACCTGAAATCCTTTTTTCTTTGTGTCGGTATACTAATTTTAGGACAAATATTGCTTAAATTATTGTTTATTATGTTTCATAACATGAATAAGGATCCGAAAACTCACCGTAATTCAGTATAAAAATACTGTAGATAATTTTTAATCTCTGTACTTCAAAATCATTTTATGTTTATTTTTAAGTACCCACTGCAAGAACAGATTCAGGTCTCCTCACAGTATTTCACTGTCAGCCGATAATGTGACCAATTTAAATTGGTAAATACATAATTCGAATACCAAAAAATATTTGGTATAAATGGTGTTCGATCCTGCAGACATTTTACATCCCACCGGTCAAGCCACTCGACCACCACGACTTACTTAAACTACTAAAATACCAACGCTGGTTTTAGAGCGGAATGTTGTTACATTTATGCTGATAGCACTCGACATTATGTTATCCGTAGAGTTTTAGAAGGATCTCTATATGTCCTGTAGTAGTTTTTATTTTTTATTCATAATCTTGAGTAATTTGACCCGATAATTTTGGCACTTTTGGCAATTTTGGCACCATATTACGTCATATACTTCGGTTATTGTGTATAGGTGAAGAGACTGGGAAGTAATAACACGAAACGTGAATTCTGAAACATCATGCATACATCAAACGTCGGCAATCATACGAGACCTAAAACAAAAGACTATCGTTGGAGTTGTCCATCGGAGCCTCACCACTACAAATTCCAATGGATAACTCGCGGTCCTACGTAAAACACTTCACATGCTTATGTGACAGCATATAGACGGTGTTAAAATTAAGTTAATCCCCTGTCCTCTATGCGGATTCGTAAACGTTCAATTTTAGCGTATCCGTGTGAATTGCGTGGATTCGAATGCCTCAAGTGTTATTGCAGGTTTAACTCCAACAAAAGTGTCTACCATTCCTTTTACTTGTTTTTTTATTTTTATTTCGAATATGTAAATTTATTGTAATGATTATGTATCTTTGTTTTTACCACGTTGTCGTTTGGTGTTGAATGACGATATATGTGAAGATACTTAAATCTACGCATATAAATTTTCTTGGAAATTTGCTGAACGTACGAATGTAGTAAAGAAGAAAAATTTAACAAATCTTGCTTTTAAGGTAGGCGTCCCACATTTACGCATCGCTTCAAACGGCTCGGAGTGTTCCTTGTATAGGAAGTCATAAACGTGCGCCCTCTGATCCGCATCGTACGATTCGCACGAATATACCCGGCGGGAATGCCGATGCCGATGCTCCGAGAGGCAAATTTGAGATACGCCCCGATAATGTCATAGGGAAATACGGAATGCTCATCGGTGCACGGACTCCGCACGCTCGCTCGCTGGCTCTGCGTGGTCCGCCAATTACCTTCAATTACATGTGGCGTCGGCAATCCGATTGCTGGTAGTTTCGCTTTTCCGTGAGGATTTTCAAACTTTTTCTTTACTACAAATTAGGTCCAGACTTGTTATAAACACAACAAAAAAAGACGAGGGAGCCATAAGGATTACCGGCAGAAGTGAAAACTCAAAGTAATGGAATGATTGTGTTCTTTTTTTAAACGTAAAATCAATTGAGCCCATTAGAACCATAGTGGCCTAACAATTTTTTTAGAATATTAACTTTATTATTGTTTGTACTTAAAATTGAAAGTATTGATAGAACCAAGGTGATTTTAAAGTGATACAATTAATATTCACTAGATGGCAGCATAAAACACTGTTATTGGTTTTATTCTGTATGGTGACGCGAGTTTCATGATTTTTGTTCACCCAAAAAAGTGCTCAACTTTTTACTTCAAAAAAATTTGCTAAAGTGATGTGTTTAACATACATTTGCCAATTGATTTTCTTTACATATACAATTCTTCTGTACATGTGTATGTGACTTAACTCCTCCTAAACGGATGGACAGATTTTAATGATTTTTTTTGTGTGTGTTCTGATGGATTAGACTATCTTAGATTCACAACGGGATTCGTAGATGACGCTGCAGTCTGATTCTAGAATTTATTTTAATATCGGAGTAGGACAACGTTCGCTAGGCCCGGTACTTATGTGCATAAGATACCAACAGCGCTATGCCAATGATGTTGATGATGACGATGATGATGAAATAGGCTGTGTCTTTTAAATATCTGACCTTAACCACCCAACTGTATTTGTGACGTTATCGTATGATAAAGGTCGCCTTTTGTGCAAGTGCGTAGTAGAACGGGCTATACAATTGTTTTGAAACATTCCGAACCTTTTTTTGCGTATGATGTGCGTACTATCTCACTTAGAGCCGAAACTTTCTCTTTTATAAGCCGATCAAAAACTAAATTGTATCCAAAATAGAGACCCGCCCCCGCTTCTCATGGATGTAATCACACAGTACCTTTTACGGTGTAATGTTGCAGGACATGATCCCATGTAAAGAGTAATTTCAAAATATATTAATAATAATACTCAACATAACTGAATAATTTAATTGTATAAGGATTGATATTATATTATGGGGTTTCCACCCGTAATTTATAATAAAGTATTGTACGTTATTTCAGGTAATTGTACTCTATACTTTATGTGAACAATAAAGTACACGAAAATACGTTATTTGATATAATTTGGTTTCTTTGGGATTTTGAAAAGTATTATTTCGTTAAGAGAAATACATCGATTGTTCAATCGACATTACCACTAGCTAACGCCACATCACCCAAGCATTCGTTTCTTTAACAAATATTTCTGAACGCAACTTAACCTCAAATGTCAACAATGTCACTGTCATTAATTGTCACAATTTCTAGTTTGTTTCGTGCGAAGCGGTTTAAATGCATGCCTAATTATGCATCATCCACAATCACGTCATTAAAATACATCGATTTTTCCCTACTTTAATAAATACCTGTAATGTACACGAGATATAAATTTAAACCTTGCGGAAGACATTCTTTAATTAACAGATGAAAATCTTATCAAAATTCGTTGCTTATAAGAACTAAGCGAATACAGAGACAGACACGAGTTTTATAAAATGTATAGATTATAAATACATAGCTTCAGTGGACATTATTTCCTTTACCCATATTTGTTAGTCTTTATATAACTTTATATTAAACTAATATCATATATTTACAATTATACTATTGGCAAATTAACGAATTTTCGAAAATGAATAATATAATGTGCAATTTTAATTTATTTACCTATTTTCAAAACAGTTTGATAAACCTAATGTCCGCCATTATATGATAGATATTTTTGTATTTAAAATAGTTATGCAGTTGAGAGGAAGTTTTATCTCATCGGAACAAAGGGGTAACTCAGGCAGACAATGCTGTCTAAAACGACCGGAACTAATTTACCTTCCTTTCGCTTCACTCGATGTCTCAGCCACTGTTCGCACAAATACTCTTCTATAAGAGCCTCACTTGGTATAGAAAATAAGCGTTGAAATTGTTACCATTATGCACTACATTCTAAAAAAAGTGTATCTATACGAATGGTATATATCGGGAAAAGATTTTAATTTTTAACTTTGTACTGGATAAACTGAGATTATTTTTAATCGGTTTTAAACATTCTGTCACAAAGTTTCATAATTCTCGAATAATATGGGATGTATTTTATCATCCAGATCTGAATTAACACGAGCGAAACCACTAGCAAAACCTAGTGATAAATAAATGATTTATTTTTATTATATCAGTATACTAATATATAACATATAAGAGTCTGTTATTTGTCAGGGATAATCTCCGAAACAACTCAACCGATTTATTAGACCTTTACTGGCAGATATACAGGACTGTCCATAGTATTTATTTTAAGCTTTTTCGTAGGGTCTAAGTAATAAATATAAAATATTAAAGAGGTAACTTATAATCAACATACAGGTTCTATAGATAAAGCAGTAATGCCAACATTACAATAAAAAAATATAAAATACAGCACAACATTAATTCAAATAAACAACTAAAATATTTATAGGATATTAACTAATATATATATTTATTTATATAAATTGAGTATAATAGAATGCTACGCTTCAATCCTAATAAATAATTTATCATTGACAAAAATAAGTATGACCTACGATTTAAAGTGTGATTTTAAATCAATAAATCGATAAAAGAACATTGCTGAGGCAGGCTCACTCGGCGGCTTGAGAGCCTTTATGAGTGAACACGGGGATGCGTGTCAGCCTATGCGTGTCTATGTTTTGGGACATCCGCATAATGCTTTCGGTAATTGATATATATGTTGCTAAAAAAGGGTTTTTGCGAAATTATATTACAAGTATCTAAAAGAAAAAAAAAACTGTTAATATTACTCGCAGGTGCTATTCATAGAAAATACCTCATGCAAAATATACCCGCTTTCCCTTTCGTCACGATGTCACATCGTCTGCTACTCCTTCTGTCGATATTGCAATTGCATCACGTGTGATATATCCCCCCCCTAACATGTACAAAAATATACGTATATATTTACATATATGAAAGGAGTGGTCTTTTTATCGTTCGAAAAGGAAAAAAAACAAGAGAAACATTTGCAAAATTGTTCGATGAGCTGCGAACGTCATGTTTCCTTATATTCCTCGACCCCCCCTTGTCACAGTAAGCGACAATCCTTAACCCGTCATAAGTGCGATCGCATTTTATGAACAGTCCCTTACTGTACAAAATGAAATTTAAGCTACCAGTATAGGTATACGCTATGAGTAAAGTACCAAGCTGTTTTGTTACAGCAAATGTGGAGACAGCGATAAATTTGATGCTTTTAAAATAAATCTGATGCGAGGTTTGTTCGAGACGGTGTTCCGTCCCGGCACTCCGGCCCGTCCTTGTCCCTGGTCGTCTACAATCGCCTTAACTATAATACGGTCTGCTACCAATTCTTCTCTTCCACTGATTTTATCTTTAACTTTCTTAGAAGTGTCCATTGTATTAGAATAATTATATCAAGGGTTAGTTCACTACGCTTCATTGTTTTACGCGACGGAATTATCCTTACAGCCGCCGAGTTTCAGGATAGGTTTCATGAATAAATTAGTGTTAATTTCTAATTAACTCCCGAGAAATACTTAAAATATTAACAATTTCGTAGTGTAACAAGTTTTACTTATAAATAAGGGGTTGTTATAATAAACATTTTAAAGTTCTCTTTCACAACTATTTTAGTATTTGTCGTATTTAGCCATATTGTTCAGTTTATGCTGAAACTCTTCTAACTTTTTGGGATTATATTGTATTAAAGTTTAATAGGGTTGAGCATAAAACGGTTTCTCTTAATTCTACGGAATCTATTGTTTGACCCTTAAACTTGCAATTATATATTTTGTGTATTGCCGTGATAATTATAAAATAACGCTTAACTTTTTAGCTTAGCTTTTTTTTTTAAGTTGGTTTTATTTTTTGCAAATTTTTTTTTTCAAATGATAGTATTCATAAGATTAGCAGTTGGTCAGAGTAATAGCGCGCGTAAAGTTGCCTAACAACCAAAACTTTCGTTTTTTGACATTCATCCAACAACTTCGAGAGTAATTACAACAATATTATATACTAGCTGTTGCCCGCAGCTCCGCAAACGTTTTTTTTATAATTGTAAATTACTTCTTATAAGATCAGTTATCTGTTAGTGAAAGTTCCGTGAAAAATGGTTTAAACGTTTTGGAGATAGTACTTCAAACGAAGCCATGGGTAAAAGCTAGTCCAAACTAAATAAGTGTTTTTTTCATAACGTTAGCTATCTGTTAGTGAAAGTCCCATGAAAATAGGTCCAATCATTTTGGAGATAGTACTACAGACCGAAGCCACGGATGACAGATAGTCTAAAATAGAGTAGCCTATGTCACCCGCTGTAATTTTAACTATCCGTCAGTGAAATTTCTGCCAGAATCGGTCCAGCCGTTTCGGAAATTACCCGGAACAAACAGACAGACAAAAATTTTAAATATTGTATTTTTGTTATCAGTATCGTGTATAAGTTCATATCCAATCAGTAAATAGTCGTTATTTTGATATTACATACAGACACTTCATTTTTATTATATGCATATAGATTTTGAGTAATCAATGACAAGAGACATGAAACTTGGACAGTAGATTCCTTTTGTTGCGTAAAGCGTCTCATAGAAGCGTTTTTATTTTATTTTACCTCTAAGTGTGTATTCGGGAGTGTCAAAAATTGTATTAGAGGATAAAACAAAAATCACCTATCGACTTCACATTTAGCAAGCAAAATAGAAATTCTAATAGAAATAAATAAACATCTATATATCTAATGCTGAACATTTTGCAAATTCAATCCCCTGAATTGATTTCTTATGGATTTGAAAGCTTAGAATATATAATTACTTGATCTTTAATTATCTTAAAGTATATGGTTATCTCCGAAGGACTCATATTTTCATCCCCATTTTTTAAACCTTTAGAGAAATATATTTTTAAATAGTTTAAATGTCCTTTTCAAGTTTTTGGCGGGATCTTAATCTGTCATGTAGTGGTTTTTATATTTTATTCATAATCTTGTGTTATTAGACTCTATATTTTGTAATATTGGTGGTGTTTTACGTAATATAGTTCGGTTATTATACACAAGTGAAGTGGATGGGAAATAATACCACGGAGCATGCATTCTAAGATACCACCAAAACTCCATGGAAAGTTCTAACGAGGAAACCACCATCTTGTTAGAACATTATAATTATCACAAGACACTTACTTGAAACAAAACATTGACACTGGCAAATGCTTCTGCGGTGCCAAAACAAGAAGAAAAAGAAGAAGAAATAGTTTAACTATGATTTTCATTATTTGTCCACAAAAACGTAGTATATCAAACCGTGTCTTAAGCCTACAAGCTATGATACAAAAATATCTTTTATTACATTAACGTGAACGAAGGCGCGAGCAACAGCTGAGTTTTATTATAAAAATGTGAAAATAATTACCATTTGGTGTTTGAAGGTAATTGTTATTTTACGAACCTTCGTATTAAAATATGAATTATATGGATTTATTAAGCGCCTAAAGCTGAAAGTAAAAATGTATTTATAACTTACTTCTGTATTGGTATTTTAATTTATCTAATCATTTACTGTTTCTTACGCTTGAAAGGGTTTCTTTCGTAGCGAGTTAATTGCTCGACAAGTGGAAAATTTGAATATCTTCGTGTTTACTTAGTGCTTAAAGTGTAATGTGTTGAAAAATATTGTCTATTTGCTTCTAAAAAAGCGAGTGACAAAATGGGAATGTTTTTGTTAAATTAATTATGCGCTCAGTCGCGTATATTTATTACTATACGAAAAGTTTAAAGCAAACTGAATGTTTTTACAAGGCTTCGTTAGAAGAAAGCTTATAGAAATTCTAAGAATAATAAAGAAATTAGCAAAAGTGAAAGGATTTTGAAATAAAAGGTATAATTGTAAAATTAATCTACTATTACAACTATATTTACGTTATTGATTGTTGTGTAATGTAAATAGTGATTTATTGTAAAATTTCAAATACTTATCTATACATACAATAAAAATGAAGTGTATGTATGTAATATCAAAATAACAATTTTTTACTGATTGGATATGAACGTATACACGATAATGATAACAAAAATACAACTTTTTAAATTATTGTCTATCTGTTTGTTCCGGGTAATTTCCGAAACGGCTGGATCGATTCTGACAGAAATTTCACTGAGGGATAGTTACAATTACAGCGGGTGATATAGGCTACTTTATTTTTTAACTGTCAACCGTGGCTTCCTCTGTAGTACTATTTCCAAAACGATTCGACCTATTTTCATGGGACTTTCACTGATAGATAGCTAACGTTATACAAAATAATTAAAGCTTTTTTATTTTGGACTAGCTTTTACTCATGGCTTTGTTTGCAGTACAATATCCAAAACGTTTGAACCATTTTTCACGGAATTTTCACTAACAGATAGCTGATGTTATAAGAAGTAATTCACAGTTATAACAAAACGCATGTGGAGCTGCGGGCAACAGCTATTTATGTATATGAATTTTGATTTATCTAAATTACAATCGACATTTTAATAACAGTCCACTAGTCTAAAATCACTTAAAGTTGATTCCTAAAAATGTGTCTAATTTTTCTTAATTAATTAGTATATATTACTAAATAAATATGACTAAATGAGACAATAAATACGGTTTAAAGTGGTTAGCACCTCGTCGATTGACGTAAGTTCGAATTTATACAATATGAATAACATTTCAAAAATGTATAATCAGATTTACCCAAGATATTTTATGTACATTTCTAATATCCTTTAGTTAACGTACGTTTCACCGGTGCGACGCAAACTTTACAAAGAAAGTTAAAACTTATGTCGTTTTGAAAAAAATAATAACCGCTTTGTACCGAGGAAATAAGAAATGTCTGAAACATTTTCTATATTAAGAATTTGACATTTCTGATGTGTATCCGAGGGAATGTAATTTTACTTTGCAATAAGTCGTTCATAGTTGAAATATTAAATGTTTGCAGTAAGTAGTATGTTCAAGACGGTGGAAACCGGATATTGTTTCTGTAATCTGTTAAAATTATAAATACCGAGGGGCAATTTGAAATTGTATTTGAAGCAATTCTGATTAACTTGTTAAGCTCATAATCGTTATGTATAAATTATTAAAGCTGTGTCCCGAGGGAACGGCGTAAATAATATGAATATTTGTTACAAGCTATAAGTACTCATTATATGCTAGTCTTAACAATGCGCCATGATGTGTAAAAGTATGTCGAGGTTAATAAATCTGAGCCAAATTAGGCTATATAAGCCCCTCGATACCGCGAAGCGTACACCGTCCAAGCAGAAAGAAGGACGGTGTACTGGTGGACGCACGAGATTGCGGCACTACGAGCGGCTTGCTTCGCGGCCCGACGGCCGTACGGGCTTAGCCGTCGGAGACGAAGTAATAGGGACCTCGAAGAGGAGGACCGGCTGTGTGTCGACTACCGGACGTGCAATAAAATATTGCAGGTCGCCATCAACCGGGCGAAGAAGAAGGTATTGGACGAGCTCCTTTAGACGATGGAGACGGACTCGTGGGGGCACCTGTATCGAGTGGCCCGGAAGAAATTCCGTGGCCAAGCGCCCCTGTTTATGGAAACTCTCCAGCCAGTGGTGATGGAGGGGGGCGTAGAAGTATTGTTTCTCGGCCCTCCGGAGTTCACTTTTCCTCTCATGTCTTCTACTCAGGAGTCAGACGAGGGGCTGATAGACTCTCCTCGATTACGGAGGAAGAGATGGGGAGGACGATCGAACACTTCCGCATAGGACGAAAAGCATCGAGCCCCGACGTAAGAAGAGATCTCCCGCTGCTGAGCGTGGTGGAAACCATTCTCGGCAGCAGGTCTGTGTGGAATATTGTTGCCTCCTTCTGCGAGGAAGTCATCTTGCAGAAGGAGCCAGCGGAGAGGGTCCTCTTCGTGGACCCTTTGAACGGTCGTTTCTGCAAAAGAAGGCTGGCGGAAGGAGGAGGCGCTATGCTCGCTTCCTTCAGTCACCATTGCCAGGTCTGGGAAAATGGGTTGGAAGCCCATGTTCCCATTGCACATGTCTGGTAGACGAAGGAGATGGCCGGTGTGTACACGGCGGCACGATGAATGCTCAAGAGATCTCGTGTCGCCCCAACAAAAGCGGCGGATGTACACCGTGGGGTTTTAGTGTGTAGGAGTATCACACTACCCATCCTCTCCGCCGAAAGGGTGGCGTCTCCATAATGGACTTCCTCACGTTAAAAAAAGGCTATACAAGACAGTGATTTTTCAGAATATAATGAAGGTTACAAATCTTTACGCTTTTATGTGCGCAGGACATTAAATAGTGACGAAAAAAAAGACAACCTGTAATTAGTTATGCATTGCTCTGCGTCTCTTTATTCGTGTTACGGTACTAGCTGTCCACTAGCTACTAACAAAGATAATGGGATCAAGTCTTTCCTTTTCAGTAGGATAATGTAATGAAATGAAATTCCAACTGAGAAACTGAATGTTAAAAGATCTCGCTAATCTCGTCTGTTTCATTCACTCATCCACCTTTTTATAATGAGATTTCTTTACCTAAATTTTTAATTTTACCTTATGATTTTATTTTATAGAATGTTATAAAAACTTTGTCCTGACAACTATACACACAATAAAAAAAAATTAACAAAATATCATTGTTATGCTTACATATATTCGGCAAATGATTTATATTTGTGTAGATTATAAAATATGAAATAGATCTGTAAAAAAAGGTATAATGACCTTAAGAAGCTTGTAAATCCGAATAAGATTATTAATTCAATTGAAATATATAAATCGGTTGGCGCTTACACAACATGCTTACATTCTACTTAAATCTTGTCGAGGATAATATATAAATTAACAAACAGAGAAGCCATCATTAATAATTCAAATTATTACGTGCATACATACGTAAGTGATATCTTTATTTGAATTGCATTACCTAATGTTATCTCAGCCACTTTGTATTTTACTTAAAAAAATTTAAGTGACTACTTCTTTTTACAGCGTTTTGAAACGAATTTGAAGTCATTTTTTGGTAGTGATAAAATGTATGGGTTTGCGTCATCGATGTTCTTGAAATGCTCGTAACGCATTACCGATGACCGCGACATGCTTGTGACGTATTGCGTTTGTGTCAGACTAGCGACGCGTAGTATAACGACTTGTGTACATGTATGTGTTTGTATTGAGTCTGTGCAGCACATTATATTTTTGATTAATTAATAATCTGTATAAAAGTGTATATAATTACTGCTCGGAATGCCAATAGATGTGAAAACCAGACTAATGTTAATAGTTTCAATTTACAAATTATGAAATTAAAATAATTCAGACTATACTTGATTTAAAAAATCAAAAAGCAATACAGTTATTCCTTTGTTTTGAGTTTTCATTTTTTCCGGCAGTCATTATGACTGCCTCGGCTTTTTTATATAGTAATATAACAAAGTAACTGCACTCAGTCCGATAGTAATCACAGTACAATCCAATAACAACTATGACCATTCAGTTATCTCCAATACATCGCCGTTCGTCGCTGTCATGCATACTCTCAGCTGCTGGGTATAAACAGGGGATTTCGAAACGCGATACGCTTAAGCCTGCCATTATACAGCATGTTACATCTGGTGAGTGATGGTCGCGTTCCATTCCTACTCATTTAATTTTCTTAACATTTTTTTTTAATTCCACACATATATAAATTGATACCTTACAAAAAGTACCAAAATTCATACACCGAATAGTCTGCTTGGAGTAAATTTAGTATTCTTATATTTATACAAATATAATATTGTGCTCATTGTTAATTGTACTGTTGTAATTTTATTCTCTCGTACTTAATTCGTTATCTATTCTGGATTCTATTATGGAATTGCATATGTATCTGTGTCTTTAGGTAAATTTTATTAAAGTTCGTCGTTAGGAAATAAATAAATAAAAATTATTGTTTCGATTTTGTTGCGATTTCTAAAAATATAATTGATTGTTCATTTAGTTTATCAATAGTAAAAATATCATATACTTCCCGTGTAAAAAAAATCATGAAAATTGGTTGACAATACATTTTTTTTAAGATTACTTGAAGCATAATAGATAATTCGTATAGCCCATTACATTCCGGAATGGTATCTTTACCTCCCGTATACAAAACGAAATTGTTGAAAAACCAAAATTGTTGGACAATATACATAAAAACATATGTTTACGTTTTCTAAAGGTATCATGGATTATTCTGTCATAACTTTTATTTTTATACTTTCTAGGTTAGCCTTTGACCACAATCTCATTTGATATTAAATGATAATGTAGCCTAAGATGGTAGTCACGCTAAACCTAGAGGGAAACTGGCTCTCAAATGCATCTGCCAGAACACACCAACAGGTGCTTGGCGACAGATTTTTTACTTTAGGTTGGTAGCTAGCCAGGCGGATTTAGAAAAAGACCTACCACCATACACCAATGCAAAAACCATGAAGAATGTTAATCGCGAAGGGCTACATACTTCGCGTGTTTGCAATTTTATCATTCAGTCATGCTTTCTCTAAGTTAAGTCCAGACATACAAACAGGCGAACATAATTGAATGGCTAATTCGTTTCCTCAGTATGCTTACAATAAATATCTATCATATCATGTAACTCCATAAAGAATTACATGTACAAACACAACTATACATATTTATATACTTTGGAATTCTATTTCCTCGAGCAAAAATAGTTACAGTGTAGATAACAATGCCGTCAAGTTTTTTATCCAGATTTTCTCACTTGAACAACTCTCCGTCACAGTAAGGGTTTGCTATTGTGTTATAAAGACTTTATCAGAGAAATAGATTATTCTGCTGAGGGTTTGTACATTTTTATATTTGTAAGTAACGTGTTCTTCGGAAAGCGTGGGATATAAATGTCTATACAACTAATCTTTCAGAGCATTAGATTGCCTATTTGTTACAATATATATGAATAGGCGACTATGAAACGTTCAGTACTTTTGTCCTTTGTTTCTCAACCGAATTTCTTTTATTTTTATTATTGATAGTGTTGTTTTTTTTTTTTTGTGAAATAAATAAAAATCCTCTGACAGTAGACAGATACCTTAACTAGATTGACAATAATGATAATATTTATGACAATATTAAGTGTAAAATATGCAAGATTAATAAATTAAAAATATATTAAAATTAAACCTAAGTAGATCAAAATTAAATGTATAAATTACAAGTAATAAATTAGTAATTTAGTGTTATTAATTTAAATAATTAGAGTTACTTTTTTGCATACCATTGACTATGTAATATGTATTTCAATAAATTAAAAATGATTCCATAACGTGGTATTTACAGACACTCGCAGTTCACGCAATGGAACGAAATTCAAAACAATTGTATGAAAAAAAAAATGCTTTTTTCTTTGCAACTTTACGAAAATAAATTCCAGAACCATCAAAATTGTTGCGCAAACTCAGCGGTCTGTAGCTAGCATAATGACTTTGAAATACCGGTCTAGTTAACCTAAGCTCTAAATAATGATTGATAATATCCATTCATAATAATAAACCGTTTAATATAGTACCGTGAATCGTGACATGATCTGATAAGTTCTTAATTGGAGGTTGGTTATTTTGAAATGAATATAAGCTCATGGTTGTAATTAGAGTAACGCAAAAATAAAGGGGGCAAATTAATATGAACACAGATTTAAGGTTTTCTATTATTCATTGAGCTATTCTATTCCCAGAATAGAATCAAAATAACATTTTTGAATACAGAAAATTAGACTAAACGAAAAAAAAAAATAGTGGCGGCAGTCTTTTATTGTAAGGAACTTTGATCTAATATAAAGAAAATTAATTATTGTTGTAGAGATTGTTTTTTTTTTTCAAAGTGGGTGACACAGGTAGTATTTAGTATTGCTTCCTCACGCTGTCAAAACTGCCTCCGTCTGTTTGGGTATACTTTTTATCAAAGAGCCAACGAAACTTTGTGGCATTCGGTTTTATTTCTCAACCAATGCACTTTCGAGGTCCCTTAGGTTAGCTGGTGCTAAATTTATTTGTTTAATTTGTTATTTCCCATTTTCGAAACATGCTCTATCGAATTTAAGCTTGGAAACTTGGATTCTGACCTCAGCCAGGTATTCTAATAATACCGCCACGGCGTGAGGACAAGCATTATCGTGGAATAAAATGAAATGATCTTTTTTTTTATATTATAGGGGGCAAACGAACAGGTGAGTCACCTGATGGTAAGTGATCACCACCGTCCATAGACACTAGCAACACCAGGGGAGTCGCAAGTGCGTTGTCGGCCTTTTAATATATGTGGGCCTTCGGCGCTCTCACTGATCGAACGAAACGCAACAGTGCAAGCACTGCTACTTCAAGTCGGCTTTCTGTGAGAGGGTGGTACTACCCCGGGCGAGCCGACCCATTCATTCTGAATAGTTTCAGCAATGGTTTCAGCGTAGCTCTACCACCTCTAAGTAATAGTTTCAGCGTAGCTCTACCACCGCTAGAAAGCTTCCTACGATGTGTAGCTCCGTACGTGCTTCTAAAGAAATATCGTCTCATACCACTACTGACGCTCCACCATAAGGCAAAAAATAGTTTAATCTAATTAAAAAAAAAGCAGCAATTAATTTTCTATGTAAATTGCCGCGTTTAATAATTTATTGTACATTTCATCAATTCGAAAAGCGACTTCCGAAAAATCCTAATTTCATATACTCGTACATCTCTATCTATTCTTTAGAAGCCAAGTAACTCGACAAAATAAACATCGTGGAAAAAAGCTAATTGGGTGTACACATTTATACCCGCTGAAAGTCCAATTATGCGGAATATGAACGTATTCCAGAACCTCACTTTGTTTTCTGTGGACGCTTCACGTAAAATGCCTCGGTTGTGATCTTTTCCTTTTCAATGCATTTTTTTCAAATGTGATTTCTTTTTTCAAACTTCATACGAATGTAATAAAAACTTATTCAAAAATTTTATTAACATTCGTATTATTAAAATCCATATAGGATCGAAACGGACATGCCTTATCTTTCCCTTTATATAAATTAACATTTGCGTCTTAGAATGAATTTCCCTTGGCGGTAATAAAGTTTTTGAATAATTTAATATATCAATACTTTATAAGCGTCCATTGACAGACAACGGGTATACAGAAGCGTAAAAACAGCAATGCGACAAAATTAAATATGAAAACAAAAGACAAAGTAGGTGACCGCCTCTTTGCGTCTCGTCCGTAAAGCGCTAAAGTTGAATCGGTAACTTTTTACATGGAAAATATTTAGAGCAATACTTGAAATTTCCTCTACAAAGATCGGTTTTCTTTATTCATACCAATATATATATATATTCATACTAAGCGTTATTAAATACTCTTTTGTTTAAAAGTAATCTTAAATCAATTTTACAGTAATTTAGCTTATACATTAGAATAGTACATAGGTTATGTGTAATTTATAAATATATTTATATTAGTTAAAATTGGCTAAAATGTAACTATAAGTGTCAAATAAGTTGGAAGAAATCCTGCATTTTGAAGATTTGGTGAAACAGCGGATGGGGTGTGACGGCGATGCGATGTTATCGACATGCATGTTACTTTGCCAACGTTACGATCCCGACTCGAACGTCGACTGCCAACCCGTCGCATTCGACATGATTTCTCGAGCCTTTCAAAGGAGATGTCGAACGATTCAGACGTTGAAGTCGTGTTGCTTTTGTTTGCGTGAACAAAATTACCAACAATATAATATTGTAATTTTTCCGCAGGTTTCTTCTCAAAGATTATCAAATAGCAGATTTCAAAACAGACTCCCCAATTTTTATATTATTAACGGGCCAAGTCATACTTAAAAATGTGGCCCGCAACAGTTTCTCCACGCCCTTTTTTATAAATAAGTAATACAAGACTGTCGACACGCCGGCGTGACGCGCTTTCATCGCGTTGTCTGTTTGACTACTCAAATGAATATTTGTAAAACACAACAACGTATTACGGCCACGCTGCGCTTTCGTCCTATACCGCCGCTGCACAGTTGTATTCCCGCCGGATGCAGCGGCGGCATAATACAACCGTTAGTCGAGCGTCGAGTGCGATGGCTCTGTGACATATTCTATATGAACTAGTATGTTACAAATGATCACGTATCGCCAGCGTTGAGTCGTCGTCTCCTCCCATCAGCTGTTGGTTATGATTAAACCCATGATTAAACCCTTACAGTTACACGATGATAATGCACCGTCATTTATAAAGAAGCTAACACAGACAAAGTCACGATTGGCTGCTAGTAGAAATATATTTGGTCTGTTACACAATGCAATACGTACGAATTTTATGGTATCGCCTAGTTGGTTTTCGAGTTAAAAGCGTACTAAAGGTACCGACAGTAATTTTAGGTTGAGTTAATTAACTTCGAAGTTAGTAACTTACTTCATACTTAGATTTATGTAACAATACATATAGTGAATCTTGTTCAAAGAATACAGTTAGGGTTTAAAAACGTTTCATGGTAATTGTGTCAATGGTTTTCGAATCGTGAAGAATGAATGCTTCACGTAAAATTTATTGGATATATTACATTTTTTTTTACTTTTATTTCTTAAACATTTGTTTTATATTAAAAAAAAATACAAAATACAAAGAAACGATTTATAAGTTACTATATTTATAAGTACTACGTATTCAGCGATGTTTTCTTGCCACGGAAAAGTGAGACGAGCGGGGGATGCAGATTCTCAAGAGAGGAGGAGTAATCTAATAACATTGTCTATAAAGAAATGTTATATTAGTAATGTATATTTTTGTTTTCGACTTTTTAGGTTTTTTTCTCTATACAGAAAGTATATTTTTAAAATTATAAGAAACAACTCAGACGATGTCGCGGTTAGCGGCTAGTATTCAATAAAAAAGTGAAGGTTTATACGTCATTATAAGTTCAATTGGTTTATTCTTTATATTGCAACGAAATTCTTGTATACAGCGATTTCAATACTCGTGTCAGATGTATAATATTTAATTATGTAAGTCACAATTGAATAATAAAAAAAAACAAAGCATAGAAAGTAACGTTGCGGCTTTAACTGCGCTGCATTCAATGCAAATGTTTTCGTAATTGTAAACGCCACATAGTGATGATTCATAAAACTCACTTGTTGGAATTTCAAAATGTTGTTTATCGTTTGGTCTGCGTATTTACTTAAGGCACAGCGCTCGCGAGGCGATTTTAATTCGTCTCAGCGTTTTTACAATACCCAAACAATTTAACTTTTTATTTAACATTTAGAAATTCATTTTTATTTATTTTAGCAACTTTATAAGTCTTTTAGCTTCTTTTACAAATGAAAATAAAAATGATTAATGTTTTTTTTATATTTTAAAAAGGACGGAGACCAAACGGTTATCTCCCTTCTCTGTTTTTCCACGGAGGGTTCTATATTTTTACTCTGTCTAGTTTCTAGTGTTATCAATAATAATTGGTAACGGTTAGCTTTTGCTTAAAATTGCTCTCGAAAAATCAATGGACTATGGTCGAATTTCGCCTACAACACGCTCATTAGTTTACATAAAGTTTCAATTTTAGATAAGATTCAATTCCGAGTTTATAGTTTCCTTAATTCCAATTTTTCGGTTTTGACATACAATTTTTCATACAAACTTTGTCCTGGCAATTACACATATAATTTATTTTATTTTATTAAATTTTTCGTTATAGACAGATAAACACTTATTATTGTCATTTGATTTGCATTTATTTCCCTATTATAGTTTTAATATTTTGATTTATACCTAATTTTGGTTTATTCGACAATGAATTCTCAGAGTTCTCAGAGTTACCGACTTTATAAACTCAAGTTAATCTACACCGATTTATGTGATTTAAATTCCTGTATTGAACTGTTGTATTGTGATTGAACAAAACCAGGTAAAACTTCAACAAATATAATCAATTCTTCAGCTTACACCATTGTAGTAAATGAAGAGAAATCAACAGTAGCATATTTTCCACATATAGGGGACTACAAAATAATCCCAAGGACGGTCTATGTCAGGGAGGCGGCCTACTTGGTCCTTGCTCTAATAAAGGCAACAAAAAGAAATGCAGCCGTTCATTACCGATGCGTTAAGCCGTGTAGCGCCGGCAGAGTAGAATAACACCACTTCATATCTTTCCGTGGGTATCGTAAAAGAACATTAAGGGAGTGTGAAATAGTACTGACCCCTTGTAAATTTCTCACCGTGATACTCTACCATTTCTTGTCTGAGTTCTTCCTCGGTTGTAACGGTCCCCGTTTCACTGGGTCCAGAAGGTAAAAAATGAGTATGTGCACCTGTGTCTTGCGAGTACACATGTGCACCTTAATATATCCTGCGCATCTGACCGCTTCCATTATTTGACTCCGAGTAGACTATTGGTCAAATTGGTCGCCATGGCCAAAATCGGTCGGAACAATCATCAACTGATGCGACGATGACATTTGCTAAATGATTTGCCGAAGTCGTTTAGACTACGGAGCGTGTCAAAGGAGTAAACAAATACATATTTAATTATAACCGAATCTTATTAAAAACATTACTGCTTCCACTACACGTGATACCAAAATCTTCCTATAAATAAGGTGGCAGGGAAAAATGCACGTTTTTAACTCACTTCGAATAGGAAGAAGTTCTCGATTTGATTGTATTTTTTTTTTATATTCGTTATCTCAGAACCTTGTCATTTATAAACCGATTTGGGAAATTGTTTTTTCATTGGCAAGGGGATATTTTCGAGGGGGTTTTAATTTCATTAGCATCGAACCTTGGATGCCGAAGATACGACAGGGAACCCCTCGAAATCTAATGGGAAATTTATTGTGATTGGGTATGCTTGTAGGTTTATGACAACACAAAACTAGGTACCTACCTAAGCTAGGTAAGTACCTAAGTATGGTCAAGGACGTTCTAGTATTTTGTTTTTGAATAGATATTTGAGAAGTTGTTTTTTTTTTAATTGTAATTTATGCTGTGTATGGTGCGTATTCTAACTGTGCCTTTTCGAAGACGATGCTTAGTTATTTATATAATCGTATTGTAATTGTGAAATACTTATTTTAATGGGAATGTATTTAAGAAATGTTCGTTGAAAATGCCCTTAAATTATAGATTTCTATAACACAGAGAATATGTTAGGACCGAATTTAACGTTAGGGCCCTCATTAGGACACCATGGCATCGCCACCGGTCGCGCCACCGACAAAACATATCCAGTTGTATGGAGGGTACCTCACCTGGTGTTAGCTTGGTTGCGTAACTAAGACTGTTGCCGGAAGCCGAATCACCCGCTGGTGGCGCAACAATTAATAAGTATAAAGCTATTTCGTGTCTCTCTCACTCCACCACCAGATGCACTACACGCTACACACACTAAGCGTTAGTTGGTTTTTTGGTCATGTTTGTATGTTACGCTTTCACGGTTTAACTACTTGACCGACCAACGTGAAATTACGCGTACATATTGTAAAGGGTACAGAGAAGGACATACGGTACCGATCATCTTGAAAAAGGATATATCAAATCTACAGTAACGCGAGCGGAGCTGCAAACAAAAGATAGTTACTATACAAGCCGATAAAGGTATTTAGTATCTACTTACATATAATACCGGTAAGCTACGAAAACCATTTCCATTAAGTACTATTTATGATAGAGTAATTTTACACTGAAGTTAGGAAGGTTGATTAACGCAAATCATACATATATGCATAGAATATTTCAGACAAGTCAATGAGTAAAGGTGCTCCTGAATATTCATAATACGAACACGGCACATGTCATATAAGCTTAGTGTAGACATAATTTTAACTTACAAACCATGCACCTGAGACCTCAGACCTTATACGTGACTACTCGTTGTAAGTTATTGCTTACCGCAATGTTACATTGCTACTACCTACACATAACGTTTTCAGTATATTCTAACAAAGCCTTTTATTGTTATATAAGGAAAAGTTGTTATTTTATAAGTCTACAGTGTTACTGACTTACTTCAAGTAATGTATATTTATTAGATTATTTATAAAATACAATACGAGCTGAGTGAGTGAGAAACGGGTAAGCCAGCAAAACTCTATAAGTGAAAGTAATTGTAAGGTGTCGTCTTTTTAGTCTTCTAAAACCTAAAAAGGGCCATAAAAAATATTAATAAAACCGCCATAAAGACTATAATCTCAACAACGAATACAGACTTATTAACATAGATAAAAAAAATTAAATAGCTTCAACTACATAAGTATAAAAATAATATCTTGTTTTGCTCACTATAATTATGTATTCAAGCTGCAATAGATTTTAAACGATTTAGATTTAAAACAATATCAGAAAAAACATGCGGTCCAATAGGCTGCAGGAATAATAAATGAATTATATAAATAAACCATTATGAAAGACAGTCGTTTTTCCCTCGCGGATCTCCATAACTCAGACTGTTACTGGTCTGCACATCTAAAAGTGACAATAGAATTTCTTTCTATTAATCCTGCCTAAATTTCGTGGAACTAATAACTACCTAATATTGTTTTTTGTCGCATTTTAGCTGAAAGGATTGTTGATATAACAATATTTAATAAAATTTAGAAACTGCAAAGCCACAGATAATATGTGAAAACTGAAACGCAGAAGAAATGAAAGGATTTATTTAAGTAAGTATTTGTATAAGGATATTGTTTTTTTTTTTTTGTATGCGCTTATTTGTAATTCTAATGGATAATCCTTATACTACTATAAAGTGAATACTTATAGCTGCTGTATATTGCTATATGTTGGCTGAATCCGATACACGACAAGCTGAAACAGAGTCAGAATGATATATGTATGGCGGTAGCAACCCACTGACTAAACGCTGTTGGCCTAACGGACCTTTACAGCTTTACCGGGGCTTTAGGGCGAGCGCTTAAGGCACTCAGCCGAAAGGCAACAAGCTCAAAGGTGCCAGAGAGGCCGAACCTCGGCTTGGGTAGTTGCCTTGGGATGAACGCGAATCGAACTTAAATAACCATTTAAGCTAAGCTAACCATACATGTACACTTTAGCGAGAAACATATGCATACCTTCATATGTGTCACACTTAGGCGTACATACATATAGTGCTTGATATTTTTGGCTAAGTTTAACTAGCCAGAAAGGAAAAACGGTCCCTTACAGAACCAGTGTACATACCGTGTGTGGAGTGCAGTGTCGTGTGTGCAAGGAGCTAGTGAATGCGGTGTCACTGTATCGCGCTAGCAGCATGCTCGAGGACTCCCGTCCGAGCGATCGAACCTAGGCTTAAGCTGCTGCCGAGGGAGGATGGGGCAGGTGTGCGGGAGCGAAGTTGACCGCCCGACCGCGGTGGCGTGTTTGGTGGTTTCGGGGGCGTGGGCGCGAGCACGCTCTATTTAAAGAGTCGTCGGTATGCATATCATTCGTTACAGACACTTGTCTTTCACTACGTCATCACTAAGCCACGAAACTTAGGATAGGACATAGGCTGTTTTTTTTTTGTCCTGAATATAAAATAAAACCTTTTATTTGTTTATTCATGCGTACATCACTCATTCGAATGTAATATTGTACACATGTTCACTTACGTTTTTGAATAATTTCAAGAATTCTATAACAGGTGGCGTGCGTATCGTTTCTTTCCAAAGAGCAAGGTGAAGTCGCTGGTGAAAGCTACTTATCGACAATTTAATCCTGTTAATCGATTTTATTATTTAACCTACACAAATAACTTATTAGGCCGTAATTCGAATTGTATTTATTATGCTATTGAATTATTGATATAATTTGAATAGTGAATCTAATTAATGAGTTTGGAAGTAAATTACATCATACATAGTTTTAAGTCCACCTTTTAATTATAGCCTTAGGTGATTGAAATATTTAACTACGAGTTTATTGCCTCTGTCTGTCAAATTGTTTAATTGACTTACCGATAAGGTTCTATAGCGTTAAGGACGATATATGAGGTAATATTACAGGCGATACTTTGAATAGTTTAATGCTCTACTGTGGTGCATGGAATTAATATATTGGAATTGTATTTAATTGGAATTAATGAGATATATTATGCGCTTTTGGATTAGATAGTCTTTGATTTTTAATTATTTTTTAGAGTCTAAAGAAACTATTCTGAAAATTAAATTCAGGGAACATGGATCTTAAAAAAATAAAAAGAATACTATTAATGTACGTGTGTGAGACAACATGATACAATGTACATTCTCCTTTACACATGAAGTGTGTATACATGTAATCATATCAGAAACTGCTTCAATTGACTAAAAGCTATTACGTTTCCGTCAGTCTGACGCCACTAAGTGTCCATTTACGCGAGTTACCGACTGAGTAGTCCTGCCTAAAGAAAACTATTTTAAGAACACAAAACTTTCGTTTTTTTTTTTATAATTCTAAATTTACTTTGCTTTATCTTTACTAATATATATTCGATTTCATGCAAATAGGTGTAACGTTTTGAGTACACAACTTATTTTGAATTTCATGGTGTGAGAGAATTAAATGAAGTAAATTAAAAATCTAGTCGACTCATGTTGTTCCTTTTAACGTTTTAACGACAAAGCCTATTAAGAGCTTACAATTAAATTTGGTATAGAGACTTGGACCTGGAGACTGACATAAGTTACTTTTAAGAGTCGTATCCGATTTATATTTATATCATTATACGTTTTATAATTGCGGCACGCTATGATGGCCGTTTTGACACATTACAATAGTGGCGTGAAATGTCGATGTATTTTAGAAAAAAAACAAAAATCAAATGCTGTTATGTTTTGCATTAAGCATAGACGCGAGTTTACCGGATGTGGTAACTATGCAGGCCAGCGATCCACTATATATAATTTTTAAATGCTGAAAACTAAAAATATCGAGTTGTGTTGGAAATAAGTATACTAATAATTATAATCGATTAATGATTCTGCAGTCCGGTGAAACTGTAGAGACCTTTCCAGGTCAACAGTGTAATCAGTTCGAAAAAAAAAACATTAAGCATTCTGTCAAACGACACAATTAGTTAAAACGTGGAAAGATTTGTTCACCGGACTATATTGTATAGTTATACAATATTGTAATAGTTAGTTAGTTATATAATATTTAATTTAGATATACTAATATGTACTAAATAAAAAAAATGTATTCTATTATTATCCACTTGTTCCATTTTAGGACTAACTGTACGCCACTGTTAACAATAAAGAACAGCAATTTGCCCCTTCAAACGTAGTTATTAATTTATACGAGACTTTAAGTGCGGACAAACGTCAAAGCGGCCATCACAGCGTACCGCTATAATAACATTAAGAATATTTATAATTGACATCGTCTTGGATGTTTATCAGTATGCGTGTAACATTCATTTAACGGATAGTAAGGTTTTCCTTTTTAACTTCGAGTGGCGGTTGCATAATACTTCAAAAGTTTATTCATCGTATAAGCGTATAACAACGACGTAGTCGCATTGGCAAAAAGCCAGTTGTTCCCAATCCAAGGGCACCCCAATTGTTTCAATATTTGAATAAAAGCAAATGAGTATTCATAATTATCAGGCGAGCATTAAACAGGGAGTCATTCGGTTGATCATGTAACGTTTCTATTTTCAATCAATCAACTGGCGTAATTTCATCCTATAATATGTAATTTGTGTGGCATTTTATACGGTGTAAATTAATAATTATGTGTAACAGGAGAAATTTGGTATAATGCGATATATGTATATATTAGATATTGGTAATTAAATTTAATAAATATCTAGATGGTAGAGCTACGCTGAAACTATTACTGGTTTCAGAATGAATGGGTCGGCTCGCCCGGGGTAGTACCACCCTCTCACAGAAAGCCGACGTGAAGTAACAGTGCTTACACTGTTGCATTTCCTTCGGTCAGTGAGAGCGCCGGAGGCCCACATATATTAAAAGGCCGGCAACGCACTTGCGACTCCTCTGGTGTTATCAGGGTCTATGGACGGCGGTGATCACTTACCATCAGGTGACCAACCTGTTCGTTTGTCCCCTTTAATATAAATAATAATAATAATAATAATAAAAATAATTGTTTTATTATTGTACAAATGATCATGATTCCATTACCTTCCACAGTAACCCATTAACACTGGTAAATATATCTGCGACGCTGGTTTAAAAGAAGAGTGTAAAAAATACAAAACATTACATACAATTTCGTTTCACTTTTAAATATGTATATGACTAAGAGCTTCTAAAGGAAAATTTATAGATAGTAGTTGTTCGGAACTGTTGAAATTCCTTTTCATGCTTCGTTTCAAAGATCCGATATCAGAAAGCGCGGAACAAATTGTGTAGACATTTAGAAATTTTTTATTAAGGTCTTTTTTATTTTGTTTCGCTGAACAACTATCAATGCCCACTGTAGGTTTGATAGATAAACAGAATTGATAGATGTTTTATGTTATGGTTTTCTTTTTCAAGGAAATGTCTCTATTAACGGACATGCTTGTTAACGTCAATATTTGTTTGAATTCAATATAATGCCATCACAAAATAGCGCACCTATTGTTTTTCAAACAATACGATTGAACCATATGACGTGTTTCGTTACAGAACAGTAGTATTCAGTTCACGTTTAGCCGCTGTATGTAAGTGGTCAAAATATCTCGTAATGTTCACGATGTCGGTAAGTTGTTTGTTGACAACTTTTACGCAAAACGCTTTTAGATTTTTTTAATTTATAATTGTGAATTACTTCTTATATGATCAGCTATCTGTTAGTGAAAGTTCTGTGAAAAATGGTTCAAACGTTTTGGAGATAGGACTGCAAACAAAGCCATGGGTAAAAACTAGTTCAAAATAAAAAAGCTTTAATTACCTTTTATAACGTTGGCTATTTGTCAGTGAAAGTCCCATGAAAATAGGTCCAATCGTTTTGGAGATAGTACTTACTATAGACAAAGCCACGGATGAGAGTTACTCTAAAATAAAGTAGCCTATGTCTGTAATTTTAACTATTCGTCAGTGAAATTTGTGTCAAAATCGGTCTAGCCGTTTCGGAAATTACCCGAAACATACAGACAGGCAGACAGACAAACATTTTTAAAATTGTATTTTTGCTATAAGTATCGTGTATACGTTCAAATCCAATCAGTAAAAAGTCGTTATTTTGATATTACAAGCAGACACTCCAATTTTATTTATATGTATAGATGTATAGATAAGTTCAAACGAACGTTAAAAACACTTAGATAGTTAAATGACTTTCATCCAAAAGTTGTATTCATTTTATACTACTTAATAGGGTTAGGCCCTGGTAGGATTAAAGCAAGAACGTAGAAGATATGCATCGCTTGTACAAATTGCTATATGTGTATGAAAGGATAATTTTTGACCGTAGAGAATGTAAGAGGAAAATGTTGTAAATGTTCTTTACAAGGGTCTTATTTAGGTCAAATAAGGACCTGAAGAATCAGAAGATGTAGGTGTTGATCACAACGTAATTATTTCGGCAATCTAAGCCGGTAACACACTGAACCTAGATATCAATTGCGGCGACCGGAACGCAATACGAGTGTGGTAACATATTCTTTGCTTTACAGCAAGCCCAGGTGTCATTGAGCTATCCTCATTTCAATAAAGATCCTTTTTTTTGGTACATATGAATGTTTCACTGTAATCTAACCTGATCTTAAGTGACGATGTCGGACAAAATATGAATACGCAGAATTAAAAGTAGGTGCTTTAACATAACTATGGATATATTAGTAAAATATTTTTGATTTGGGTGTAGGTTATTTATTAAGTTGACTATCGAAATCCTTCCCACCACTGTTATATAACTGCAATGTTAAAATTTTCCTTCACTAAAAGCACAGGCTCATTTTGCAATTAATTAATTTGCATATAATAATATATATTAATCCATTAATGTCTGTATTTTTGCAGATAATATCGATATTGTTAGTGTGTTCCGTGAACCGTGGAACTCGTAGTGTCCCTGTCACTAATGGGCTTACGGTGAAGTTTTATCCAATCTCAGTTAAAGAAGATCCTATATCCGAATCGTACGATGCGACGCTTGCGAAAATTCCTCGAGATCCCTCGCTGGACACGAACCGGGAAACACTTTCGGAAACGCATTTTCCTCATACCGTTCAACTTGGGCTCGATCGTGATAATCGAACAGAAAAAACAAAATACCTATTCAACAGATGTAATTACAATGATACCTTAACGAGCGAAAGTGTCAATAATTTAAACCTTCCGTTGCTTAAACAACCGTTTGATGAATATAAAATCTTGGTCGCATTAGCTCCACCCGTTGCGAAAATCGGCGATAAAAATAAACTTCTGATAATATACATAGTGTTTTCTGAAGATCATAAGAACGATTTAAATCCTATAAATGTGCCGTCCGTGTATTTCGTGAACAAAATAAAAGATAAAACCGATAACGAGGAAAAGGTACGCGTTGATCCAATATTTATTGTCGACGGAAATCGAACAGTTACTGGGCTCAAGAGTAAAGAAATATCTAGATATATTACATTTAGAAACAGATTAATTAATGTATTAAATAACAGACTCGTTCCTTGAAGTTTTCAATAAATTTTATATGACAAATTTTTGCCTACATTTTTGTGACTGCCGTTGATTATATAAAGCATGTTCTTTTTCTGTATGAGTTTCCATATCATTCATAAGGAATGTTGTAAGCGATGTCAACGGTCGGTTGATCTCCGTGAGAACTCCTTTTTTTCAAACTATCTTCACTGTTGATCTGGCAAGGCCCCTACAGTTTCACCGGATTACTAAGGGGAGCGCTTAAGGCACTCACCTGATTGTATATAGGCAACCAGCACAAGGGCGCACAGCGAGCCTCGGCTTGGACTGTCACTGAATATCCCGAGTCTAACTTAGTTAAGCTAACTATAATTTCATATAAATATGAATTCGTGAAAAATACACGTGTACCAAGCATGTATGTTTCACGAACTTATACATGTATCTTGAATCTGACTACCAAGTTAATCTTAAGCTAATTCCGTTCGAAAAAGGGATTAAAAAAAAAACAAACCCAACCACTATGTGTTCCTATATGTGTGTATGTGTACGTGTGTGGAGCGATCGGTGTTGTACCGTGAGAACGTTCTCTGCTGTGTGTACGCTATGGTTCTTATATCATTGCAGTTGATAGTACTTTACAATGGTGTTGTGGTTAATAGAGATAAAATATATAGAAGTAGCTACGAATAAATACTTGGCTTAAATTTGAATTTATGAATGCGAAGCGAATTAGAACCTTGAAAGTTAAAAAACCTTATATATATATATATAATACTTGCTGCGTTGTTCAAACAAGAGATGGTTACAGGACGTAAAAGATATTGTTATGAATTACTTAAAGAAGAAATTTTAAATTACTGTGTCACTGTTGGAAAACAAACTACGCGATGAAAGCGTCCCGATAATGATGTTGTTCGTTACAAATTCTAAAAAGTGTCCTCTTTAAGATTGTTTTCTTTCGATTGAGTTTCATTTGCATTGAGAAAATGTATTTTATTTTATGGTTTACTCTTCCGAACGTTAGCTTTTATTGATAGAACATTTCTTAAACATTATATATATTAATTAACCTACGCTCAAGGGTTCAAGATAATCGAATTTGCACAAAAAAATGTTCTTCAGTTCAAAATATTACATTTATCGATACATTATTTTTAAAATGATGGCTTTAGAATTTGGAAATCGATTTTTCTCAATATTGTAATGCTGGTACTACGACATTGTGAAATATATAAATGCCTGTATATCATGAATATGTGAAGAGCAATCATCCAACTAAAGGTACACTTCCATAAAGATATGCGAATACTTTCAATTGACTGATACATCCTCACAACCAATTGTTTTGATAAAGCATCAAACCAAGGAAACTCGTTAGTTGAAATCTCGAATTAGACTCCGAACCTCAATGCATAGCAAATAAACAGAGGACTGCGCACATATTGACTGCGAATGAATTAAAAACATACGGATATTTTATATATGCTTAGTTAATTTCAATATACGGAATCGCATGCATCGAAACAACTCTAGGCGAGGTGCGGCCACTTTGGCACACTTGCGTTAGTTGCCATTTCGACTGAGTGCCTTCTGCGCCCACTACAGAGTCCAGTGAAGCTGTTAAGGAGCGTCTGTCTAACAACGTCAGTCAAAACAAATTAAGAACTGCGGTAGTAAATAAGAGCAAAATGGCTAGCGAGTGAATACTCTGTTGGAAGTACTGTTAGGATTTTCGTTTACGTACTATAATTATATGTATTTTTAAGGTACATTTCTTAATTACATTTTACTATAATATTTAATATTGCTGCTACCAGTGACTTCGTCTGCTTGACTTTTAGCAAAAAAAATCTAATTCTCTAATTTAAAATATTTACAGGCAACCCTAGTTATGATCATCATCATCATCATCATTATCATCTCATTCTTATCCCATCTAAGTAGGGTCGGCACAACATGTTTTCCTTTTCCACTCTCCCCTGTAAGATGTCATCTCAGTATTCATAGCTTTTATACACATATCATTTTTCACACAATCCATCCACACCTTTCTCGGTCTTCTTCTACCCTTATATCCGTTCACTTTTAAACTCAAGACTTTTCTTGTTACATGACGTTCATCTCTTCTCATAACATGCCCATACCATGCTAATCTATTACTCCTCAACTTCTCTGTCACTGGTGCTATTTTTAAATTTCCTCTGATATACTCATTCTTAATTTTATCCATTCTAGTTACACCACACATCCATCTTAAAATTCGCGTCTCTGCCACATGTAACCATGTCTCATCCTTTTCTTTCGCAGCCCAGCACTTGGATCCATATAACACGACTGGTTTTATTATAGTTTTATACACCTTCGTGACTCACAAATTACCCCAGCCACCCTACATTTATCCTATTCCTCACGCCATTGTCTATACCACTGTCGTTTTGGATCAATGAACCGAGGTAACGAAAATTGGAGCAGGCTGGTAAGGATATACCGTTTAAGGTAATATGACAAAATCTGGATGGACACTCGAAGTCGCAGAACTAATGTTTGGTTTTTAACCTACTAAACTTTAATATTTTTAAAGGCAACACTAATATTTTTTCTAAAGTAAAATTAGCCTAAGAGTACTTCTTATAACATTAGTTATCTGCTATTGAAAGTCCTGTCGAAATCGGTCTAACCGTTTCGGAGATTAGTCGGAACAAACAGGCAGACAATAATTTTAAATATGTTTTTCTTTTGTTATAATTACCGTATATACTTTTGTATCCATTGAGTAAAAAGCTGTTCTTTTGATATTACAACATACAGATAAGTTTTCTGCCATTATTAAATTACTATCGTTTCAAGGGGGTCCTTAAAGGTAACCTTCAACGTTTAATTGTGATCCTTCTATATTAATATAATTAGTGGCTTCGCAACCGAAAGGGGGTTGGAAGCCGTTCTGGAATAAATTATTACGAAAACGTCCGAGAATAATGGAGAAACGTGTTTATGCCATTAGAAACCTTTAGGCATTTAATCTAAAGTACCAGATGATACCGAAATTTATACAAAAGTTACAATATTAAGCAATACATTTTTCTTTTCAATGTCAAATGAAAATATCATTTTTATTGGAAAAAAAAATAAGACAAACTCATAAAGCTAACGTTACGAATCAGTGATCACTGCTTTCTTAGGTTCACAGATAGAAATAACAGCTATATATCAAATATAAATTATGTTGTTGTGTTACCTTATAACGATTGTCGTTAGTAAAACGTTTTAAATTATTCTGCTGTTGGATATTAAGAATAATATGCTGTAATACTATCATATTGTAATTTGTGACAACGAATAATTGAATCCCATGTTCGTGTTGTGAGTATGGGTGTCTGTCATATAAACTGCTTTCCCTTGCATACCTATTGGTTATTGGTTAAAGCTGTATTCGTTTGCACGTTGCAATACCGCCCGTCGACCATTCTTCTTTTTACGCTTATCCCACCTAAATAGGTCGATACAACATGTTTGGCATATTGTGATGTATGATCTGGCTTAGTAATTACGATCTGCCGCCTACTTGACATCAACCCTCCTCGGGTTTATTTTTTCGTACCACTATATGTGGGAAAAATATGTAACTGTTCATTTCTATTCATTCAATACAGTGACGTGGGCAGTTAATTCCTCCGGGTAGAAAGTTTTCCCTAGCAATGGCGCACATACAGGCTGGCATAAGTATTGTTATTGTTATTGTCAATAATAGTAATGAATAATTAACGGGAGAATAATGATTGATACGTTTAATAATTTCTTATCCATTGCGTAGTGATAATGCATTATGATGATTCGTTGCCGTAGTAAAAACGTCTCTCATTCGTATGTGTTTATTTAATCATAATAAATTCACCAGTAATATAGCGTTAAATATGTAAAGATATGGCAACATTAAATCTGTAACGTAATAAGATAGTATTTTGTGTCTGTATCTTTTTTAATACTTTACAAGTTTTAAAGTTTCATCACAATTTCGCGACAATTGATGTGAAATGACGATGGGGTCAAGAAGGCGAACACGCTAAGGAGGACTGGGCGTTAAGTGCAGCTGCCGCCGGAGCACACTTATGTGTTTGGCAGATTTTCAATATGAAGGTGACTGGCTTCGAAATATCCCTATCCCCAGGCAGAAAAACTCTTATCTCCATCCAGAACAAACCTTGCCACCATGCCCAATGCAAGTCCTACTATTATGCGGAAAACCTCCTCCAATATATGGAAAAATTTCTTTAGAAAAAAGCCTTACCATGCACACGAGGTGAACAAGAAAAATTTAAGAACGTTGAAATTACCGTCATCAGAATAAATATACAAAATTGTTTGTGCTACTGTTATGATACATCCAGTTTTTCATTCCAGGATTTTGCTATTTTTAGCTATAGTTTCAAGTCCCATAAATAAAAAGCTTTACTAAAAATATTTGATACTAGTTCCTGCCCGCCATTTTGTTTCAGCAGTTTGTTATATTAAGCAACAATATGTCTGTCAAAAAAGCATACATATATATATAATATATAACATGAAATACACGGATTTGTTGTAACGACTTGAGCGCCATCTATTGTAGGATGGTTGTACAAATTCAATCGGTATGCATACAATAACTCATTAACGTATCGTCGCGATGGGATGAAATAGTGTCAAAACATATAAAGTACAAAGTAAAGAATATTAATTTTCTTACGGGTCTGATATTATCTGTTACTATTATTATTTGTTTATAATAAGTAGTTGAGCTATGGTAAAAGGGATGTTGCGTAAATATCAACCGATAGCAATTTCGGAAATCGGTTGAAAGGTACCGAGTTGGTGCAAAAATGTTCCGTGTGAAAGAGCACTTAGGTGTCCCAATATTTATTGGTTTGTGACGTCCATTCTTAAAGGTATAGTAGGATTAAAAGCATTCCATGTGTAGATTATATAAATATAATATAGAATAACATAATTCATTTATTTCTGTTGTGTTTAAAAAGATACGATACGTGAAGTGTGCATTGAAGTTTAATATCGGCCATAAAAATGAACACCATTCCTTGAATGCCTCTACACTTCGTTTCTGTTACATTGCGATAACACTTTTTATTAAATTAAACATTTTACAGAATCGTCTTTCTTACTTGAATGAATTCGTTTATCAATTTTATTAATAAACTTGGGAATTTAATTAATAAATCGATTGCCTTTATACATAGTTTATTTTGGTTTAAATTGTAATTTTGCAATGCATTCGTCGTTTTGAAGACTCATAAAATCATTCATGCGTCCCTGTCATTGTTATTGCTTTCTTACGATCAATATATTTCCTATTCGATCCATGTGTGTCATGTAAGTGTACAATATACATTCTTCAAAATAACATTTTCGCGTATTCCTCTGCCTATCCCAGTCGAGAAGCGGCGCAGTGTAGGAACGTAACGGTGGATAAAGTTTTATGTTCATTTAAACAAATTAAATTATTCTAAATTATTGTCTAAAATCAAGAACGTAATATGTCGTTGTCAGTTAATGCTATCAAAATTAAAATACATAGGTAAAGCGTATTCATTTTGTAGTTTATCCAACAACAACCTAGATTAGCACCATAGCACCTACATTATAATACTAAGCAACGCACCTTTCACCGAAACCGTATCACCTTCTATTATTACCACGTTACATTGAATTTAGATGCAATCTCGTTTATGAGTGTATCGGTTGCTAAATAATCCATTAAGAAATATAGCTAACATTTTTGTATAGTAATTTTTATCTAATTCCTTCGTATGTCATCATTTAAGTTTAGTTTAGTAGAGTACTCGAGTTTCGTTCCATTGGATCAGCTACTATATAACCAGGGGGGGACGAGAGACTTACAATCCGGCTTGAAAGTGACGACCTGTCATAGATTACCTCGTCGGTCACCGGTGTATTAAGGCTGAGTTGCACCAAAATGTCGGTTATTGTAATGGTTAAAATTAACTATAACAATGACAAGAGCCACTAACAGTTACGTTTACTAGCACTAGTTAATAGTTAACGTTAAATCGTGACGTCATTTTAACTATTGTTAACTGGTGCAACCTATTTATCGCCTAACTATTACTTTAATCGAACTTTTGACGTTAACATTGACCGGTGTAATTCAGCCTTAGAGTATATTATGCTTGACGGAGGGCCGGTGAAAGGCGGGGACGCTTCGCTCGCCTTCTTCTACCACCGTAGCCGGGCCTGGGAAGATGGGCTGGGGGGCCCATCTTCCCATTGCACAGGTCCGGCGGATGGATGAGACGGCCGAAGATGTGTACACGGTCGTCTCCTGACAAAGACGGGGCCCGGCGGCGCTGATTGACGCTGGGCCAACCGCTGGGGCGACACGATGAATACTCAAGAGATCTCGTGTCGCCCCAACAAAAGCGGTGGATGTACACCGTGGGGGTTTTAGTGAGTAGGAGTCTCACACTACCCACCTTCTCCCCCGGGAGGTGGCGTGTCCATGACGGATTTCCCCATGTTAAAAAAAAAAAAAAAATATTATGCTTACCGTCAGGCACATTGACGTCACTTTGCTATACTATTATAAAATATCGTACAAACGGTCTCTTGGCCATGCCGAAGGTAAGTAAGTGGCTAATTTCATTTACGGTCGTATATGATATAAGACCTAATACCGTTACGTCACTAATTTTTAACTACCTTTTTAAGGAACCCAATATTTCGTCACATGGCATTTTGTACGAAAATAAACATGTCTGTTAATATAACAGAGTAAAGATAAGTTTAACGCTCGCCTTTAACCGTAAAGGGACACGAATCAGTCCGACAATTTCAAAACCCATATTATTTTACGACCGACACGGAGAGTTGTAAAACGACTACCGTTGTGATAATACTCCTGGAGAATTTAAAACGTATTCTAAACCGTATATAGGTATATGTGATTCAATTTCAATTCTCAGATACGAATGACATTTGTGCCCTGCACGAGCCATTCAATGATGGTGATTGAACGCCGCCTAGTATGTTTACGCAATGGTATCGCTCGTTTTCCGTGTTACAAAGCGCATCGTTTTAAAATTGCCCAATCAATTTTGTCAGTTTAGTTTTCAAATAAATATAGAACTGGATTCGAGGGACATCACTTATCACTACACTTCTCCACAGGAGTTAACAAGTAATGATAAAAATGATATATAAGTGGGTGTGTGTGTGTGTGTGTGTTTACATGTTTTTTTTTAATTCTTGATACAATACTTAATTATAAAGCATAAGGCATAGTCACGTGAACGAATTTCCGAGCTCTAGATAGTAAGTAATCATTCCACTACTCTCTTTCATCAGCCATCAATTCAGTATTTACATACTTCATACACATTCCTGACACAATCCGTCCGTACCTTCTTAGGTACTTCTCCGTTTTTATATCCACCCACTTCATACACATAATTCTTCTGATTATATGACTTTCATACCGCCTTTTATAACATGTGTTAATACCGCTTTGACCTATACTACATATTACTCCTCAACTTCTGTACTGGTGGCGTTATTTTCATACTTCATTTAATATACTCATAGCTTACCTCATCCATTCCACTTACACCACACATCTATCTTTACATTCACTTCTTTGCCACATCTTCTCTTATCTACCTCTTTCATAGCCCAGCAATAACGAGTAGATGCTTCCATATAATAATACAAATACATTAAAAGGTTTGCTGCTGTTGTGATATATTCCTCTGAATGATTTGTTATCAAGTTGATAACTTATAAGACGATCGTTTGTCATTCGCTGCTTCATAAGAGTTACGTATTACCATTTGGGAATATAACGCCACAAAGAGTAGATACCAGTTTAAGCCCATATAAAATGATCCCGGACGAAAGTAGTACTCTAAATTTATTAGTTACTAGCTGTTGGCCGCAGCTCCACATGCGTTTTTTTCATAACTGTAAATGACTTCTTATAAGATCAGCTATCTGTTAGTGAAAGTTCCGTGAAAAATGGTCCAAACGTTTTGGAGATAGTACTGCAAACGAAGCCATGGGTGACAGCTAGTCTAAAATAAAGTAGCCTATGTCACCCGCTGTAATTTTAACTATCCGTCAGTGAAAATCTTTCTGTCAAAATCGGTCCAGCCGTTTCGGAGATTACCCGGAACAAATAGAGAGGCAGACAGACAAAAGTTTTAAAAATTGTGTTTTTGTTATCAGTATCGTGTATACGTTCATATCCAATCAGTAAAAAGTCGTTATTTTGATATTATATTAATTTTTATTATATGTATAGATGAAGTTATAGTGTTCTGCAGATTATATATTTTTTTACATTGTAAGTTTTGAGCACATTTTCACCTGATGTTAAATGACGATGTGGTCCATAATGATAAAAAACTTAGGTAAGGATTCGCTCTTCAATGCGTCTACTAAACCACATCTGCCACTGTTTTAGTTGATTCATCGAAAGCTTCAGCGCACTATAGAATTTGAATCTATGGCCGCTGACACGATCCTTGAATATGGTATCAATGATATGATATCATTGCTTAAGAATTATTATATTTATGGTATAAATTATTCTGTTAGAATGTTGTAATTATAATGTTGTAATTTCTTATACGTATGTATGTCATGGAGGATAATAAAACATCTGACATATATCGCAAGAGATGATGCCGTAGCTGCCAAGTGTCTTTGATAGGTCAGGGATGCTGTTATGGTCAAATTGCTAATCGGCATTCCAATTAATCATGCAAGTGTTTATTTACACACTGTTAGAATAGTCGAATTCTAATTCATATAAACTTTTGCCTGTAATTAAACGTAAATCTATATAAATAAAAACCAATTGCCGTATGTATGTATGTATGTAAACGCATCACTTCAGAACGGCTGCACCTATTTATTTTTGTACTTTTTATAATTGTCAGGACAAGGTTTGCATGGAAGAAATACATCGAGGAGTTGTACAGAAAAGTGAAAAATTCAGGTTAAAAAATTTCTATAAAAAAGTGCGTGAAACAGTAGATCGTGGAAGATAGAAGACAAAAACATTGACATAATTGACGGATTACTGTGCAGTCGCTATTTTATTTCATATAATATTTGCGTATATTTCGTACTGTGAGGAAAAGATTTGGGATCATTTTCTCCCAATGGAGAAATTTTAAATCTAAATTTAGATGTCTAAATCTCCTAAAATTGTACTAACGTACACCTGTGCGAAGCCGGGGCGGGCAGGTAGTACAAAATAAAATGGATATTGGTATATCTGATATCGATAAATTTTAATACCGACAGAAATGTCATGGAAGTTTGCAAATTGTAAATATTTTTAACCCGGAGAATGTTTCCAAGCTATGCATTTTATTAAAACTCGCGTTGGATCGCGTACATCGACTTCTGCATCAAATAGTAACTATAGGAAATAATATGAAACTCGTCCGGAGCCGCCACGGGCCAATTTTGTATTATATCGAAGATTAATAAAAAATTATTTCTATATCACATTACTAATATTAAGTCATAATTGTTTTTGTCGGAGCATGTAATTGCAGCCTCTCATTTACTTTGTAGGGTAGCGTTTGATCGCAATTTCACCTGATGTTAATTGACGATGTGGTCTAAGATGGTAGAACATGCTAATCCTAGACCGGAATTGGCACTCAAGTGCAGCTGTCAGGACAAACCTATGGGTACTTGCCGAGGGTCATTTAGTAGGTGTAGAGCTACGCTGAAGCTATTACTGGTCTCAGCATGAATGGGTCGGCTCGCCCGGGGTAGTACCACCCGCTCACAGAAAACCGACGTGAAGTAACAGTGCTTGCACTGTTGCGTTTCGTGCGGTCAGTGAGAGCGCCGGAGGCCCACATATTTAAAAGGCCGGCAACGCACTTGCGACTCTCCTGGTGTTGCTAGTGTCTATGGACGGCGGTGATCACTTATCATCAGGTGACCCATCTGTTCGTTTGCCCCCTATAATATAAAAAAAAAAAATTGCGGGTGATAGCTAACGAAGCGGGCTTAGAAAAAGCCCTGCCATCATGCTGTGGTTTCATCACGATGTTTCTCCTTTATTTATAGCTTCGGCTCATTCATATTATTAATCGATAAAAATGAATTATGAGTTTCTATTAATACCATATGTTATTTGTATTTGATTTTGCGGCTTATTTATTTGGTAATATTAATTAATATTTGACTATAACTTCATGGAGGTTAAGCTATTGACCTCGTGGTCAGGGCCAGTTAAATGACATTGTAACTGTTATTTTAATAATCCTGTTAATTGATCGCTTTAAATTGTAGAACTTGCGCAGTCCCCAAAGCTAACGACAATGACCCCGTTATAGTTCTCCGAATATACTCAGCTCTGAACAATTTTATATATAATTTTTCGGCCTATGATACAGTCGGACAGCAGCCCGATTTTGCCCACGTATCGGAGGTCAATGCCATGCCAGGGGTCGAGGTGATGACGCATAAGACAAATATATAAATAACCTCATTTTCCACGCTTAGATTTCCGATTTCCATTTGCGTCTTTCATCTCTGAACACTTCTGAGCCGGGATTATATTTCATTGTTAAGTATTTTTTATTTATTTCGTATATTATTATTAGCTACTTTTATTCCTTGCAAAACAATAACAGTGCATGAAAAAATCTTATATTTATGCTAAATCTACTTATAATATGCATTAACTATATTTTTTATACTAATTGTTGCTAGCAATTATTTTGGTGTAATAATGAACCTAATGTTTAGTTCTTATTTAGTTTGCTAGAACCCCTCTTCACGTGAATGTCTCCTCCAAAGAAGTCCATTGATTACTATTTGGGCCACTTGTATCCAGTATCCTCTGTATAGTTTCCGTTTCGGACCATTCCACGAAGTGATTATTGTGGTCCATTTTCGTCTTGCAATCTCGCTACATCGCCTGCCCATTTCCAGTTTAGCCTTTGGGTTTGGATTAGGGCGTTGATGGCTTTGGAAATTCCCCATTTTTTTTGTAATTTTCATTTTTATTTGAGACATATTTAGTAATTTATCTTTTATGTATATAATATACGAAGAAAATATAATTTCTCTTAGGTTCTGTAATATCATAACTGCTAAACCTATTGGCATAGTCCTATGACCATTCAATGAAGAATTTTTCGTAGATGATTTTAGGCTACTGATTTATTGGATTGAATTAACCTTTTGCTATTTTTAATACCCCATGAAGCGGGCGGGAATCTGCTAGCTATTTAATATACTCGTATGAAACATAAAGCCAGACGTTAAGATAGGTGTATTGTGTAACTGGAATGGTTAAGATTAGGAATGAGCACGTCAGGGGCAATACGAAAATAGGTCCAGGAAAAGAAAAGTTGAGAAGTGACTAGTTTACTCCATACCCTGGATTTCTTATGAGTCTGAAGTATAAAGTTGGACGGATATAGGAGTAAACGAAAAGCTGAAGAATGTATGGATGGATTGTGTGAAGAATGATGTATGTCGATAAACTAGATGTACAATTGACAGCTGATGGAGGAGACTGGAAGAAAATAACGTGATGTACCGATTCTACTTAGACAGGATAAGAGTAAGACGAAAATTTCTCCATTTTGCTCACAGGGTGCCGACGTCAATGTCAACCGTATGTCTGATCGGAAACACGTCGGACACGACCAAACTAATTTTACAAATATGTATATTGAATTGTTTCATTTCAGTTTGATTATTGGAAATTAAAATTGTGTTCTTACGTGGTGGAAAGCTTTCAAAAATTTGTAAGTGTCCAAAGTTCCTTGTGGTACTAATCAAATTAAAAAAAAGTCAAACGCTACAGTAAAACCTATAATAAAAAAAACACTGGAGACTCAGGGCCTCTCTCTTTGAGTATAACTCCTTCTTTATAGGTGATTATTGTTATTTTATACCTATCTCGACAACGTCTTGGTGTGTCATGTTTCGGGCTACTTATATTTCTGAGGTTACCTCTTATTTGTGTCTGTAACTGAATACGATACAGTAAATGAAACATGTACTACATAAATTGTAGACACACGTACTTTAGGAATTTTAACTGGAATAAATCAATTGTTTAAATCACCATTATTTGATTTACAACTGATTATCGTAGTATGTATGTATGTAGTACGTTGTGGCAGTGTGGGACAGCAGTTTTATTTAAGAATAGTTTTTATAAATATAAAACAAATGTAAACTGACATTCATTCTCGGGTCATGTATATTTGCATCAACTATTGAGATGAACAGAATATTATTTTTCTCTTACACTTTTGACGCTTTCACCGCGCGATACGTTTTAACTTTTTTTTAATAATTCATTTATTAGACTGAATACGGATTAGGTAATCAACGAGTCTTCATTCTTATATACAATAGCATTCATGACTCGATTTGAATCTCGCTATAGAGAAAATAACAAAAGTTAATGATTCTTGTGCCACATGACATCAGATTTGTTCTGAGCACCTGAAGATTTATTGAATTACTCATCACCCTTATTGTGGATTAAAAATAGTGTTATATGTCACAATCAATGCCATAAACTATTAAAATAATATTGATATTAACCTGTAAGTATTCAATACTAAGGAAGGGATATTTTTCCGAAAAAGGGCATGCTCTTAACCAATACACCAAGAAACCGATTGTTATTTATTTTCCTAGTAATTAATTATATTAAAAGAACATTCTCTGAAGTTCATCTTCACAATCAGAAGATAATATTACTCGAAGCAAAGTATAAAATTACGAATAATACCGATCGATTCGCGTCTGAGAACGGGAATCGTTTGAACGCGAAATTTGTTCTCAGCATTAAATTCTTCCAGTCTTTCTCCGCTGTTGTAGGTGACACAGATATTTATTTTATGATTTACATATTAGTATATGATAGTAGACAGCGCTTTATCTTCCATTCATCTTATAATACTACCTTCACGTTGAACAGCTTCGCTATCGTTTCGTTGTATATTCCGGCAGCAGCGCTCGATGGACAGCCACCTTTCTAATCTTAGCGTGTTAGTAATTTTTGACCACATAACCACTTAACCTCAACTTTGATAATGATCATTAATGTCTAGCAGAATAAATAACCAACCTTGTTTCAATAGCACTTCACACTCTAATACGTTAAACTGTATTGAAATTTTTCGTTTCTATGAAATTACTGTTTAAACCTTTAGTAACGAGCCGTTTGTAATTTGAATTCTGACATCAATTCAAGAATCTTGACGTCATATTGCAGAATAATTACAAAAGTCACTCGCTCACATATGACCTAAAGAATGAGTCAGATATACTAGACTGATTGTCTACGATAAGTAATTATAATTTCTTGTTTACAACAAGCTGATAGCCGCAACTTTATCTGCGTTGTTATTATCTTATAAAAATATTTTACGTATACAGGACACAAGATATGTCGTCTTCCTTATGGAATAACTGAAAGCAAAAATTATAATATATTTACAAAACTTCTTTGTAAACAATGTTACCTGTTTACTTCTTCTCTCCTGTGTATGCGCACCACACCGCTTGCCACAATTCTAGTGGCTATGCTTAGAAAAATATTCAGTTTTTTAAAACTTTAATGCTTTATACCAAATGAAGATATCGAGATAGTTTATCTTTTAGATAAGGGCCAAGTGTCTAAGATAGTAAAACTAAAAAGACGAATCGAACTCTATCCAGTAGTGATGCGCACACAAGCGCAGACTCTTATCATTTTATTTAATAAGAAAATAAATAACTTATCTCTGAAGCCAAAATCTAGATCTGCACCAAAGAAACCATTTCTAAACGATAACCAAAGTAAAGAGTTGTACTGAATAAATGAGATTTATCAAGTTTTCAATTTTGCCGGCAAATCAAATATGACGGACTAATTATTGCTATAGCAAAAATAGCATTTTGTAATAATCTCTGAAATCTGCGAATCGAGTTATAAGTACCAAGTGTTTAACCAATAGAATACATTTCAACTTATATCGTTTTCGTTTACCAAATGCACACACGATTAAATGCGACCACTCACAGTACCTCATTTGTTTCCATTTTGTTTTAAATCGATGTTCTCAGTATTTAATACAACAACAATAATTATAACAGATTTATTGTTTACTAGCTGTCGCCCGCAGCTCTGCATGCGTTTTTTTTTAATTGTATTTGAGGAGTTTAACATTGTAAGAAGAGTTAAATTACAGAAATGCCCTATTAAAAATATTTGTTTGTACGCCACCTACTGTAACGTGTAACGTTTATATTAAATAAGTAAATAGTATTAGTGTATCGGATAGGATTTAGCATCAATAATATATTTGGAACTTTAACCCACCATATAACCTCTCAGCGCTCACTTACAATATATAAGAAATTAATGAAAATTTAAAGCTATACCATATCTCTCAAAACTGGTTTTCTATAGATATAATATGTCCATAATGTCAATATAGTTAAGTTTTTGCGATCATACGAAAAGTAACCGCTTGTCCGTCCGTTTCGAAAAAAATGTATTTTTTTTTCGAACTGTCTCCACTGTTGACCTGGCAAGACCTCTACAGTTTCACCGGACTACTAAATGTATTTATACTAATATCTTATTAGAAACACAACTTCTATCTTTGAAATTACTGTCAATTATAATGTTGAATTGTGAATAATGAGTTGAGAATTATTTTTTTAATTAAAATATAAAAAGAGTTGAAGTCTTAAAATTCTGCATTGTATATCGATCAATATATAAAACTCTATATTTATCTGTTTTAATATTTAATGATTAAATAGTGCTCATTAAACTCGACCCAATATTCTTATACGTTGCTATCTATGAGTGCTAAGTTATGTAGACGCGAGTAAGCTTAATAAAATAAAATGGCCGCCAAATTTACTATAAAGATAATATTATTCGAATATATGAATTTCGATTATATTAATTAATGAAGTCCAGTACAACGCACGCTTCACAAACATGTTAATAGTAAACAACATATTTTTGCTATTTGACGCGGGCGAAATCTAGGGTTACAGATGGTATAAAATTAAACAGCCTAAGTTAGTTTTTATAACGTCATTTATCTGCCTGTGAACAATCGGTCGAATCGTTTCGGATATTTCATACGGATGAAGTCGCGTGTAACAGCTAGTAGAAAATAAAATGACTTAGGATAGTTCTCATTATATTAATTATATACTAGTGAAAGTTCCATTAAAATTGGTCTAATCGTTTTGGAGATAGCACTACGGATGAAGTCACGGATAATAGCTAGTCTAAAATAAAAAGCTGAAATTACTTCTTATAAGATCAGTTATCTGTTAGTGACAATTCCGTGAAAATAGATTCAATCGTTGTGGAGATAGTACTACAGACGAAGCCACGGATGATAGCTAGTCTAAAATAGAGTATCCTGTGTCACCCGCTGTAATTTTAACTATACGTCAGTGAAATTTCTGTCAAAATCGGTCTAGCCGTTTTGGAGATTACCCGGAACATACAGAGAGACAGATAGACAGACAAAAATTTAAAAAATTGTATTTTTGTTATCAGTATCGTGTATACGTACACATATCCAATCAGTAAAAAGTCGTTATTTTGATATTACATACAGACATTTCATTTTTATTATATGTATAGATAAAATTGTTTCCGAAGTTCGCGTTATTATTATTGCTATTATAACCGCCACCAATTATTATTAGTTGTTGGGAAAAAGGTTCACTAATGATAATATTATAGGTTTCGTAAATAAGGAAGCCTTATTAGGTATGTGGCGTGGTATTAGAAGATATGCAGTGTAGGTGCCATTAATGTTCGCTTTTGAAATAAGCTTCGCAGTTTGAAGCTCTTTTACGACACTTACTTTGAAATTTTATTAATAACAGTACTTTTACTTCATTTATGTCATAATTTCGCTAACTATTGTTGCCAACTCGATTGCATACGAAACGAAACGACTGTATAATGTATTGGCGTTCGTCCGTGACTTCGTCTGCTTCTGTATCTTTATAAATTATGGTCTTAATGTTATTATGATGTATATACGCTATATTATAGTACAGTTTCATTAATATCAGTTAAGTTGGTTTTATGTGAATAAGTAACTAACATACATCCATCCTCACAAACTTGCTCGTGTATAATTTAAATTAGGATTATATGAAAACAACTTAATAGACATATACGTACGTGTAAATAGTCTGTCTATTATTATATGTAGTGCTTTTTTTAAGCCTGCTCGGCTAATAACCACGTTTAAGTTGGTAATCTGTTGCCAAGCACCTGTTGATCTGATCCGGTGCCTGCACTACGGCGTATGTCCTCTTTAGGTTTAGCGTGTTTTCCATCTTAGCAACATTATTAGCGTCATTTAACACCAGTTGAGATTGTGCTCCTACGCTAAAACTCATTCTATAATATAAAAATGAATCGCTGAATGTGTTGCTAAGCGCAAATCACGAGAGCAGCTGAACCGATTTCGCTAATTCTTGTTTTAGAATATTCCTTGAAGTACGAGAATGGTTCTTACGGAGAGAAAAATTAAAAAAAATGCCTATAAAAGTCTAAAAACAACAATTTTCTATACTCCCATACAAACGATTCGTAATAATACTTAAAAGACAATTTGAACTTTAATACCATACCATAAAGTTTAAGTGTTAGTGGAGAGGTTCCGGGAAGGCAAAACAATTGAGTGACGTTACTATCGTATAAAATTTATGTCAATATTTATACGATGGTAAAATTTAACATTATATAGCGTCCCGAATAGCAGAATAAGTATTAAGAAAAATAATAATCATAAAGAATCAACTGTTAGGCGGTACGAAGATCGCCGGGGTCAGCTAGTAAAGGATTAAAAAAAAATAACATTACTAGTATGTATAAAACCTCTGATATGAACAACAGAATCTGTATATTATGATGCACGTGCGTGCGTGATGCTGTTAGAGGAATTATTAAATATCTGCAAAGTAACGTTTGTGCGCCCTATTACTTCGATATACGTCTTTATCAGATGCTAATGTTTCGCTTAGTGAAGCTGATTTTATTTACTTAGATCATTTTTCTATTTGGTAGGTCTCCTAAAAACTATTTCAAAGTCTTCTTTCCCTTAATCACTTACGAGATGTGTATTCATCTTCGTTTTTTTACACAACACTGATCACCCTCGTGTACACTTGCATGGTGGAATGGTTTAGATTATCCTAGTTGTTAGATACGAAATACACGTTCGAATTCGTGAGGCACAAATATATTAATAGCTAGCTTAGCTTAGCTTAGAGAGATCCGTGGTTGGAATGCAGTGACCTCCTTCTGCAAGGAGGTCATCTCGTAGAAGGAGGCGGCGGAGAGGGTCCGTGAGGAAAATACTCTGAGTGACCCTCTCCGCCAACGCAGAGTCGGTGGGAGGGGGCGGCGTTTTGTCCGCTCCTTCCACCTGCGTAGCCAAACCTAGGGGGATGGGTCGGGGTCCCATCTCCCTATTGCACAGGTTCGGCTGACGAGGAGGGGACGGCTGGTGTGTACCCAGCTTGACCCCATTATTAAGACAATGCCCAGCGGACACCCCCCGCTGAGCTGGCCGCTGAGGCGACATGGTGATACCACTGCGCGATCCCATGTCGCCTCAACCAAAGCGGTGGCCAGTACACCGTGGGGTTTTAGTGAGTAAGAGTCTCACACTACCCACTCTCTCCCCCGAGAGGGTGGCGTGTCCAAGATGGATTTCCCCACGTTAATAAAAAAAAGACAGATCCGTGGTGTTCCATCCAAGGTAATCCATCCGATCGAGTTTCTTGCCGGTTCTTCTCGATGACTGGAATGTATTCCGAACCGGTGGTAGTTTTGACGTTCATAAGTGCCTTCTTAGGGCCTAAATTGAATAAATTATTTTTGATTTGATTTGATTTGTAACCGTCCAAGCCGACGTTCGGTCACTTTGTCACCCTTGTGCTTGTTGTCAAGCGACGAAGGGCCTTAAGCGTTCGCCTTGGTAGTCCGGTGAAGCTGTGAAGGTCAGCCCGTTAGTTCAATAGCGTAATCAGTTAGAAAAAGAAACATTTTTTTATCGATTGCTTAAAAGATATGTTTTTTTAATTGCGTGTGAGGTTGGAGTACGACTGAAGTGGCAACACTGCGATGTCTGAAGACCGGCCATCAATTCTTAATTATTGAAAACAAATACCGTGTCGATTGATCAATCACTGCTTGTTTCTAATATTATTAATGGTGCCCGTGACTCCGCACACATTTTTTTGAAATTAGTTACAACAGATTGGAAATCAGTTTTTTATGCGATTGGAGGCAAGCAAACAGACGGAATACCTGATGGTAAGTAATCACCGCCGTACATGACCATCTGCGACATGAGGGGCCTTTGAGGGGTAAGGGCGGCACTCACACTGACCGAACCAAACGCAACAGTACAAGAATTGTTAATTTAAGCCGACTTTCTGTGAGAGGGTGGTACTATCCCGGACGAGCCGGCCTATTCGTTCTGAGACCTATTTAGGGATGCAGCATGGCTCTACCACTACCAATTATTATTAAGTTATAATTGGTATTTAAAGCGGGCGAAGTCGCGGACATACTAGCCTATACATAAGACTTGGATATCGGTATATATCAGATCGTTAAACTAAAGCACTTCTTGTGCGATAGTCATGAAGATTAGATACACCCTAGTATTTTTTAATGGAGAAGGTCAAAGTCAAAAAGTTGCCACTAAATGGTGGTGTAATACGTGGTGTATACCATTCAGTTTACATTCACGAAATGTATTATAATGCAATTTAAATTATTATTGCGAATAATAATAGGAAAACGCATGCGAAGCCGCGGGTTAAACGTATGTACGCTTTTAGCTTAATTTAATTGGTCATTGTTTAACAAACGGTAATGAAACTGAATAAAATTTCAACCAGCGTAGTCGCGATCGCATACAATTTGCTGTCTGAGTTATTGCGACTCTTTCTTAAATTAATACTTTGATAATTAATTAACGCCCACAGTAACGTCAAAGCGAGCGCATAAATATGGAAATCAAATCTCCGTTGGGTAACAAACGAATGTAAATTTTGATGTAAGTTGTCTACGGATGTAGTTCTGATATTTTAAACACCAAACCGTAGACTAAAATAGGAATTATTACGAAATATAAATTGGATCTTCGGTAGTTTTAAACATATGGAAAACGATCGATTCTCTGAGCAAATCTCGCGCGGAGATCAATGACAATGCATTGCTGAATTCATACCTCTTTCGTATGTTTTTTAATTCATTACGTCAGCTACAATCGAATAAGTCACTACCGTTTATAAGCTTAAAAGGCTTGTATCCGATGGCTTTAACAAATTTTAAAAATACAGTGCTTTGATCAATCCTGTTTGCTGATCATTTATCAAGCTTATTTTTGTAAGCTAAAGTAAGTAAAGTTTTGTAAGTAGCAATTAAAAATTAACATATATCTATAAATAGTTATTCCCTCCTCGGTTTGTCAATTTAGTTTCATTGCTTCTTTTTTAATTTAGTAACTATTATCGACCCTTACGACCTCTTTATCGTTTTTATCATTACTTTTTAATTCTTGCTGAGAAGCGTAAATATCTATAGTCTGAAGTCTTTTACACTGAAGCAATATTTTTCCTTAATGATAAATGTATACCGAATTTTAGCCAACCTTTAAATAACTAACAGACAAGAGACTTCTAAGACTACTCTAATACAGAAGTGTTCGTTATTCATTTATTCAATATAAAATTATTCTAATTTAACAGATTTATTTTTAAATATTAAAAAAGTCTTGGTGGTCTTTGACCGGTGGAGTATCGATCTGACGTCCGCATGTTCGAACCCCGGTATGCAACAACGAATTTTTCGGAATTCGCGCACATCTACTAATATTAATTGGTAGCTCAATCGGTTGACGATGAAGGAAAACATCGTGTGGAAACCTCCTGAACCTGGGAAATGTTTTTCTAGTACCACCGTATAGGGAAAAATATAAAACTGTGCATTTCTCAGAAAAACGCCAATACGTCGCGGGTTGGCGTGGTGGTTATGCCCGTACCTTCCTTCGGGAAGACGCCTATGACCCAGCAGTGGGTCTCTCACAGGCTGATGATGATGGTGACGTTTATTTATCTGTACAGATTATTCTCGTCACTTCGGTTAATTGCGGATATTTTTTTGTTTTTCGTTCTACGATAATTTATTCCCCTTTTAGAACACAAAACTTCTGTATATAATACACGTCGAAAAGTGAGAGGAGGTATGAATGTTGTTTGTACATCACATCACACACGTTGCAACCTAATCTTTTCGCTCTGTTTCTATCAATGCTAACGGTAGTTATTACGTCATACTTTAACAATGTTAGCTGTTTCATTAATACATTATAATGTATACGAAACTTTAATAAATTCATTAAAATATATTTACAGTTCCATTTATGTACGTGAACTCGTTATTAGTTGTATAAAACGACGAAAAAAAAAAAAAAAAAACGCCACGTCATTTCTGCGCGAGATTATATGCAAACTCGGTGGATTGGTTATTTATATGGAAATTCGTATTTCGTTTCACGTGTATATACATACATACATATGTATTTTTTATTATTATATCCCTGTTTGTACGATACTACAGTTTAATTAATATCTATGTAGTGCACTTTCGAATTTATGTTGTTCCTTATTCACCCTAACTTTATCAATTTGTAGAAGATAAAGCCTGTTCTATCATCCGTTGAAACGTATTCGTATTGGCTGATCAGATGTTAATATAGGTTTTGTTACATTATTTGTAATATTTGGAACAAGTTAGAGATAAAAGTAATTTAAATCGACATAAAACGACCCCTAGTATCAATACCTTCTATTGCTATATTTAAACGAAACTATTAAATACTAGCTGATACCCGTGACTTTGTCTGTGTTTTTTATTGTTTTAACAATATATATTTTAAATGCGGAAGAATGAATAAATAAAGAAAAAAACGAAAATTGAATAAAAATATACTTTGCTTACAAAATCTCTTGGTAAACAATGTTATCCGTTTAATTGCCCTCTCCTGCGCATACACACTGCACCACTTGCCCCACACACAAATACACATCTTTGTACGTGTAGTATTTATAAAAAAATATTAGTTTCTTTAAGCCTTAACAGCTTCATTTTGAATAAAGTTTTTATGATATTTTTCATAGAATATTGTGTCCAGTACTTTTTGCGTTGATAATGTATCGTGTCTTTTTTTTCTTTTTTTTTATTTTATAGGGGGCAAACGAACAAGTGGGTCACGTGATGGTAAGTGATCACCGCCGTCCATAGACACTAGCAACACCAGGGGAGTCGCAAGTGCGTTGCCGGCCTTTTAAATATGTGGGCCTCCGGCGCTCTCACTGATCGAACGAAACGCAACAGTGCAACCACTGTAACTTCACGTCGGTTTTCTGTGAGAGGGTCGTACTACCCAGGGCGAGCCGACCCATTCATGCTGAAACCAGTAATAGCTTCAGCGTAGCTCTACCACCTTTCAACCTTTCACCTTCTTCATTATGAAGATACAAATGTACTGGAAGTCGCGACAGGTCGCTAGTATTTTATATATATCTAAGTATTGACCAGAATCTCACTGGATCTTAAGTGACGCTGAGGCTCAAGACGTCGAAGCCGCCAACTTAGAGAGTAACGAATCTTACATTTATTGATTTTTCAGGAAATAGTCGGGGTTCTGCTAGATTACTAAAAGTGTTAGTAGTGGAGTTTTACTTATTATCTCATGTAAGATATACTGCTCTCTCGAGTATCCCATAGACTTCAAATCGACACCAATCGATCCAGGACCCGGATTATCAATCACTAAGACACTGAGATATTCTGTTTAATCTCTAAACCTTGTGGTGTAGGGTTCAGGGTTATCCTTACATCTGAGCGTAGACTTGTAAAATGTTATAAAGAAATTTCTAACTCTGTTAGAACTGATGTGATATGAAAAATAGAATTTCATGACACCTTAACTCGTTAATCCTAATCAAGCAAAATATTTGTAGGGATTAAGTTTATGGCAATAATTATTATTGAATACTAGCGTTTGTCCGTGGCTTTGCTCGCATTTATGTAGATCTGACTTATCTTTGGGGGACAGTATATTGTTTCCGGATAAAATATGTGATACATTGTCTATGTCCTTTTCTGCATCCCTGTCAACGTATATGCAATTTTGTATCGATTAGTTTTATTGTAAATGCGTGGCAGCGTAACCAACAAACACACTGACATTGGCATTTGTAATATTAAATAGGATTTTGGTATGGATGTACCGGTTATAGGAACCACCACACGCTTGGTGAAAAATCCGTCGCAGTAAATCCCGTTTTACTTTGTGCTTCACAATGATGACTACCGTTGGATATAGAGCCTAATATTCTTATGAATGTTATACATACGTCATTTTGTATGTTTGTTACGCTATCACGCCTTAAATGTTCAACCTATCATCTTGCAATTTTGCATACATATCGTCCAGAGATACAGAAAAAGACACAGAAAATCATCCAGAAAAATATTACTGTTCCAGCGAGATACGTTGAACCTACATTAACGCGAGCGAAACCGCAGGCTAATGTAATATAAAACAAATTGCTTACGCTTTTCTCACAACTCAAAGTAGCGATTTGTAGTAGCGATTTGTTCTGACCGATTTCAACCATCGCGGCCACTTTGACTCCTAGTCTGAGGAATGGCGCTGGTGCGCGCGAAGATAACTTATGTAGCCTATATTGCTTTCATAATGATATGTTATGGCAGCAGGTGGCCGAGCCTTACACTAGTCGCGTTTGGTATCAAGGCCAACTTTACGTTGAACCTCGAACTCGCGTACTTGGCTGTTTAACATCCTACGCCATTTTGTCCGCTGTGCTGCCAAGCGTTCCCAATGATACAGTTATTTTGGTACGTAGACCTATAGTAGTGCTCAGTAGATATATACAATCTAATGAACATTGTTTATTTGCAATCTCTACCAATTTGTAACAATAACTGTCGAATTAGCCATATATATTCTATTGTAACAGATTTTGAAAGTGAAATTTCAAAATAACAAATGCTAGATAATCAAAATTGGCTTAGGTGTGTGCCAATCATCGGTTGCCTGCAAGACGAACGCATTAAGGCGAGAAGGTTGTTTTTTATTGTTCGACGTATCTTATATTGAGACTATGACGTATTTAGAATATTAATAACTCTATATCGCCTAGACGACTGTTTCTCAATCTGAATTTCGTGAGTACATAAAACTTAAAGTTTTTAGTTGTATCTGTATATGAAAACAGACTATAATCACCCGTTATGTAATTCTTAGATAAATACAATTTATTTTGTTAATTGTAAATATTGTAAAGCAGAGTCAAGTTTTTCCCGATCGCCTGAGTGATCCTGAAGTTCATTTAGATATACATTTGTTTTAAAACGACGGATGTACGGTGTAACTGGAATCGATAAGATTAAGAATGAGTATATCAGAGGAAGTTTGAAAATAGCACCAGTGATAGAAAAGTTGAGGAGTAATAGGTTAGCATGATTTGGGAATATTATGACGAGAGATTGAAGCTATGTAACTAGAAAAGTTTTCATTATGAAGGTGGACGAATATAGGAGTAGAGGAAGACTGAATAGGTATTGATAGGTAGTGTGAAAAATGATAAGTGTATAAAAGGTGGGAATAATGAGATGACATCTGACAAAGGAGAGTGGAAATCGAAAAGATGTTGTGCCGACCCTACTTAGAACAAGTTTAAGAAGATGATGATTCATTTATATAAAAAAAATTGGATATACAAAATACTGAATTATACATTATATAAAAACATCTAAATAAAAAGAGATTTATTCGTATACAATATAAAGAATTAAAGAGAGTGTAAGAGAGCGAAAGAAAGTAGCATAGAGGAGCATAACGCTTTTTCCTTACGTGACGCTTTCTACCAGTCAACTCCTAGCGCAAACTGTAGGAACTTCCTTCTAAAAAGATGTACTCGGCTGTGTGACGCACGCTCGACTGTTTACCAATCTTAGACAAGTGTACCGCCACTACCAACATAAATCTAATTGGTTGTTCAGATACCACATTAATCGACGTAGGTTCCAACACTTACGATGGTCATGAGCTTTAGGTGAACGAATACACGGTGACGAATCAATAAATTTGTGATAGGGCTTTTTCTAATGCCCTTCTGGCTATCTACCACCCTCTAGTTGAAAATCTGTCACCAAACACTAACAGCTGCGTGTCCAACAGCTATACTTGAGAGCCAGTCCCACTAGATTTAACATGTGTACTGTCTTACATCACATTTGTCATTTAAAATCAGGTGTTATTGTGGTCCAACCTACAAAGTATTAAAAACAATAAACGGCAAAATAAAAAAAAAAACTTTCAAAACAATTATCCATTTTAGACGTCAACAAAGTTGCCGTATAGAAGTTATGATGTATGAAGCTAAGAACACCATATTAAGTTTGGAATATTACGCAGTACGCCCGGAGGCCACGTTACAGAATCTCTAACCAGGTTAAAATGAAGCCATCTTAGCTAAATATACCAACGTAAAAATATTTTATCTAAAACACATAGAATAATAATAAATATAATATAAAATAATAATAATAAAATAAAATACATAAGAAATGGAACTTGTTTTTTTTTTCGTTCTGACCTTCACTGTTGGCTTCGTAAGGCCTCTACAGTTCCAACGGACAGTTTACTTGCCATTTGGAATTGTATTTTTTTGTTTACATCTTATAGAAAACTGTTGATAGCTTTGTCGGTATAGATCGAATCACTTTAGTCACATGTGTCAGAATTTGACACTACCGTCAGCACGTTCAGGGGTAACGCGATCAGATTTCGCATAGATCAACATGGGTTCGTATCCCGGAATGACAGACGTTTTTTTTTGTCATAGAACTCATTTCGATAGAACAATGCAAATATGATGTTTTTATAGGTTAACAAAAAATCGATTCTGGCTTCACAGTGTACACGTTTGTACTTATTGTGATTTTCTCAGATACTGTACGAGCGGTTTTTTTTATCATTTTAATGTAAAACTTATAAAGGTTTCCGTATACAGAATATTACGATGCCATTCTAAGTCGGTTTATTTTTTGTTATAGTTTTTTTTATTTTGTAATGTCGCTAACTACATTTATGATTCATCCGCGGCGGCTGCATTTGAGAGCTAAATTTATTTTTAGGATGACCATCGTAATCGTAACAAAAGATCCTTTCACGTTTCGGTCAAACGCTGACTGAACCTATGAAAAGCATACAGAAAAGTCAAAACTATGTCAAATAACACGACTACTGGTAATTAGTAAATAATTATAACAACCAAAACGTAACGAGCTGTTGAAGACATTATTTAGCTGCTTATAATTCATTGTCGATGTCGTGTTATCGCACCACGTGAACAAGATCGCGTTATTTATGCGCCCGTACGGTGAAAGGAAGATTCCATACTATTCTCACACTCAAAGTCACGGTACGAATAACGAATATTCATTTCATTGTTTCGTCATTGTATTATTAATACAAAATTACCAGACAGCAGAATAACTGACAGCAGTTATAAAATAACAGGACAACGTTATGCGTTATTGGCATATGTCCGTCATTATTCAAATTTTTATAGTCTGATTATTAACAAAGTAATTTTCATGATTTTAAGTGCATTATAACTGTTTATAATGTGATCTCAGTCAATTTGTTCGTCATTTTATTCGAATGAATAATGATGTCGTTTAATATGACGGACATCTTTCGTAGTTGCTTATGTAACGTGTTCTTTGAGCTATAAATGATCATCGTTGACCTTGTAAAAACTCTAAACAGTTGTTGTGTTCATTGTATTCAGCTCAACAGGTCGAAGTGTCGACGGCGAATATGTATGGGTACTCATTACTCAGCGGCTGTCACTGACACTGTCCTATGACAATATTTACTATACATATTGACAAATGTGTCTCTCTCTCTCTCTCTCTCTATCTCTGTATGAGTATGTAATTTTCTTTTACATTTCTGTAATATATTTGTGTTATAAAGAATACTGATTGCGAATCCCTATCATCATCATCATCATCGAAGGAAGGTATGAGGATAATCATCACACCAGCCCATGATGTATTGACTATTTAAAAGTTTGTGAAATTCAAAGTTCTATATTTTTCCCACATACGATGGTAGGTACTACAAGAACATTTCTCAGGTTCAGATTTCCTCATGATGTTTTCCTTCACCGTCAGCCGATAGCGTTACCAATTTAAATTAATAAATGTACGTGTAATCCGAAAAATTCATTGGTACATGCCGGGGGTTCGAACCTACGGATATCGGAACGATATTCCACCGGTCAAACCACGACACCACCACAACTTACAATGATTGGCGAATCTTGATAATAAAAAATGGTCTGTTCATATGATGGTTTAACTGAGAAAAGGCTTCGCCGGTTTTTATAGCATTTTGTAGTCGGGAAGTATACGCTATTAATCTTTTTTTTTTCGGACTGACTAGCGCTACGGGCCCTCCACAGTCTCGCCAGAATTAGCTATTATTCTTCAGGTGCTAATTGTGTATAGGGTATTAAGGGTATATCAATAATACCTTTAAAAAGCCAAAAAAAAATCAGAAGTGATTTTAATGAAATTTTTATACAGTTGTTTCTTTGCAAATCTATAATAATAATTGTCAAGAATATAGAAACCATTATAGTATACAGAAGTATAATAAGCATGTAAGTTTAACGTCTGTAGTGTTTGTAGTTTTCAAATTTTCGTTGAACACGATTATTGCAAGTGTCTAAGAAGAAGCAGTTAAATACATTTAAATGATATAGACATATTTGTCTGTCTGTTTGATTGTGTATGCATCATTGCTAAAACACAGTCCTTGTCTGTTTTTTAGACCGCTCTGAGTATAGACGTAAATTCGGGCTTGCATATAATATACTCGAGAGTTTAATATAAAACAAAGCTAAAACATTGTTATAGGAATATAAAATTGTCTTTTTATTTATCCTTAAGTTATCTCGATGTTATAGCTGTATTTAATATATATCTAAATTTGTGTTCTCGACAATTATAATCAGAGAGGTCAAACAGTTTTTGCAAGGAGTGTATTACGTCACTACATATCATAAAACAAAGTCGCTTTCTTTATCCCTATATCCCTATGTATGCTTAAATCTTTAAAACTACGCAACGGATTTTGATGCGGTTCTTTTTAATAAATAGACTGATTGAAGAGGAAGGTTTATATGTATAATAACATCGATTAAATAGTGGAGAAATACTGTTTTTTTTGATGTTACTCCAAATTTAACGCGTGCGGGGCACGGGCAGTAATGAATAAATTAAAACTACTGGATCGATTTTAATCATTTTTCCAGTGAATGACATAAGCCAAATATTTTATACCCGTGTGAAGCCGGAGCGGGCCGCTAGTTTATGATAAAACACCAACAAGAAAATCATAAAGCATATCGTGGAGTAATATTTAGTCTTTGTTTCATTAAGCTCACTTCACTTTATGAAATGTTATTGTAATGGGAATGACGGCGCGAGTTAAGTACGAGAGAAGCGTAGGTAAGTAAATGTATTCCAGTCTCGTCCGAACACCTAGGTATATTGTATAGTGTATCTATTTAAATATAATGTGATAGAGGTCTGTCTGTCATTGTGCGCTACGCTGTAAAAATCCAATTTGTTCTTATAAAAAAATCACTATATTTGGATGTAACATAGGTTTATTAAAGTTGTAAGTGTAAACCGTGTTAGTTCATCAACCAGTAGCAGGGACTTTAAATACAAAAACACTTTACGCAGTATTAACTATCAGTCTTATTACAGTACCGTTTTACTTACAACAGCCTAAAGGCGATATATCCCATGTGTTTGCTTTCGATCTTGAATAACGAATGCCCGACATACCTCTGAATGCGCGCTATTGTGATTTCATCCCCACCAATTTACTTGCTTATGATTGGTCGTTGTAGATTGACAGTATCTCGACCAATCATAAGAAGTACTTTAAATATAGAACTTTATAATAATCATTAGCAATTATTTAACCAACATGAAAATAATAATTGATATATTTAGACATTTATAACACTTGCTTATGATTGATCGTTTAAGATTGACAGTATCTCGATCAATCATAAGAAGTACTCTAAATATAAAACATTGTTAAAATGTTTAGTAGTCATTTACCTAATATGAAAATAATAAGCGATATACATATTTAGATATTTATAACATAAGAAAGTACGATTTGTATAAGTACTACTTGTTCAGCGACATGTATTTTTTTGAAGTGGAGAAGTGGGGCAAGCGGTGTGGTGCTTATGGCCAAGTCAACGCAGACGAAGTCACGAGTATCAGCTAGTATGAAATAAAATAACGACATACTAGATATTTAAAAAATAGGGTTTAACAAGAGTCTCTGTCTCTGCCCGAATTATCAAATAGAGTGCGAGAGAGACATATGCAGCTTGAACTAATCATGCCTATATGAAATAGACCATATCGTGATTTCATATTCTCTTGTGTTTTCCTCCAAGAAAAAACCGATTATATTTTATTTTCAAAAATAATATAAGAAGACTTTTGGACATGTCTGTATGTTTTTTTCCTATTATTTAGATATTGTATCGCTTTTTTTATTTGCCGGATATCTGAAAAAGGTGATAGAATTGGGCGATTCTAGAACTTCCAGGAGATTCTAAGGTCTTAATAATATTTAATTTATGAAAAAAAAAATCAAAATGTAGGAACATGAAAGTGATGAGTGTGAATTGTATGAAAAAATATTTGATGCTATTTTCATTATCCAAGAATAAAACAGAGCAATAATACTTTTGTGTTAATTTCAGGTTTATATGCGGTCAGTCGACTAGAAAAAATACACGTATCTATATAATAAAATAATAGATTTGCACATTTTACATGCGTTTTGCTTACATCGCCTTTTTTCCAAACGGTGACATAGAATATGTCCGTTTTAAATATGATTTTTTTAAATAGAAAAAAAAACAAAGAAGTTTTTATAACAGACAATACAAAGAGATTTTTAACACTTTGTATGGAATAAACGCCGCCCACGTTACCCTCTTAATCGCATGCAGAACGCGGAGTTACTAACCGATGGATCTGTTATATTTAATAGAAAGCTCAGTATGAAGTATTTCGGTTTTATTGACGTGATATAATGATATGATTTGACATTGATCACACGAATGCGAGCTGTTAAACTCGATGTTGTATAAGTGAAACGGAATTAAGACGAAGAGAAGGGTTCGATGTGCGGTCAGCGAGTGTGCAGGAGAGCGAAAGTGGTTTTGCTGCATGACATGCTTCGTGTGCTCAGAGTGAGCCGTGTAAAATGATATGTATAGTAATCGCTTAATGCGCCCGTGTTATATTTCTATAGATACATGTTAAAAGTAATTAAACGACTTTCTTCTCCTTAATTCGGTTGTATTTTTTTTTTGTCTATGCTTGTTACCAGAGAACTTCGCTATTATATTATTCGGAAGATCGAAACTTAGAAATATCTTTTCTTTTTTTTTTTATTACAAAAGGGCTAATTTACAAGTCGGCTCGTATTTTAATTTCATGGTCATTGGACTTTGGATTTCGTACATGCGCTGTTAATCCCAAGTGTATGTTCTTCTTAATAATGGGCAACGACATTTTAATTATATTGTTTTTGAAGTCGGTTTTTGTTTGTTATTATATAATAAAATAATCATTTATTTACGATACAAATAAAAGTGTTTTGTATTTGACCGCTGCACTATATATTAAAACCATTTTGATGGGTGTTGCGTCATATGTATTGTGGTCGCGACTCGAAACATTCCAATGGGTCATAGAATGTCAGATCATACACCGGTTGATACTGAACTATGACACGCTTAAGCGTGCTAATTAGGGTGTCCGTTAATTACTATGTTTTTTTTTTCTTTTTACTTTCTAGGTTATCGTTTGACCATAATCTCATCTGATGTTAAATGATGATGTGGTCTAAGATGGTAGTCACGCTAAACCTAGAGGCAGACTGGCTCTGAAGTGCAGCTACCGGAACACACCAACAGGTGCTTGGCAACAGATTTTCAACTTGAGGGTGGTAGCTAGCCAAGCGTACTTAGAAAAAGCACTACCACCATGTTGGTTTTTTTTTTATTTGGGTATCGATCGAATCGTCAGTGTTTATAGCCATAGAAAAAATATCCGATGCCTTTTAACCGTGCCTAAATGACAACGATATTTTTGCCATTCGTTTAGTATGGAGTTTTTTCACTTTTTACAAACTCACTTTTATCTTGCTTTGTTTGTTGAATGACTTACCAAATATTATTAATACTTCATATACTATGATCCCTTGAAATGGAGAAATTTTGATATGGACGTCAAAAATTCAATTTGTATTTAATTTATTTAGATAATTATGTATATCCATATATGTCTGTTTGTAATTTCAAAATAATAGCCTTTTACTAAATGGATAAGAAATTATATACGTTTCTCATAACAAAAGACCAATTTTTAACTGTTTCCCTGTGTCTGTCTATTAATTCCGGCTGGTCTACATAACGGTTGAACCGATTTTGATGGGAAATACACTGGCAGAAAAAAAAATAGCATTATGTGTAAATAGAATCCTTTATAAATATACAAACGCAAACGAAGCCGCGGGTGACTGTTAGTTCTTAATAATTTTCAGTTGCATTATTTTTATTAGTCTATTTTTAAATTTAAGTACTATTATTTACGTTTTATAAATTAGGAATTGCATTTAGTTATTTAATAAATACGCCGCCGCATGAGTTGGTATTGGATGCATTTGCATATCATCGCGCTTAGAGGCTTCTTTCAAAGCCATTTTTGCCATGTTTATTAAAATATCATTCTGTACAGATATTGTATATCGTTTACTTCTAAAGTTTCATCATTTTTATGTTAGTACATTTTTGCGGTTGAGAATCCTGTTTGCAATTATGTACGCGATTTCCAAACGGAATAGACTTTTATATAGCGGGAGGAATTGTTAGTTAAATATGTGAGTAATGTATTTTCAAGTGAGGAAGGTTCGGAGATGCCATCTTGTGACTGTTTGGCGAAGCGTGTGGATTTAAATTATGCAAAGAACGTAAGCTTACGAGGAAAACATAGGAATGGAAAGATCGCATGGTAGAAAAGGATTGTTTACGCATTCCTGGAGTTGCAGATCTTGTTAAAAATATCCGTCGGTTTGTTCAAGCACCTGCGATTTAAGAGTCAACTGCATTTCTGATATGTTATAAATTTGATAAGAGAACTTTATTCGAGTTTCAGGCGTGTTTCATAAAACCTTGTACGCGGGAAGTATATCCCGAAGTTAAACAATTCCATGGTTAATAAATATATTAATATCGTTTTAGAATCATAAAAAGGACAGTCAATGTGATCCTTGGCTAGCATATGGCTATGGCTTTATTGCAAATATACTTTCCTTTCTTTGAATTAAAAACTGATTCCAGAATCCTGTAATTTATTTCATATATATGCATAAACATTTGTACTGGTATACGTATTTGAAATAGATAAATTCGAACACCGTTTGAGCAATCATTATCAAAGTGTCTGTTCATTGAAAAGGTTTTTATGTTAGGCACTTTATAAGTTCCCACCACTTGGTTGACATTTTAGCACATCAATAATATCAGGGTGCTCCGGAAAGTTGGCCCCCCATTTTTCGCGTAACGATTTGAAAATCCGTAGACGTTTTGCCCAACGATTGCCCGTTTTTGCCCACCGCTTAATTTATTTTGCCCACCTCCTTAAAAAAAATGTCGAAAATGTCATGGGAAGTTTGTCGACGTTTGCCTATTTTTTACTTTTTTGATAAGTCAGTTTGTAAGGGGCGGAAGGGGGGAGGGAGGACAGAAAAATTGAGAGATGGAGAATTTTGGAATCATGCATTTGAATCTACTTCTTTTGTCTACGTTTGCCCATCTTTTACTTTTTTGAAAAGTAAAATTCTAAGGGATGGAAATTTGGAAAAGAAAAATTGACGGATCGAGAATTTTGGAATGATGGACTTGAATCTACTTATTTGCCCACGTTTGCGCATCTGTTACTTTTTTGAAAAGTCAAATTCTAAGGGGTAAAATCAGGGCGGGGGAAAGAAAAATTGATTCCTGGAGTTCTTCTACCGATCATCGTGGAAATTACCCTGCGTAGATATTTTACTTTGGAAAATAGAACAAATAATAATAAACTCAAGTGAAGTCGCGCGTACTCGTCTGCCTTCTACGAGGAAGTCATCTAGCAAAAGGAGGCAGCGGAGAGGGTCCGAGAGCTGGACTCTCTTAGCGGCCTTCTCCACCAAAGGAGGGTTGGTGGAAAGAGGCGGCGCTTTGTCCGCCTCCTTCCACCTCCGTAGCCGGACCTGAGAGAGTGGGCCGGGGGTGGGTCTCCTCATTGCATAGGTCCGGCTGACGAGGGGAGGTAGCTGGTTATGTACCCAGTCTACCTCCCTAAAAGGACGGAGCCCGGTAGCCATCTTCCGCCAGGCTGTCCGCTGGGGCAACATGGTGATAGCCTCAGGACGGTTCCATGTCACCCTAACCAAAAGCTCTCCCCCGAGAGGGTGGGTATCCATACAGGGTTTCCCCACGTTAATAAAAAAAAAGGTGATTCTAAGGTAATTAGGTAATTTGAATTATTTGCTGTGGTGGATCAGCAGGCGAATTGAAGTGTGTATTCATATATTTGCGTTACTTAGTTTTTTTTTTTTGTACAAAGAAATCGAATTGATGTATATACACCACCGTTCACTTAGTCGATTTTAAATGAATAATACACAACGTCGAGTGAAGTGACGCCTTAAAAAGTATTACGTACATAAACCGGCTTTTGTAGATTCCTACCAACGAAAGCAAAAAGACTAGTTACAAGGCGTACATTATAATAATATATGGCGTGATCGATCGTTTCACGATAGCCGATTAATTATACTTGTTCGTTACATTTGAATTTGTCTAGATATTTGGTAATAAGCTTCACTTAGATATTATCATTCTGGCTGCGATCGGATACGTGTGCTAATTTTGCATCTTGAAAGGCCTCGTTGCGCAGTGGTAGGTGGCATGTTACTAATGAGCCGAAAAGGCGCACTTTCAACTTCCGTATGTTATTGACTTCACTATTATGAGCATAATTGTCACTTTTAATTTGCGTGTTAAATATCTATATATGTGTGTATATTAGGGTGTATAAAAAAATGCCTTTTTTTTCTTACAATAATCGTGAAATTTTGTCAAAGGATTCTAAAACGAAGACACTGTCAAGATCTGAACCCTTCTTAATATTGATGTTAGGAGGTCGCGAGTCGATTTTTTTCATTTCTCATATAAATAATTAACATAGGATTTTTTTTTATTTCGAATTTTTTAACTCAGTCTGGGACTATCTATCATTCTGAAAAAACTTATCATTTTTTTTGGGTAAATCCACTGTTGTAGATGTTATTCAAGGTTAAAGTTAGACATTTAATTATTTATTTGAATTTCAATTAAACTGTGACACAAAATAAAGATTTTTCAATATTTACCGAAAATTGTAAAAAGGAATAAAAAAAAATGAATTAAAATAGTTATTTGTTTTAGTATTCTTTGACAATGTTTCACAATATATTTAAAGAGTTAAATAAATAATTTTTTTGTGTTTCGATTTTCAAGTTAATATATATAATACATAGAATGGAGATGAAATAGTTACCTTTTCTAAGCTTAACGGTTTCTACAATCAATTGAAAACTCAATAACAACTCTTTCCGTTTAGCACGCAGAAGCGAGCGGCTTAAGGCGTGGGATACGTGGTCCACCGCCTACGCCTCTGTTCTTACAATCAAAGGGACGCGTTTCAAAGGTTCAAGTATCCATCTTTAAATCCCATGAAAAATGTATAGCTAATATTAATAAAAGCTGTAACCAAGAGTATAAACGTTCATTTACATAAAACGTTAAATCCTTCGGCTAAAAAAGATCTCACAGCATTCATCTACTGTATTATTGTTTTGATTGAAATCTTATTATATGGATTTTGTCAACATTACCAGTAAAAACAACATTCATCGAAAGATATTTAAAAAAAAATCATGAAGTGAAGGATTCACCTTTGTTTACGATATTACAATAGTTAAGCGAGTTAAGATTCATACCAATTATTAAAGATAATAAAAGTTTTTTTTTCATGTGATTGTAAGCGCAAGCGATTCGACGGGTTATCTGATGGTAAGTAATCATCGCCACCTATAGTCACCTGCGTCACGAGAGGCATCACAAATGCATTGCCAGCCTTTGAAGAAGGAGTAGGCTCGTTTCTTAAAGGTCTATGGGTTGTATTGGTCCGGAAACGCTGCCGCTGGGAATTCATTCCAGAGGGCCGACGCACGTGGGAAAAACGCACGCGAGATCCGCACACTAGACGATTTCCAACCATCGAGATGACACTGGTGGAATTTCATTTTATGGCGAGTCGTTCGGTAATGGAACTTAGCAGCGGATTAAATAGAGGTATAATTGATCCAAAGTATTTTACATTCGCATAATTTATAAAATGTATTGTTATTATATCGAAGGTATAGATTTTAGGCGGTTACCGAATAAATATATAGAAATGGTACATTGACAGGAACAAACGAAATTTCTAAACTTGTCGTGTTACCCAATCGACGAAATGTTATAATGTAATTCGGTGCACGCACTGAACACAGCGACGCTCAGTTGTTTTGAAAGGGGGTTTAGTCCGTCGTTACCTACATTATGTGAAATATGCAAATTCGTATGCAATAACGTAGACGTTCAAACATCCAGTTATCAAGCAGAACGAGGATTGTGTATTCACATTTGTGCTAACGGTAAACACTTAATTGTCAATTCTTATCTTATTAGCGGTAAGGTGCCATACATAAGTACTACTTCAATTTACAAGCATAAAGGTAATGATGTTTTGAGATGATTTTACTTCACTCTGCAATATAAAATAAATGACAATACGTATATAAAATAAGTGAAAAAAGCGCATGATAATTTTATTTGGAAATATTGATAAAAAAACATTGTGTATGTCAGCTCCGTCGTACGACTCGAGTTTATTCCTTAAGAACGATTGTCTTTGAACAGGAATAAAGAAAGGCTTACTAGATTAAAAATAAGACCGATATCATATCAAAGAGTAAATAAATACATCCATAAAAAATACTTAAGGAATGTATATATTTTTATTGTATTTACGTTTTTTTTTAATTCGACAAAATATTATACATCACAAATTTCACATAAGTAGAAGTATATCGTCCCCAGTGTTCTATCAGAACTTTATTATATCTCGTAGGGATTAGGCAGCGTATTCGACGAAAGGTCCTAGGCGGCTTGACTTTTTTCGATTCTTTCAACAATTATCATTTTTTTTTTATGTTATAGGGGGCAAACGAACAGGTGGGTCATCTGATGGTAAGTGATCACCGCCGTCCATAGACACTAGCAACACCAGGGGAGTCGCAAGTGCGTTGCCGGCCTTTTAAATATGTGGGCCTCCGGCGCTCTCACTGACCGAACGAAACGCAACAGTGCAACCACTGTTACTTCACGTCGGTTTTCTGTGAGAGGGTGGTACTACTCCGGGTGAGCCGACCTATTCATGCTGAAACCAGTAATAGCTTCAGCGTAGCTCTACCACCTACAAATTATATTTCATAAATTATATACCTAAACCTCCCCCGTGAATTACTCTGTCTATTGATGAACAATCCGTTCAGTAGTTCTTGAATTTATCGTGAACATCCAGACAGACATACTTTATAATATATAGTGATATTCGCGGTGTAAATCTAAGGTATAAATAAACGGAAAATAAAAAAAAATATATATGAAAGGAGCTACGTGACTTAATATAAGCCATACGGTGAGAAAGCTTCGACTATTGAATGTTACTATGTACATAGTTTTAAAGAAAGAAAGACAAAAGAAAGAAACACATTTATTTACCTCACACAATTCAATTATTACTACAATGAATGCATAGCTATAATCTAAACAAATAAATATATAAAAAAAAAACTTAACAGTAAAAATTTTCATGAAGTGTAATATGTGCTGAAGGGGATTAATCCTTTATTTTTATTTGTTTTATTAACTTTATATTGCTTTGATTGAGTAACGACGACAGTAGGTAGTAGAGCTACACTGAAGCTATTACTGGTTTCAGCATGAACGGGTCGGCTCGCCCGGGGTAGTACAACCCTCTCACAGAAAGCCGACATGAAGTAACAGTGGTTGCACTGTTGCGTTTCGTTCGGTCAGTGAGAGCGCCGGGGCCCCACATATTTAAAGGGCCGGCAACGCACTTGCGACTCCCCTGGTGTTGCTAGTGTCTATGGACGGCGGTGATCACTTACCATCAGGTGACACCTGTTCGTTTGTCCCCTATAATATAAAAAAAAATCGACTTTGATAACTAATAAGACTTGTTTCTATGTGCTTGTTTTATATTCCACCAGCATGCTGAGTTTGGCAAGTTTAGACAATTTTTATCACAACCACATTACGAACAGTATATATATATAGATATATAAAAGTGATTATATTGTTCAACTCTAATGCGAAACGACTGTACCGACGGTGTCTTTATTGCGTTCGCGCCAATCATAATTGTTTTCATGGTCACCGGATGAAAACATAAAATTCACTTTTTAAATTAACCGTTTTGAGATAAAATTTGCAATATATTTTAAGTTTTTAACATCGTTATTGTTTTTATTTACGAAGTAGCTTATACCCGCGACTTTCTTTATAATTATATTTTAATAGGTGGTAGAGCTACGCTGAAGCTATTACTGGTTTCAGCATGAATGGGTCGGCTCGTCCGGGGTAGTACCACCCTCTCACAGAAAACCGACGTAAAGTAACAGTGCGCCCGCACTGTTGCGTTTCGTTCGGTCAGTGAGAGCGCCGGAAGCCCACATATTTAAAAGGCCGGCAACGCACTTGCGACTCCCCTGGTGTTGCTAGTGTCTATGGACGGCGGTGATCACTTACCATCAGGTGACCCACCTGTTCGTTTGCCCCCTATAATAATAAAAAAAATAGAACGTAAACTTTTTTTGTTATACTTTACAGGTTGACTGACCACATTTGACCACAATTCCGTTTCATGTTAAATGATGATGTGGTCTAATATTCACGTAATGCTGTGCAAGTGGTACGCTAACTTGAGACTGGCTCTCAAGTGCAGCTGTCGGAACACACTAACAGGTGCTTGGCGACAGATTTTCAACTTGAGGATGGTACCTAGCGCCTAGCTAGGCCTAAGAAAATATCCTACCACCATGCTATAGTTTCATCACGATATTTTCCTTTAGCGAAAGCTCCGATTCAGTAGGTAGTATATGAACCTACGTCCTTCGACGCTGTGCCCAAATACACTACCAATTGAGTCATCATCGCTTCTAACTAAACACCATTCTGTCAAATTTGTCATTATTTTTGAAGATCTTTTGTCTCACTCACTCAGTTATTTTTTATATGGAGACTTTTTACTTAAATTATTCACTTTTTCGTACAATTTTCCAAATAATTTCGTACATACAAAACTGCTCCTGACAAACACAACGTAAAACGAATCGGTCAAATAGGTGCGCCGGAGTCGTTATGAAGTGATGCGTATACATGTATTACAGAATCGATTTTCATTTATACACATTGTAATTTTGCCACTAAGGCAATCGATAGCACCTCCCGTTAATTTTATGATAACTGCCTACCGTTATTCTAAAAGTATAATGATATATGACCTATACAACACTCTGAAAACGAATCTTTGTACTAGTAAAAGTCTCGTGATAAACATTTCAGATGTTTCAGAGAACAATCGGCAGACACTTTAATCTTATATATATGTATTGATGGTGTAATTAAGCAAAATATTTTTAATGTGTAATTTTAACAAGCAGTGTATAATAAAATAAAACATTACTCGTAAGACTTTATTGCCGGCAATTTATGAAAAATACTGGCTATTGCTCGTGACTTCGTTCGTGTTACTGTAGCATTGATCTATGCGTCGGTAGCAGTGCTTTGTTTTGTACTTGCATATCGTTTTCTGTAGTCTAAAGTGGGTGTAACAAGCGAACTTATATTCACATTATAATAATAATATTAAAGTAAAGATGATTCGATTTCGATTTATTTTTGTTAACTTATCTATTTTTTCGCTTTAATCATAGAATAGGTTAGGGAAGAAAGACATACGTAAGTGTACAACAAAGCATTTGGTGTCACTTTTCGAGCTTTGCATCAGAGAATCTATATTATACGATTACTGGGATCATGGCTAATTTATTTATTAAACAATGTTTGGATGTACTTCACTACATAGTATAAAACAAAGTCGCTTTCTCTGTCCCTATATCCCTATGTATGCTTAAATCTTTAAAACTACGCAACGGATTTTGATGCGGTTTTTTTAATAGATAGAGTGATTGAAGAGGAAGGTTTATATGTATAATAACATAAATTAAATAGTGGAGAAATACTGTTACTTTTGAGGTTACTCCAAATTTAACGCGTGCGGGCCACGGGCAGGAATGAATAAATCAAAACTACTGGATCGATTTTAATCATTTCTACAGTGATTGACATAGGCTATATATTTTATACTCGTGAGAAGCCGGAGCGGGTCGCTAGTACTCTATAAAGTAGCAAGAAAACCATGTCACATATGATGACAAAGAGATCAGTTTAGTTTGTTTTGAAAATAATAAATAACAGGCGATAATAAAAACAAGAAAAGGTCGACTTTAACAATAAATCTGTACAATAGCGACCTTGTAGCGATTAATAAAACTAGATCGAGGCAAAGGAGGCCTTGCGCTCGACAGCGCGATACACTCGAAAAGGTACAATTTTTAAGCCCTGCCGACGTTTGTAAGTTACAAACAAGATGGAGGGTCACATATACCCAAATATGGGTGTAAATAAAAATTTGAGTATAAATAATTTAATTATTATTTTTAATTTATTGGCATTTTAGTCTATCTGTCTTTATTTAAGTTAGGTAAAACATTTGCGACGTATCTGCTGTATTTGGTATCCATACCTACCAACATCATCTTACCCTTATCCCACCTAAGTAGGGTCGGCACAACATGTTTTCCTTTTCCACTCTCCCTTGTCAAAAGTTATTTCAGTATTCACACCTTTTATACACATATCATTTTCCACACTATCCATCCTCACTTTTTTCGGTCTTTCTCTACGTCTATATCCTCCCACATTCAAACTCAAAACTTTTCTTGTTACATGAGTTTCATCTCTTCTCATAATATGCCCGTACCATGCTAACCTATTACTCCTCAACTTCTCTGTCACTGGTGCTATTTTCAAACTCCCTCTGATATAATCATTCTTAATCTTATCCATTCTAGTTACACAGCACATCCATCTTAACATTCGCATTTCTGCCATACGTAATCCTTTCTCATCCGTCTTTTTCGTAGCCCAGCACTCGGATCCATATAACACGACTGGTCTGATTATAGTCTTATACACCTTCCACTTGAGTTTCAACGGTATTTGTAGGTCACACACCACCTCAGACACCTTTCGCCAATTCATCCACCCTGTATTTATCCTATTCTTCACGTCACTGTCTATGGTACCATCGTTTTGGATCAATGAACCGACGTACCGAAAATTAGAGTCGATTGGTAAGGATACACCGTTTAAGGTAATATGACAAAAAGTGGATGGACCTCCGAAGTCGCAGAACAAATGTTCAGTTTTTATCCTACTAACCCTTAAGCCAATAAGGTATCCATACCTATAATTATTGTAAAATAAAGTTGGTTTTGCGTGTCTGACTGTATGTTCTCTTTGTTCTTCTAAACTACTCAAGGGATTTTATACCCTTTATATTATCGTTTCTTCCAAAATGTTAAGTATAGTAAGCATATAATTTAATATGTAGAATTCGACGCATTGTAATGAAGTCGTAAGAAGTTTTCGGGCGCTTACATTGGTATCGCTAGCGAAACCTTATAGGATATACCGAAATAATGTGCTACAGTATTGTACATATCCTCAAAATGTCTACGAAAAGGGCGACAATGGTATATGTTTATTTTCTAAAGATAACTCTCAGTAATCATTTTTAATTGAACAAGGAGAATATGTATGCAATGCCCATTTGATATAACTAAAGAACCTATTAGAACAACCAAAATAATAGAAGGAAATGATAACAGACACGGGCGGAGTCGCGAGTGCAGCTAGAAGCGTTTAAGAAATGATAAAACTAACTAATGACGGGAATGTTTAGCCAGTGAGTGGTAAAGCGATAATAATAATCGTGAGTTGATTCATTTAGATCAGACTCTATGATTAAAAACAGTTAATTCAAAGTCCAATTCCAAAACATTTATTGTTCAAAAATTAATGGTTTTCTACATTCATTTAGTTAGTACTTTAGTCGAAATAGATTATGCATTTAATTTCAATTGTAATATAAATACGCAATTAACTATGTATGTCTGCTTGTTTGTTACCTCTTACTTGGAGATCATGGATAATCAAGTCCTGGATATACGGGATCTCACAGAGGCAAAGCCACGAGGAAAGATAGCGTCGGGTAATATTGTACTTTTTCACAACGTAACTGATCTCGTTTGAAGTAATCCCAAAGTTGTGTTAGTATCCAGTAATTCTTATACCAAAATATTGTAGTTTTACAAATAATGAACAAAAAAAAAAATGGTGAGTTATAAAACCCGGTAAATCTTAATCGTGCTTTAGTTTAGCGAGAGAATGTATTGGAAAGGTCGCATGAAGGTGTGCGCGTAGTGTAATCGCCCGATCTTAAATTGAGCAACGGTTAACACTAAACTGTAATAGCAGCTATTTGAGAAGACTGTATTTAACCATTTGTCAATTATCCTTACTAATGGATAAAATTTGACCACAATGAGTGGTACATAGGTTTCTCGTCCCCTATTAATAATATACAGATATTATTATCTGTATTTCTTTACATTTTTTTCAACGAAGTTCTTTATCGCATGCTATGAACTTGGCGGGTAGGGGCTAGGCGAAAAAAAGTGTAAAAGTTTTCCATCACGACACTTTCTGCAGTATAGGTTAGTGGCATTGCCCAGTCACGGTTGCGCGATTTTTGTTTTTTTTTTTTTCCTAAGTTGTAAAAACTGTTTTAATTATTGGACAAATATTGTAAACTAGCTTTTGCCTGTGGTTTCGCTCGTGTTAATGTAGATTTGATCTGTCCCTTAGGAAAAGTATTATGTTTTGGGATAATTTTTATTTCAAACTAATTAGATATAGATAGTTAAGAAAGGTAGGTACCCGCACCTTTTATCTACCGCACTGCTACCACGCCCTAATTGCTTAACCAAAATAAAAAATTGCATACAAGATGTTTTCATGTTTAGGGTGTATATAGAAAAACATTGGTGTGTTATACTTCTTCAACAAAAAAAAAATATTCTAGCGAAATCGGTCAAGTCTACTAAACTAGAGCGATGCCGCCGGCAAACGATAGTTTATTATAATTTTCGCATTACTACTTATGCTTGTTTCAGAGTGCAAATGACTGGCGGTTGTTTGCGCGAGTACGTGTGGTTCAAATATACGTAGACAACGCGCCGCTAGCATTCACAGTGACGTCTAGCGACCTCTACGTACATTTCAATAACACATCCGCGCAAGTACACGCACCCGCTTGTACTCTGACACAGGCCTGCCTTCACTAGTAAAACAATTTCACTAATTTAAAGTTGTTACTGTCTTAAATGTTATCGTTATGGCTTAGTCTACATAGAGAAGCGTGATTATATGCGACCTATAATATAAAATTCATCTATCCCTCAGCTAAAGGTGCGTCAAATTCAGTTCAGCCATATCGGAGATTGACACTGACAAACAAAAGATACTTGAATGATATTTATATGTATAATGACTTTATTCATAACTAGCTTTTGATCGTGGATTTGCTCGCATCAATGTAGATTTGATTTAGATTTAATCTGGGGATCAGTAATTTTTTTTCTCGATAATTTCATAATAATGGGGTCAATTAGATAAGGCTCGAAAACGTAACTAGCAAACTCAATTTCGAATTTGAAATATTGTTTAGGAAAATGATTTTTTTTATTAGTTCAAATATTAGAAATATTGTTTTATAGATTTATACCTTCCGTTTATAATCCCATCTGATTATAACGATACAGTTAAAGAGATATAACTTAGAAAGGTTTGCAAGAGCGGTAACAGTTTATTGGGGACATGTTACCAAATGAGTGCGGTAAGTAACGAGGCGGACATCCGAAATTGCCCTATCAAATTGCAGTGGTTTCTTCATCGCGACACTTCCCATTCGAGTAAAGTTGAGGCTTAATCACCGCGATATCCGAGCGCACGAATTTCACTACCTAAATAATATAAATATATATATAAAATATCTAAAAGTTGACAAATAAACGCTCTTTCGTTGATCTTGGAATTAAATATCGAGTCGCTTAAATAATTACGGGGCTTTTATTCATTAACAAAAGCCTCTTAAAGTTTCACCTTTAGCAAGTACTTCTTATTGAGTCCCTTTCAGATTGCTTCGTTGATGAAATAATACGATTTCAAATAATTTTTACACATAGATGCTTGATATAAATTTTTCGTCTTGTTTTTTTTTTACATTACCTTCTCTAAATTTTGCTTACAGTTTCGTTTTTTATTATTGTAGGCTGAAAATCGAAAACAAAAAGTCTAAAATAAAATATCTTCTCTCTATTTGACTTTATCCATTAGAAATTTTAAAAAAATCAAATCTTTTCTCTTATATAATAGTTGTATTTATAGACTATTTATTCGTCTCCGACCGAGCTCAATCGGTGAATACATATATCTTGAAGAGGAATACAACTGGCGGCATTTATTCCATGCAAACGTTCCTCTGTTTTGGTCTTAGATAACGAAACTAGATAACAATTTTATTTACCATACAATTCATATTTATCACTGTTACATTTTTATGTTTTCATTTTTCAGCTTTTTAAAAGTATTAAAATTGGCCAACTACATCGCCGTTGTCATAAACAAATTTGACGAATGTAATAAGTAAAAGAAACACATACAGACATAGACAAATTCCTTCTTATATTGTATTTGAAAGAAGAATTTTTGGAGGAAGTAACAGGCGATTATGAAATCATGATTTTGTCTATTTCATATAAGTATGATTAGTTTGAGCTGCGTGTGTGTCTCTCTCACACTCATTTGATAATTCAGGCAGAGTACTACAACAATAAACTCTTGTTTAAAATATATTCTTTAAATCTCTCATTTTTCTTCTTTATTATTGCGTTTTCTCTTAGGTGTGGTGGTAGGGTTTCGGGGCCAATAGCATTGGGTACATTGTAATAAACAACTGTTTATTACACAGTGTCTCTATTTTCTTTTGCCACTTTTTGGGGACAGCTAGTATAGTACGCTGTTAAAAGCCTAATCGGTAGATGTCTCGAAAGTCGCCGTTATATTCTAATTACTCTGTGCTTATCATCTGCTACAGTGCATTACTCTTACGTAAAATAAGTGAATGTATACGTATGGGCACACGATAGTACTGAAAATTCATAAATACATACATAAACATTAAAGTTAAGTAAATATTAGTGCAGGTAATAATAAAAACATAATTATTCGAACAATACGATAGTTGTGAGACAGTAAACATGGTCGATGCCGAGTGGAGCCGAATACACGGTTCAGTGCGTTATTGATCCGAGTACGCTTGATGTCGAGTCGAGCCGAGCAAACGCGATTCTCCGACACCGTCTCCGAGCGTGACGGTTTATTTTCCTTCACTGTTCAATACGTTTAAAGGTGTTTTTATTTATAAAATGTAGACTTTTCTGGAGCTTCGCGTGTTTGATGGATATATAAGATTAAGTTCGAGACTTAAGATTTTATCGTTTAGCGATTCAAGGTTGTGGAATAAATTGGCTTTATTGCATCGTTGAAGAGATGCAACGAGTGTGGCTCGGCGAGTGGGGCCTTAAAAGCCTTCTCTCATGCTATCGAGCTGAGGGTAAATTGTATTCGAACGAGTGCCGCGGTTTTTACCGATCGAAGATTTTATATAACTGTTATTGTCGCAGATAACTTATCAATAACTTATCCTCAGACCGAGATCTAATGTTTAAAATGAATTAGTAATTTTGAATATTATTAGACAAATCAAAGATCATACCGTCTTCAGTATAAGTCAGGTTCTTTATTCCTAAGATATTACAATTTTTCTTTTATGTTTGTACGTGCGTGTTTATATCAGAAACTACACTTTCGATTTATCTTTTACTCTGTTTATTGAAATATTTATTCGAATATTCTCGAAGTATGAACGAAGTCACATCTGTTCTGAGGTGAAGATGTGATGGAAAATAAATACTGTAATCTAGAAAAGTCTAAAGTAAAACTCATACGTTGGCGTTTTTTAATTGAGAAGAATCTTTTCAAAATGTTTTGATGAAATTAAAGTTTCTCACGATGCTAAAGAAAAAATGAATAAAAGAAATCGGTTAAAACAAGAAAAATATACTGAACTGTTTTGTCTCTGTTTATTTCAATATATACATTAACTATTTTTATTTTCGGAAAATCCAAATGTAAGTTGTACGAGAGAAAAGCCCCTTTCAGTGGATTTCAGCATAACTTGTACTGATATACTACGAATCATTGAGCACCCCAATTCATTGAGCTAACGTCGGATAGAAGATTTATTCATCTATTTATGTATCTTTAAGGCGCCTATTACAGACAATAAAATATATAAGTTTCAAAATTAATGTTATTCGTTTTTTCATATTAATTATATAGTAATTATAAATATTATAAAACAAAATCACTTTTCATATCTGTCTGTGCGTTATCTTGGTACTTTTAAACACTCAGCAGAATTTTAAAACGGTTTTATCATCATTTAGAGAATTACTTACGAGACATATAAAAATAATATATTACGAAATTTTACACCTTAAAAACTCGTTTTATGCGACGAAATTTTGACAGATATGGTATAAAACCGTAATCAGTTAAATATTTTAGTTACATTGGGCATATAAAATATAAAAAAAACTGCCCTTCACTTTAATTAATATCATAGATATAAAATTAAGCGCTACAAAAAAAAAACCGTGTCTTTATTGAAGATTCTTACGTAGATTCTAAAACTTTTACACAAATATCAAAACGGCTAGACACGGATGTAAATCCCTTACACACTGATGAAGTTGCATTAATTAATACAATGCACGCATACGAAGCTGGGGCAGGTCGCTAGTGCACCATAAAATACAACCACATTTAAATATGTTTACTCAAAATATATAGTATTAAATGGATAACATGTATCTGTCTCAATTGGCTTAGAACAGTGATTCCCAAAGTCGTCCCGGTGGACTCCCATGGGTTCACGAGAGACTCGATGGGGGTGTACGTTGGCGTGACAAAGAAATGGGGGTGCACAATTAGTAAACGGGGGTCTATGAAAATTGGTCTACATTCGATAGTGTGAAGAACTAACAATGTTGGCTTGACTTCATATGGTAGTATTCAACCTGCAGGGGAACTCACGGGAACCAGTAAATTTTTGAAAGGGGTCTATGGGAAAAAAAACGTCTGGGAATCTCTGGCTTAGACTAAAGTCAATTATGTCTACAGTCCACGTTAAACTTTTTGACCGCTCTGCATATAGTTGTGTAGAACACAAATATGTATTATATAGGTATAAATATATAGTATATTATATGTATAATAACATTGACATAACTCAAGGATAAATAAATGGCAATTTTAGATTTCTATAATGATAGTTTTTTTTTATATATTATAGGGGGCAAACGAAAAGGTGGGTCACCTGATGGTAAGTGATCACCACCGTCCATAGACACTAGCAACACCAGGGGAGTCGCAAGTGCGTTGCCGGCCTTTTAAATATGTGGGCCTCCGGCGCTCTCACTGACCGAACGAAACGCAACAGTGCAAGCACTGTTACTTCACGTCGTTTTTCTGTGAGAGGGTGGTACTACCCCGGGCGAGCCGAAGCATTCATTCTGAAACCAGTAATAGTTTCAGCATAGCTCTACCACCTACGGCACGACGACGTACACGACGATAGTAGTGTTTCTTATTACATTCATAACTAAATTATCCGCAAGCGTGAACATACGGCTACATTGAAGAGTGGCCAAACTGTTAGTATTTAGCAGTGAGTTAGTTCTTCACCGCAGACGATATAATGTGTGATATTATTGTACTAAATACGGTGGATAAACGAATACGAGCTAATTCTATTTGTTTGTACTAAACACTTTCTATCTAGTTCTACCGCATTTCACGTATAAGAAAACAAAAAGAACTCACTAACCTTTAATGGAGTTTGAACTTTTCTCATTACTTCCTAGGGTTTAAAATCGACGTCTGCAGTAATGTTATAGTAATAGTATAGGGTAGAAGAATCGAATGCTTGCGAGTTTAGATAAACATTAAATGGAGTTTTTACTACGCGTATTGTAGTTGCCGTACTGCATGTTCATTGCGTAGGAAATGACAATAGTCCCTGGTGTATTTCGCAGGATTCAAAATAGTATTTATAGATATGTAGGAATCAGTCATTTAAATTCGAATAATTTAACAGAAAATAAAAACCGACCTCAAAACCTCAAAAATCAAGTCAGAGGAGCTTATACCTGCCGAGTCGAGGGAATGCCATGCATAGGCATACCCCCTTTTCTAGCCAAAAAGGTGTGTAAAAAAGTTTTATTTCGTGAGAGTCGAATGTAACCCACCCCCTCAGCTGCCCGACAGGGTGAGTATCCATAATGGATTTCCCCATGTAAAAGAAATACATTAGAAAGTCCTTGACCATAGTTAAGTATCTACTTAATCTTGGATTGTCATAAGCCGATAAAGTATAAAGAGTAAAAAGGAAAACATGTTGTGCCGACTCTACTTAGGTGGGATAAGGATAAGATGATGGTAATTATGATGATGACATGGTCGTACTGTATTGGGAAGATTAGGACTTGTTTTCCTCGTTGCACAGCCGTGTAAAGCTGGGGTGAGAGGCTAGTGTTCAATGTAAATATCATACTGCAAACAATATATTATTATTAGAGCTTCAACTGTTTTTATAAATACTCGTCGAACCAATCTATTTTAATGTTGCATCTAATATTTCATACGGCATTCATTAAAATCATTAATGAATTGTTTACGAAAACAACAATTCGGAATGAGCTTAATAAAAAGAAACCGCTTAATTGATTCTAACATTAAAATTTAACGAGCGTTCATTTATTATCTGAGGCAATAGAGATCTATCTAAGCTTTGAGGTTAGGACTAAAAGTGATTGTAACAAAATACGCGAGATTTTTCTAAATATTTAAAAATGGATCTTAGTAAATGTACCCATTTTCGTAGGTGGTAGAGCTACGCTGAAGCTATTACTGGTTTCAGCATAAATGGGTCGGCTCGCCCGGGGTAGTACCACCCTCTCACAGAAAGCCGACGTGAAGTAACAGTGCTTGCACTGTTGCGTTTCGTTCGGTCAGTGAGAGCGCCGGAGGCCCACATATATTAAAAGGTCGGCAACGCACTTGCGACTCCCCTGGTGTTGCTAGTGTCTATGGACGGCGGTGCCTGTTCGTTTGCCCCCTATAATATACAAAAAAACCTAAGATTTATAAACTCCGACAACGTTTGACTATCACCAGGAAAATTGGCACAACTAAGTTATTTAACGGAGAAAAAACTCGTGCTATCTATTTTGCTATAGGTATTTCTATTATCTTTTTAGGTTATAGCGTTAGGCGATATGACCTGAGATGGTAAACTGATTGTAAGGATGTAGGTGCTCGGCGATAGATTTTCCATATGATGGTGGTAGCCACCATGCTATGCTATCCTGATGTTTTTCTTCACTGGACTCTCTGGATCAGTGCTGGGATTGGAAGCCTACGGCAATCGACATAGTGTTCGTAAAACCTATTATCGAGTCACTTTCTGTTTTAAATTAATTACTAGATAGGTCTGCAACGTATCGATTCCTATATCGTTTATTCGATTACCGCGTATTGATTGTGTACATACTTGCGAGAACAATTGTACTATACTATTTTAAATACTTCTTTAGTATATAATAACAAAAATATCCGGAGTAACGAGGCAAAGGCAAATTAATTTCACGTTTGTCGACACAGTGTCGGAGCTCGCTGACAATGAGCCGCGCACTACTTTTATTATAATCGATGGTCGACAAATAAAATGTATTTCGAATCACTTATATAATGAATATGAAGGTTTTACCGATATATTTTACGACATTAATCGATTATACAACGCCATGTTGAAAAGTACAATTTTCAATATTATATTTTTATATACGTGTATAATTTATACATTCGTACTTTATTATGTCACGGTTCGAGTTTCAACGCAATCGACTCACTCCAATTGTTTATATATAAATATATATGTAACGATATAATTATTCGTTCATAATTAAACCAATTTTTATAAGCATGTTTTCTAATTGCGACGATGTGTTCGAATTTTAAACTGCTGAGGAGTGGGAAATATTTTTAAATTCAAGAATCGAATGTGGAACGGTTTCTATCGCGTAAAATGAACAAAAAAAAAACATTCATTCGAATATTACAGTATTAGTATAGATAATTTGTTTACTACGTGGGTGGTACATCTCTTTTTATAAATACTATTAGAAATATAGTTAAAATTGTAAAGTAATATTTAGTAATTGAAATAAGGTGTACACTGGTGGTGGTGTACATACTTGTATAAAAACTTTTTTGTTTATTACTGTTTGATACCTGTAATTTTGGCCGCGTTGTTTATTATCTTAACAATATATTTTATGTTCAGAGAGAACAACGTATAGAAAAATTGACTGCAACAATATACTTTGCTTACAATATTTATGTTACACAATGTTATTCGTTTAATTTTCTTCTTCTGCGCATGAGTACCACACCACTTGCCCCATTTCTTCACGGCAACAAAATAGCTCCGTGAACTTATAGAAATCGTAGGTAATTTATAATAATTCTATATCAAACGAAGACATCGTGATATTTTTTGACATAAAGACCAAATGTCTTGGTAGCAAAAATAAAAATCAAAATCTATACAGTAATCTTTGCGTGACGTGCAGCCAACGACATACCTTTATTTATATATAGTGCATATAGATTTTTGTAATAAATAGTTAAGTTCACAAATACATAAATACTCTTTGTATTTTTAGTTTAATGAATACAATACACTGATGTGGTGAATTTATTGACATGTCAACTATTTTAGACTAACAGAAAACTTCCAAGACGTAACGGACACGCCACAATTTCATCATTATTTGACGAACGGAATAGGCGTTCCTATACCACCCGTTGGCAGATCAACTGTCTTTTCGATTAATTGCCCTATCGGTACATTATTTTTGGTGAATTGACTGGACACCATAACCGGAACTAGATTGTTCTAGATTGAAAACAAATCGAATCACCGATTATGAATACATAATTTTTAAAATAAAATCAGCGTAATATACTAGGTATTTGATATTTCAAAATATATTCCCCGTCAATATATTCCTATTTGCAATCACAGTGTTGTAATAAATGTTCAGTACAATTTTCCGGCACCTCACCTCACTCGTACATTCGTTTCCCGAGAATACGTTTTCAATTTTTCACATTCGCGCTCCGACTGAATGGTTTTACCTCACCTTGTGAGAATGGTAAACTAATATTTGTAACTCAATCCAGGTCTTTTACGAGCTCCTTTCACGTTTGTTTTATAAATTCATTCGATATGCTCCTCGTGCATTTATTATTATTGATGTTCGTTATAAGTTTATCTTCTCCTACTTATTTTATTGTCTGTTTAATGATAGCTTTGTAAGAATATGTATATGTTTTAGTAATCGTTTTATTTGAAGCAGTTCCACTCTTGATGATAGATAGAGTGCAGTGTAAAACAGAAGTTTGTAGGTAATGATTAATCAGAACATTATGTATGCACACAAAGATCATGGTGATAGAGTAGTCCGGTGAAACTGTAGAGCGCTCGCCAGGTCAACAGTGTAGACAGTTTGAAAAAAAAAACCATGGTGAAAGCAACGAGGCAAGCGGAATCTAGGCACTATGTCAGTGTTTTATTTAAACATATATACATGTACACGATCCAGTCTAGTTATTTGATTAAATTATGAAAGTATTCAATTATTTCTTTTAATCTAGATGTATAAAAGTGGAAGTAGTTATTTATGTACGCGTCTATGAGTGTGATAATTTTTAACACTGTGATAGTAAGCACATCATACTCTAGAGATTTTTCATGGTGGTTTTTATGCCATCCATTTAGCGCTAGGTGGCGCTGTAGCACAGCGACTCTTGTATCGACCAACCGGTCGACATGAAGGTTGGTATGTGTAGATATTTGAATACCGAGGATATTTACTAATTATTGTGCCTATTATTTTTATTATTATTTGTGAATATGAAGAATAGATAAATTAATTACATCGGGGAAATATTATTGCTAATATATATTTTTATGACTAAATACGGGAATCGTTTCACATATGGAAAAATAATTTTGAGATAATATAATACTAGACAAAAATATAACCCGTTTGATTATATAAGTTTGTAAGTCTTTATTTATACATAGAAATAATATTGAAGTGTAAGTTGAAAACGGCTGAAACGATTTTGAGAGAATCTTTTCCATGTAGTTTACAGAATTTGTGATGATAGTGCCGATGTTTTTTAATAATTGCTATGCTAAACTATTTATTTTTACATAATTATGTTGGAATATCGAATGGTTTTAATTATAACCATATAATAATGAATGTAATAAAACCCGACTAGACGATACAACTATAATTTAAATTATGTAAATCGCTTGACAAGTTTGCCAGTTATAAGCACACTGACATACGGACAGAGAGACGACACCTTCTATAAAATATGCTTGCGATAAAAACACGTTTTACTTGCACCGCTGTGTGTAAGTGATTGTACGTACGCCTTTAAACAGTCGACAGACCGACTGAGAAAGTAAACTAATGTATTCTACGGGCATCAGGCTCTCTGCAGTTGGTTTTTTGCGGTCGACACATTCGGCCGGTTTCATTCTGCATAGCGAGTACCCAAAACAACAACACCCTATAAACAAATTGCGAATGCTTTTTTGTGTGCTTTATGTTCAAATTGTAGCGAATTAATTTTAGTTCATCTACTTTCCGATTATGGAATTTATAGGGGATGTTAACGAAATGGATTACCAGTTTAATTTAATAGTTTAAGTAATTTTTTCGTAAATTATTTGTACAAAAATGTAGTTCTGTAGAAATTCTGCTAGTAACTTCAATAAGTGAAGCAATATAAAAAATATTGGTTACTAGCTGACCCGGCGAACTTCGTACCGCCTAACAGTCAATTCTGTAATTTTTTTTTTAATGCTTAATCTGCTATTCGGTACGCTATATAATGTTAAATGTTTACCATCGTATAAATATTGACAAATATTGACATTAATATTTATGCGATACTAACGTTACTCAATTGTTTTGCCTTCCCGGAACCTCTCCACTAACACTTAAACTTTATGGTATGGTATTAAAGTTCAAATTGACTTGTAAGTATTATTACGAATCGTTTGTAGGGAAGTATAGAAAAGTGTTGTTTTTAGGCTTTTTCAGGCGATGTTTTAAATTTTTGTCTCCGTAAGAAGCATCCTCGTACTTCAAGGAATATTCTAAAAAAGGAATTAGCGAAATCTGTTCAGCTGCTCTCGAGATTTGCGCTTAGCAACACATTCAGCGATTCATTTTTATATTATAGATTACTTCAATTTGTTCTTCATTAGTAAAGATACGCCTTTAAAATAGATATTAAAATGTAACCTATAATATATGCTTCGAAAGAATTATGATTTGCTTGTTTCGGTTCTGAGAAAAGATTATATTAAATTTAATTTCGACTAAAAAGTCCTCACTTTCATATCACCGTTTCTACAATAATAATCAATTCTTTTTAATGTTATAAAATTATCAAATAATTTCAGAAATCTCCAAGTATATACAATTTCCTATACGTCTAATAACAGTACTTGAATATATGTAATTAGAGAATCAAAGAATATTCTATTGGTAATTATTATCGGATTTAAGAAAAGCAAAACGTATTACATTTTAATTGGTCTTACAATACAATACAATACAATAAATATGTATGTATTCTTCTTATGTAGAATTCGAGTTAAGTAAACATGTACATAAGTCATTGCTGCCGATCTAGATTGAAGCGAAGAGTTGCCGATCTACATTGAAGAAAAAAGCTGCCGATGTAAATTGAAGAAAAAAGCTGCCGATGTAAATTGAAGCGAAGAGCTGCCGATCTAAATTGAAGCGAAGAGCTGCCGATCTAAATTGAAGCAAAGAGCTGCCGATCTAAATTGAAGCGAAGAGCTGCCGATCTAAATTGAAGGGAAAAGCTGCCGATTTAAATTGAAGCGAAGAGCTGCCGATCTAAATTGAAGCGAAGAGCTGCCGATCTAAATTGAAGCGAAGAGCTGCCGATCTAAATTGAAGCGAAGAGCTGCCAATCTAAATTGAAGCGAAGAGCTGCCGATCTAAATTGAAGCGAAGAGCTGCCGATCTAAATTGAAGAAAAGAGCTGCCGATCTCAATTGCAATGGACGAGTTCGACGATTAACATTATTCTCATTTCAAAATTCATTTCATTCGTATATTTTTCAGTATTGCGAAATCGAATTTCGCCGCAGATAAATTTCAAATACCAATCGGATTTTTTAAATGAACTCTGGAAATTGAGGTATTCATATTCGTCCAATATTTGTTTAAAACAGGTTCCTGTTATTTGTTATCGATACGTTAACATGTTGTCGTTTCTTTTTTGGCGAAAATAAACACAAAAACGACTTAATCCAAACGATATAAATATAGAAGATAAAAATTTCTATAAAAGTAAAAGCGTCGCTTGAATTATTAATTTGTATATAAATAGGTGAATAAATGATATATCTATATATATATATATATATATATATATAAGAGATAAAAAACTCTAATAACTTTTGTCTCCTCGGTTTGTTTTCTGATTTTAGTTTTTTCTTTTCTTTAATAGTTATTGGAAAGCTTTGGAACTTTGGAAATATTTTTGTTTGTAACCACCGACAATTCGGTCCCTTTACTTATAAGTTTGTAGTCATCATACGTCACGTCCATTACGTCTATAATGTACAATATGTGTATAATATTCAATATAATTTTTTCCAAAAAAAAAATAACACACTTTTGGGCAAGAAGCCTCGGTAATGTCGATTCTGATCTCGAATCTCAACCACGAGCTTCATTAATTCAACATATTAAAACACGATTAATCTGATATAAATTTAAATATAATAAGAGAGATTAACTCTGAAGAGGTAGGTTTATCAGTAAATTGAAAAAAGTATTATATAGCCTGTGAGAGTAAAATAGCTTGTAAAAATAATATATTTGTTCGGTAGAGATAATATTAAAATCTACGTAAGATTTACGATTCGCGTTTTATGTCGTATTAAAAAAAAACATTGAATCTGAATTTTAAATATAGAACATGGAGAATTTACTTATTACAGTTATATATTTATTTCAAAATTTGTTCTGTTTAAGTGTTTTTATTTAGTTTACTTAATTTGAAAATAGAACTACTATTTTAATATAATAATATTTACCATCGCAAGTTATCTTCTATAATATAAAAATGAATCGCTGAATGTGTTGCTAAGTGCAAATCTCGAGAGCAGCTGAACCGATTTCGCTAATTCTTTTTTTAGAATATCCCTTGAAGTACAAGGATGGTTCTTACGGAGAGAAAATTTAAAAAAAATCCTCAAAAAGTCTAAAAACAACACTTTTCTATAATTTCCCTTACAAACGATTCGTAATAATACTTAAAAGTAAATTTGAACTTTAATACCATAGCATAAAATTTAAGTGTTAGTGGAGAGGTTCCGGGAAGGCAAAACAATTGAGTGACGTTAGTATCGTATAAATATTTATGTCAATATTTATACGATAGTAACATTTAACATTATACAGCGTCCCGAATAGCAGAATACCTATTAAAAAAAAATTAAAAATCGACAGTTAGGCGGTACGAAGTTCGCCGGGTCAGCTAGTCAGGAATAAAAATGATTCTTCATTAATTAAATGTTCGAATGTTAAGAGAATTTATGACTCTTTTATCAAGTGGTTTGATTTTAAACCATTCGTTGCATTTGTACTTATAATACATATTAACTATACCTTTACAAATGTCAATTTACATCGTATAAAATGAAAAAACAAAACGAATTAAATAAAATGCACCCGTATATCCTTGACCATAGTTAGGTACCTAGGATTGTTATAAACCTACTAATATCTTATTCGATTCTTAAGAGTTTTCTGGTGTGTCACTGAAACCCAAGTTTCAATACTAACGGCATTAAAATTAAAAATATTGTTTGATATTTTAAATTAAAAGAGAAATTTTCAAATCGGTTTACAAATAACGAAGTACTAAGGTAGCAAACATGAAAAAAAGTACAACCGTATTGAGAAACTCCGCCTTTTTGACGACGTCATTTAACTTTGAAGAATGAAGAAAAGGTTTTTTTTATCAATCGCCAACAAGTTTATTCGGTGAGAAGAATATATTACGGTAAAAACATTGTGAACCAATTGAAATTGGGACGACCCAATTATGTCCAATAGATTAATTTTTAATATTAATAATGAGTACAATTAGAACTTTGACTCATGTCTGAAGTTAACAAGTGTATATTATTATAGTATTATATTTTACAATTTTGCGCTTTACTATTGTGCAAAAGTGAACCTCGATCGAATAAGGCGAGCGACAGAGAGTAAGGCAGCGTTTCGAATGCGCCGGCCGTGGACCTCGCCGAAAAGAAAGGACTGTATAGCTGTGACGATAGTTGCACGTTGCCGAGTGAAATGCTCGTAGGGATGGAGTGTACGGACGAGATGAGCACTTTGCTATTTAAGAGCGGGCCGGCATGGCGAATGTCATCAGTTAACACGAGCTCCCAGCCACAGGAACATCTCCAGATTTGGATTTGTTCTGATCAGTTACAGCTTTATTATCCTCGAGTAGCGTCGTCAGCATCGGAACCGACTCACTCAAGCACAATATGCGCGCATTTGTGGTAAGCGAGCTTGCGGAACATCATTTTCTTATATTTTACTATTTGGCACATGCGATTTTTTTTTCTTTTTTTTTTTTTTGTTGCATAACGTGTTCCTTTTTAGAGAAGTGTTTTATGTGTTATACCGTAGCAATATATATATCGAGGAGACGATACCGTGGAACTTGAAGTGAAGTGTTGTGATAAAGGGAACTCGTAGAGTGCCAAATAGTGAAATATCCTAATATAAGTGACATCGAAGTGATGAATCGTGATTATATAAAAATTTTTTTTTTGGATTATAAATACCACATATAATTAAGGATATGACAATTCAAGTATCCCGTATTTTTTTTTTTTCGCAATTCATAATTACCGTAGTTATAGTGTAGAATATTAAATATTATTCTGGTCCAATATAAAACTTACAAATACATTTAATATTGCAAAATAATAGATACAATAATAAAAAAATCACCAAATTTAATACACAAGAGAGGGTAATCATTCTTAAATAGCAAGCTTTGGTATAAATATTATTTTGGAACTTTTATATTTATAGATGTAAATTGAATATTTAAATTGTATTATTTACCGAAGAATCACCATTAAGTTTAAAACGATCTCAAAACCAACATTAAAACTGGCTCCGGAATCTTTACATTGAAAGCTTTAAATTACTATAATAACTTTAATGCGCAGCATTCATGTCTATTGCATAATATTGGATTATTCTCAGAATCCATGTCTACTGTAACACGGTCCGGTTCTTCTTACATCACATCCGATTGTGTAGATACCGCCTTATTACATTTTGGTCCACTTTCATATGCGGTGGTGCGTTCATTGCAAAACCTACTTGGACTATTAAAATTTTACGAATTAATTAACTGCCCGGCGAATTTATATTGCTTTGCCCTTTCATACAGACTTGGGGAATGTATACTTTCGGGTTAGTCTCGTATTTTTTATAATACTGTGCCGGATCTTTCATTTAAACTTGTTTAATGAGATGCATTTGGTTGATGTGTTTAAGTTACATAAGTTAATGATACGATTTGTAGGTTTATGTTAAATATCTTAGTTTTTCGAATAAACTTTTTTCTTGGAAAATTATTTCGGTTTTAACCGATTATTTCGTATGGAATATTTATACCTTCTTATAATTCAATTAAAATTCCCGTTTGGGTATTTGTAACGGATAAAATCAAAGTTAATAATATTTTTCTTTACAATTTTCGGCTATCGATGTTACATACATACGCACTCCTGTCGTAATATATCGATGTAACAAACTACACGTTCATAATTCGTAACAATGTTTGTTTGGTCATACGTTCTGAACTCACATCGCTAAGGATACAGTTTGAATTATTCATGTATTATTTACCTACAATTCGCAATAACATATAATACTATTGTTTTCTTTATAGGTACTCGCCTTCGTGGCGCTTGCCTATGGCCGTCCTGAACCGCCAGTAGGCTACAGCTACTCTGCCCCGAGCACTAAATACTCAAGTTCTGGAAGCTTTGGAGGCTCATCTATCAGCGGCGGACATAGAACTGTATCCATCGGTGGTGGCCATTCCGGTGGATTAATTGGTGGATTGTCCGGTGGCAGCCTTTCCCTCGGTGGCGGTCACTCTTCAGGTGGTCTTTCTCTTGGTGGGGGCAGCGTCGGCGGTGGAATCGGTTTCGGCGGTGATTCTGGATTCGGTGGTGGATATGCTGGAGGATACTCCGGAGCTCCTCTAGTCCAGAAACATATCTACGTCCATGTGCCTCCACCAGAACCTGTTGAACAGAGAATTCCTCGCATCCCTGAGGTAGCTCCTCCCCAGAAACATTACAAGATCATTTTCATCAAGGCACCCACTCCTCCCACTCCTCTGGCTCCCATCATTCCCGTCCAACCACAAAACGAAGAGAAGACCCTCGTCTACGTCTTGGTCAAGAAACCCGAAGAGCAACCTGACATCATCATCCCCACTCCAGCGCCAACTCAACCCTCCAAACCAGAAGTTTACTTCATCAAGTACCAGACCCAGAAGGAAGGTGGTATCGGAGGCGGTATCGGAGGCGGTATCGGAGGTGGTATCGGAAGCGGCATCGGCGGCGGTATCGGTGGCGGCATCGGTGGTGGTGATATTGGCGGTGGTGCTATCGGCGGTGGATCCATCGGCGGTGGTGACTTAGGTGCTATTGCACTCGGCGGAGGTTCAGGTGTCGGTGCCGGTGGACATGGTGGAGCTGAAATCTCAGGTGACTTTGGCGCCAGTGGCGGAGATGAGGGTGCCTTGGAAGGTGGTCATGGAGGTGCTACCAGTACTCAATACGGCCCACCTGGACACGTAGCTGGCCCCCTTCACTAAGAAAATTCGAGAAATGGGTGGCAGGATGATTACTGTGTTATTTATTGCTGAGAGAATGTCAGTCAGATGCGATTCTGTTTATCTGTATGAACTGACAGTTTAACATCTTCCCGATTCCTGCCACAATTAGTTTGAATATCGCGGCAAACGCCCTGTATATAGTCGACCCCGTCTGCCGCCGTCACATCGCCACATAATCATCGTCATAATTCATCGTCGCCACGCATTTCTACTTGTTATTAGTGCACAATGTTACTGTTGTTCGAAAAGGCGTATAAAATATTACTCGCGACTGTTACGTTATTATAAAGTAGCTTTTTTTTTTTAATTTTTATAATAAAACCAAATGTGATGCTTACTAATGTTTTTGTTACACGTTCACCCTGCGTCTAACGGGGAGCCAAGTTGCGTCACATCCGAAAGTATTTGTGAAAGGTAGAGAAGCCCGTGGTGGGTGAGGGCGTTGCGTCCGACTCACGGCTGGTCCTTTCTCGCGTTCGTGATACGATTAGTTTCAACATAAAATTGAAATTGTGAACAATCACAGACGCGGTTGCGCAACACCAAGGACTGGTTCTGTGGGAGCGAGCGGCGGTCGGCGATGGCAGCGGTCGTCACGTGTGCTCCACTCTAAGCCGCGCTCTTATTAACGCCCGCCTTAATTGACCACACGGACAACCGCTTCCGTATAATCTAGTAGATTATTATCATACACTTACGTAAGAACCGTCTCGATTTATCAATTGTCTGTGATTATATTTGTTACGCATTAAGAATGCGTTTAGTATTCTTTATTGCCCAATATCTTTCGACTTACTTTTCTTATTACTTACTTGGTCCCTATTTTATAATATATCACTACGAAGCGCAGCAAGACTTTAAACTAAGAATTTGATATGATTCTTTATAGGTTTGTATGCTTTAACCACAGTCTCAGGTGATTTTAAATGATAATGTGGCTTAGGATAGTTAACACGATAAATTTAGAGAGGATCTACTCTCAAGTGCAGGTGTAGTAGTAACACACTTAGGCGACAAGTTTTTAACTTGAGCATTGCAGCTGTCTAGGCGGACTCAAGAAGAAGTCCTATTATAATGTTATAGTTTCATGCCATGCCATGTTTCTCTTCATCAAAAGCTCCGATTAATGGCAGGATTCTATCCTAAATCGATAGGTACAACATTTTAGGGTTCAAATTCCGTTTAAAACTGTTTTTTTTTATCTCACGAACATGATTATTAATTCTGTGTCGCGCGAGTGTGACAAATTTTTATATGCTATGTCGAAATATTTTTTTTTGCAAACAGATATATCAAGATGGCAATGTAGGGTTAGCGATTGTACTCTGGTATTTCACTAGACAGGACCTTAAATTAAGCTTTAAATTTCGCTGATGTAAAACATATATTACAAGTACAGCGTTATAGTAAATCATTTTATAGATAAAGCTACCATTCTCAAGTTGAAAATTAGATATCAAGTACTGATCAGTGCCAGTAGTTTTATATAAAAGTCAACGGCCTTTGTACATTTAGCCTGTTATAATTTTCTATCAAAACTCCGGTTTACGAAGAAAAAAGTAAGTATAACCTTGATGAAACCTATTACGTTAAAAAGAGAGATGCCCAATGCCTTTTAAAGACAATAGAACGGAACCAAAATTTGAACTTGTCAGAGCTAAAAATTTCTTATCGGAACAGATTTTGGAACTATCTGACAGTTTTGGTCTGATCTATCTGCTTTTCTAGATTATACTCATAAGGTAAAACAAAGATATATGGAACGCTTGCCGAGAACTAAATGGAACGCTTGCCGAGGGTCAAGCTTCTAAATTTAAAGTTGACACAGGTTAAATTCTTGTAACTGGCATACGATCTTCACCCTTTTTCTTATCGACTCGAGTGCGACTTATTTTTTAAACAACAGCAGTTATTTTTTGTTTTATATATGCCGCTATCAACATTCCATACGTACATACATCTATTATGTCACATAATTTAAGAAATATTCAGTGAGTGATTCCGGTTAGGCACACGAGGATTAATTTAAAGCATAAAGAAGTTCTCATTTTTCATATCGCTGTAGTGTATTATCTTCGAATTGTCTCCGGTCCAGCTTGTTCTTTTCTTCTGCGATATAGTGTTCTTCACGCGGCACATAAATAAGTCTCTTTGTAGGACCACATAATGGTTACAAATGCTGGTTGAATGTATTTAAATCGAAGACCACACTACTGCTCCGACTTTGATGATTAATTCAATACAAATATAAAATCAATAACCATCACCAAAAGACTAACTGTAATGGAGTACCATGATTAACTTGGTGGTTGTAACTATGTCGTGTATAGATCTTAACTCTGCTTTTTTTTTTTTTTAAATACTGTATTTAATTTAGGCTCTAAGAAGGCGCTTATGAACGTGTACAACTACCACCGGTTCGGAAAACAACCCAGTCATCGTGAAGAACCGGCAAGAAACTCGATCTAGTTTACCTTTTTAACACATATAGATGTATTTTTAAAGTACATTACACGTTACAATTGTTTTCGATGGATGCACAGAAAGGAGTCAGACATCACCATCTGTCACAAATTGATCCACACTATTATAGTATTTTGACATCAAAACTCACTTACAACTTACTGGTGACATATCCCCTGATACCTGAACACGATATACCTGAGAGTACCACAATTTTAGATATTAAAGGTTATGCATGGTGGCCCCGATTTAATAGGTGGTAGAGCTATGCTGAAGCTATCACTGGTTTCAGCATGAATGGGTCGGCTCGCCCGCGGTAGTACCACCCTCTCACAGAAATCCGACGTGAAGTAACGGTGGTTGCACGGTTGCGTTTCGTTCGGTCAGTGAGAGCGCCGGAGGCCCACATATATTAAAAGGCCGGCAACGCACTTGCGACTCCCCTGCTGTTGCTAGTGTCTATGGACAATGGTGATCACTTACCATCAGGTGACCTACCTGTTCGTTTGCCCTCTATAATATAAAAAAAAAATAAAAAAAATACACACAATCGTCGTATGCCAACGTTGGACTACAGTCTAGTACTTTCCACGAGCTACTGTGCAGTAGTTTTGTCGATCGAATACAAAGATGTAGGTGATTTTTGGACTTCCTCATAAACGTTTGAGAATTCAGCATTTACATATATTCATGTCAACAAATATATACATTTTATGACAGCATAAGTTTTCTAATTTAAAAATATCTAAAAATTTAAATTAGAAAGTCGGTTTGCATTTTATAAATTTTATTCATGTATTCTACTACGAGGAACGGTTGTACAGATATTTAGCTATTCATTTTAACAACTAATTTATGAAATGAATTTATTATATATCTACATATTTATTATCTACCTTTCTTTTAAATCTAAACTACTATTATAAAGAGAAAAGCATTGATTTTTTTGTTTATAATAGATAAACTCAATACACATAAAATCAGTTATACGAAATTCTTTCATGTATACAAAGCTACATTATCAACCAGTAAAATGCGCTGTTTTAATTTCCAAATCCACATAAACATCGACAAAGCAGACCACAAAAACAGTAAGACAGAATCTACGAAAATACAGTTCCTTACATAGTCATAGGACTACTATGTGCCATTGGATATGGAACTTTCCGTATACGACTCTAAACTAGTTATTTTTCGATTCAATTGACTACCATTCCATGTACACACTAAGATTGGTAACATTTTTTTTGGTAATAGTGTTAGGTTTTATAACAAAATTACAAAGCACGGATTGCTGATTACTAAATTCAAGCACCATGTCAAACGGTTATTTTTTTATTTTTCGAACTGACTTCACTGTTGACCTGGCAAGGTCTCTACAGTTTCATCGGAATACTAAGGGGAACGCTTAAGGCACTCACCCGATGTTATATAGGCAACAAGCACAAGGGCGCACCGCGTGCCTCGGCTTGGACTGTCACCCAATATCCCGAGTCTAGCTAAGCTAAGCTAAACTAAGTTACTGATTTCATACATATATAAACTCGTGAAACATGCACGTGTACCAAACATGTATGTTTCACGAACTTATACATGTATCTTGAATCTGACTACCAAGTTAATTTTAAGCTAACTCCGTTCGAAAAAGGGATTAAAAAACAAACCCAACCACTATATGTACCTAGACGTATGGATGTGCACGTATGTGGGGTGATCGGTGGTGTATTGTAATAAAAGTAGTGTTTCAAAATTTATTCAGTGTCACTGTAGTCGCGTAAGCAACATGCTCAAGGGCTCCATTCCGGAGGAACGGACCTCGGTTTGAGCGGCTGCCGAGGTGGGCCTAGGTGAGTGTGCTGGAGCAAAATTCACAGACAAGCGGCGGTGGCGTGACCTGTGATTACACGGACGTAGGCGTGCTCACGCTCTATTTCGAGAGACGGAAGGGTACTGAAAGTTAGCTGTCGTTATTTCGTCGGGAGGATCTGTAAAACTATATCGCGAACTTCTTGTGTAACGCGGCGCGTCGGGTACAGTTTCGTCAATCACGGCTGATACCACTAACGGATTGGAATGATTCACGGCTCTCTCAAAATAGCTACTAATGAGTGTCTTAACGTATTCCCAGATAGACGGCATCTGCAGGTCCCCATGGAGGTCAACTCTCCGGATGTACCAAGGGGCACTTAATGCCCAGTCCAGCCCTATCAAGCGGGTTTTATTGTCTAAAGGCTATTATTATAGGGTGGATCAATATGTGAACTATGACGACGTCTGGAAATGACACGCCTCTCTGAGCGTCCACCAAAAATGGATGTGATTATCTAGTATGTCTATAACTATATATGTTTTAAAAAATGTGTGTAACATTATGTATGCTGAAAAGATAAACCAGATCATGTTTGTTGCCGGTTCTTCTAGATAACTGGAATGTTTTCCAAGCCATTGGTAACTTTGACGTTCGTAAGAGACTTCTCAGGGTCTACCCTGAATTTAAAAAAAAATGTTTTATTTGGCTTCGCTCGCTTTAATATAGGTTTACCTAACCCTCGAGAACAATACTTTCTTTTTTGGGTGAAATTTACCCTTCTCTGTACGCCTGTGTCCTTTGTCCTGTGTTCTAAGTCCTTTTCTATACTCCTGACAACGTGTATACATTTCATGATAATCGATTGATTCGTTAATATATATTAGTGAGGATATGTTAAAAACGAGTTTTCTCAACTTATTCCATTCTATTTGTTTTTGTACTATAAAACACGAACACTTACTTTATTAATTGGTTTAAGGTAGCAACGCTGGTGTGAAAAGTTACTCTAAGCTACATTGTATGTGATACAGTGTTGCAGGTTTCAACGTCGGTTCAGTCCCGAGGGAGTTACATAGAGGTGTTAAACTCCTTTAAAACACGGAACAGTCGTTCGTTTCGCAGTCGTTACGCCGAACGGTACTCAACTTTGTGAAATTACACGTCCGAGACAAAATGTAGTTGAATTCAACTCTCACGACCATATATTTTGTTTTTATTATTTTGTTGTTGGAAAACTTTATTTTACAACACTATAAATACTACGAGAGTGGCACTACATGTGTGTTACCAATATTTCAAATAACATTAAGGACATTTATATATTTGGGTGCGATTGTCGTGAAAATTGCTACATCTGAGTGTTTTTTTTTTTCATTTAAACTATACGGCTTAAAGTATTCAACTAATGCGTGTTGGCAGTGATGACTTACGGCACAGAGACGTGGCCGCTAACTATGGGCCTCATAAGAAAGCTCAAGGTTACCCAGCGAGCGATGGAAAGGGCTATGCTTGGGGTTTCTCTACGTGATCGAATCAGAAATTAGGAGATCCGTAGGAGAACTAAAGTTGCCGATATAGCTCGCCGAATATCACAGCTGAAGTGGCAATGGGCGAGGCTAGAGTGGCGACCACGTACAGGATACCGCAGAGTGGGACGGCCCCCCACCAGATGGACCGATGACATAATTAAGGTTGCCGGAAGGAGCCGTTGGTTACAGGCGGCACAGAGCCGTACGCTGTGGAGATCGTGTCGTGAGGCCTATGTCCAGCAGTGGACCTCTGTAGGCTGAGATGATGATACGGTTTACTACAACTTGTCACTAGATGGCGCCGTAGTGCACCAGCATCAACACCGTTCAAACAATCAATGCCCATTGTAAAAATATCAAATTATATATACCTTAAAAAGAAAAAGAAACAAAATAGTAGGTATCCTAGCTGCTAGTTAATATTAGGTTGATAAGCCCAGCTTAGTCCGCGGTTTCGTACGGTGGTAATTTTCGTCTCAGAATTTTATTATTCTATTTATATGATATATGAATCTGAATGTGAGTTGGTCTGTTTGTCACCTTTAACTCGTCAACTGAGCGTCATTTTATTTAGCACACAGGTTGAAAAGAACGTAGACGTGGAAATCTTCGAGAAGAGAAGTACCATTCCCAAGGAACTAGGAGTGAAGCCGCAGAGAAAGCCAGTTACTTATGTTTTACGGTTTCTAAAGCGATTCTATTAGTTTTTAAAAGAATTCTGTTTAAAGAAAAGAAATGTGTTTTTTTTCTACATTTTGTAAAGTTATCTTTAAGCTTTTTACAGTCTGTCGTTATTATTCCCGTGGAAAATTTCCCCAATATTTCTTGGGAATTTAAAAATAAATGAAATTATTTTTTATAACAGTTCCATAACGCAGCCTTTATAGCACCTCTTAAAGACAGATATAATAAGGTATGTCTATATAGATTGTCTAATCTCATATTTGTGACCAACAACACATTAATCACAGACCTACAGAAGAAAAGAAATTCACATGTACAGACATACCTGCAGATATATTAATTATAATGTTGTTTAGCATATTTTTGGAGATTAAAAAGAAATTTAGTATGCTCAAGATGTAATCTATTTAATTGTACGCCTTAAAACTAGCACGTTAAAGTGAGTAACAATTAAAGGAATAGTCAATATTATTTTTCACGATTTACATTCTTCTGTTTAGACGTTATCAATAAATGTGTAGCTTTTTTATTACGTCAACGCTTCACACGGATTCACATCTATTATCCAAACATAATTCGATTTCGAGTTTTTTTCCCTCTCGTGAGTTTAAACGTTGTAGTTTTGGTGTCATTTTATAGCTCGATAAAAGTGTCTATTGTGCTCAGTTAAAAGCCGAAGTTGTCGTAAAAATCCTGTTATTTTTTACGCGCTGCGACTACAAATTCACAAGCAATTCCTGCCGCCGCCCGTACGTACACTAACGACCGCTCAGATTTTGTTCAACTAGAGAAACAAGTAGCACGTGTATTTTATACAAACTATTTATATCGGTCTGAATAAAAATATTGTGTGATTAAAAACAAAAAAAAATCATGTACATATCGAGAGATTCCTTTGGTTTATGAAGTCATTTTGGGTAGTGCCGTTAAAAGATATCGACTTTTGTGTCGTTCAACTGACGAAATAATCTACACTGTGAATATTTTGCTTCAATTTAAGTATTCAATGCAACAAATGTAATTTGCAATATAAAAAAAAACATCAAGAAATTATAATAAATATATGAGGAAGTAAGGTCACTGCTAGTTTTATTTGTAGGTAATAATAATGACGAAAAAAGGGTTATTTTTCTACTGATTCGCCCCGACTTCACATGAGTGCAATTTACTATTGTTATCACAAGTGTCTTAGAGAATGATTTAGCTCTGTTTTTTTTTGGCTTTAATATATTCTGCTCATCAAAAGAAATCTCACATAAAGAACTTTACTAGTTGTTGTGCATTATTTTAAATCTATCGTGTCGAAATTACATGTTATAAAGGTCCCTTTTGATATGCATTAATTGCCCGACGTAACTAAAGTATTGAATTGTATAAGGATTAATACTACAATGGTAAAAATAACATCGCGTATCGTCGATTATTTTTTAATAATATGTAAATGATAAAAACGATTACTATGGGTTATTCTTAGGTGATAGACAGACATATATCACTAAGGAATTTTCTAAGCATTTTAAAAATATATAATACTGTACTGTATACTGTTCCGAGTGTTCCGAGGAGTTGTTTGGACTGATACCCGCCGCTACATTCCACTATCGTAAACTGAAATTTCATTCACACCGCCTCGATGATTGGAGCTCTTCTACGGTGAGGTTCTCAAGATCATTTCTGCCTCGAACTTCGACCTTGTGGAATCGACTTCCAGCGGCTGTGTTTCCAAACCATTACGAGTTACAAACCTTTGAGAAACGAGCGTACACTCATTTAAAAGGCCGGCAACGCACTTGCGACTCCCCTGGTATTGCTAATGTCTATGGACGGCGGAGATCCCTTACCATCAGGTGACCCACCTGTTCGTTTGCACCCTATAATATATATATACGTATATAAAAGAAATGTATTATTTTTATGTGTTTCATCCGTATGAAATTAGATTTAGCGAGTGTTTTCAACGTAACCTCCAGGGAACTCCTTCTATCTACGTCGTCAGTATGCATTGTGGTACAGAGTTGCTATTTCCGACTATGTACACAACAGTACGAATAATAATACCCCTTCTTAAAATAAATTTAATCAATTGGCAGACCAAAACGTGAAATCCTTACTCTAAAGAAAAGAAGAAAGGAAGTTAAGAAGACTATAAGAAACACCCGAGCAACCAGCACGTGTCATTAATTCATAGTCCCTTCCACTGCATTCACGACACATCGCAGCATTGACTTTTTATAAATGTGTTAATAAACATACATACAAACCTTACGGAGATATTATCCAAGATAAGATATCTATCGCCAAGCACCTGTTGGTGTGTTCCAGCAGCCGCACTTGAGAGACAGTCTCCCTCTAGGTTAAGCGTGACTTACCAAGGTCTAAGAAGACCACATAATCATTTAAAAAAAAGACGATATTGAAATCTGTATCAAAATCTGTTGCGTAGTTTAGAATAACGAAGAGAACAGACAGACATTCGCGAAAAGCGACTTTATTTTCTAATGTTTATTGGTTGTACATACGAGTATATGAATTAATTTATAATAAAACATTCAAGATCTTATATTCGGATATTCTTTACTGGTCCCGATGAGTAACGAATTGCTATGTGAATATAAACTTTGTATTGCACAAATTAAGCCGTTTATCAATACATCGCATGTACTAATGACTTCCTATTCATAAAATTACCAACTAAAATGTTTGATTTTTAAATGTCAACTTGATTACTTATCATTGATTCTAATTGGTAGCTTAGTTATTACATATATTATACTCCTGCTACCAGGCCCGGCGGACGTTGCCCTGCCCTGATAATAATAAATATATATATTATATACTTATGTGCATGAAACTCTTAAGGCGGCTTGATTTTTTTCGATTCTTCCAACAATTATCATTAAAAACCTTGACAAATTATATACCTACACCTTCCCCGCGAATTACTCTATCTATTGGTGAAGACCGCATTACAATCCGTTCAGTAGTTTTTGAGTTTATCGCGAACATCCAGACAGACAGACGCGGCGGACGATATTGTTTTATAATATGTATTGATGATTTTAAAAGTAACGGTAATAGTGTACAATTTGACATACTGTTTCATCTGAAATCATTTATCTTATATAACGCATATAGCGTACATATAAATCCACATACAAGCATAAATGAATGTATATATTTGGGCGAATATTTACACATGGAAAAAAAAATAATCTCTGAAATTCTGTTTTTAAACAAATGTTAGTGGTAATTAGTATTGTCAAGAGAACTGTTGTTTGAATCTTGAATAAAATTAATGAAAATATATATATATCCATCTAACGTAATCTAAATACGGCACCCTCGATTAAATAATTCGCAAAAAACAAAGTAATAGCAAGATTTATTTAAGCATGCATCAAGCAAAATTGCTTGAGAATCTTACACTACTCGAATAAATGAACACTACTTCCATTGTAAAGTAATTATTTTTTTTTGAACTTCAAACGCAGCGTTTTTTTTTCTTTTTTTTTTCTCGAACTGTCCACACTGTTGACCTGGCTAGGTCTTTGCAGTTTCACCGGACTACGCAGCAACGTTACGCACTTTGGTTTCCAGTTTACCTGCCCAATGGTTTAGCTTAAAGGTTGGTCGTCTGTAAAGTCGGTTTACGGACCATAATTTTACGTGTAACGTCATAAAAAAACACTGATGTAAAATAACATACTTTTTGGGCGCAATTATTGTTGTAATAAACAATGGACGCCACATTAACTTTTCACTTCACTTTATAAACAGTTGACGAAACAGTTCATGTGTAGGTTCTGATACGTCACAAGCTGAACGCTTAAGCCGATCACGCCTCTGTATCGCTTGTTTCGCGCTCTCGCTTGCATGCTGAGCACAGGCGGAACGTGACAATGAGTCATACTTTTTCGCGCGGGCAGTCGGCGTTCATTGATTTATAAGACGTTATCACGTCAAAAATCGGCCAGTAATTTAATTGTCCTGTTTTTACAAAAATAACATTCAATTCTTTATATCGACATTATATTTTCACTAAATTAGAATTACACATAGCAAAATAACCCTGCGAACGCAAATATTTTAAAATTCTAACTTTTTAAAAATACGTTAGCTCAAATGTTGAAATATCAATTACAAAAATGATGTAAAAATATATAATTGTTATAAATATATTATATAATTGTTGTAAATATAGGGCAAATTAGATAGTGCCTTCATCTATTATCTATAGATTCTTATTTAATTCCTAAGCATATTCATAAATACAAAGCAGACATTCTAGACCATTCGATTCGCCTTATTTTGACACAAAATCGTAATGAATCTAATGGATACACAAGTCTTCACATGGCTAATTAATCTGCTAAAGCGATTATAACTCAGTAGTAGCTACTACTGTCATCCGGCCATCACGTCGATTAATTCAGGTTCAAATATTTGTAATGAACTGTCGCTTTCGTCACAAAATATCGCGATGGAACCGTATCGTGGTTGTATACATTTTTAACATTTCTTTTTGTAACTACCGCTCTCAAGCGGAGAAACTGTCACCAATAACATGTAGGTGTGTTTTGTCAGCTACACTTGAGAACTAGCATGTACTAGCATGTTCCCTTAACGTGTTACAATATTTTTTTTTATAATATAGCAGGCAAACGAACAGGTGGGTCACCTGATGTTAAGTGATCACCGCCGTCCATAGACACTAGCAACACCAGGGGAGTCGCAAGTGCGTTGCCGGCCTTTTAATATATGTGGGCCTCCGGTGCTCTCACTGACCGAACGAAACGCAACAGTGCAAGCACTGTTACTTCACGTCGGCTTTCTGTGAGAGGGTGGTACTACCCCGGGCGAGCCGACCCATTCATGTTGAAAGCAGTAATAGCTTCAGCGTAGCTCTACCACCTAGAAAAATCTTACAGCACATTGTCATTTAGCATCAGGCGATATTGTGATCAAACTATAATAATAAACCAATAAGGTTAATACAATTATAATCTGAATTATTAACTCTTGTTCAAATATCAATATATTTAACTCAACGGTAGATGAGCTACCTATAAACAATATTTACGAGAGCTAGCTATGGGGTTCTGGTTACCTTATCTCGTTCCGGTCAGGAACGACATTCGATATTTGGCGTTGAGCCAAAAAGAAGTTACTTCAACTGTAGGGCGACCATAAATATCAACATCGTTACGGACATTTATTTAATTTCGTATGAGTTGATAAATAATAATAAAAATGGGTGAAAACAAGTAAAAAAATTTGTATATCATCACTATTACTGCATCATATAAAACAAAGTTATCCACTGCGTCTGTCTGTCTATTCACGATAAACTTAAAAACTACTGAATGGGTTGTAATGCGGTTTCCACCAATAGGTAGAGTAATACACGAGGAAGGTTTAGGTGTATAATTTGTCAAGATTTTGTGTAAATTGGTTGAAATACAACGATGATTATTGGAAATCTTCGAAAAAGTCAAGCTGCCTGGGAGTTTTCATCGAAAACGCTGCCTAATTCTTTTGAGATATAGCAAAAAAATGAATAGCTAGATATTTCTCTTTTATAGATCTACAAATAAGCCTGTAATGGTCTATCTATCTTTTAAGGATAGCTTACTATATGAGGTAAATGAGGTGATTGGAAGACTATTTAGACGGATACAGTATTAATCCTTATCAAATTGAATACATTGGTTACCTTAAGTATTTGATGCGCATAAGTATTTGTTATCAGGACAGTACAACGTTCGCCGGGCCGGCTAGTAAAATATCTGTTTACACATATAACACAAATATCCAAATACAATTCCTTCGAGATTCTATCACATCACAAATACTGAGCGTATTTACTCATTTTTCCGTGGATAGTTCTAGGCTATTTATTTTGTGATTCGATTAACCCTTTGCTTTGCTAATGCCCAACAAAGAGGGTGAGTAACAGCTAGAGATAGTATAAAATTAAAATCATTTGAAGCACAAGTTAAATAGTAAGAAAATACCGTCACGTACCTTTTTCAGTCTTGGACTTAACAATGACCTGCATATTAAAATAAGCACTAAGAGATTATTCTTGTAAACATAGGTTTGTTTTGTTAACCTAAATAAGAATCTGAGTAGCCCTGCCTGCCAGTAAAGTTGATTAAAATGATTTCTGCAGTTTTGCAGATTAGCCTGAACTAAAAATATACACTTTAATCAAGATATCGGTAAAAAAACTGAAATTGTATAACAATTTTAAGCAATCTAATTAAGTGTTGAACGTACTCCAGTTTAAAATACGCTTTTAGATAAATTAAGTTACTTTTTGTGAAATGGCGCTGTTGATATTTTTTTTCTTTTAAATTTTTAATCATTGGCAGAACAATATTGATACAGTTCCAGATAATTTTAATCGGACTATAAACACATTAGCAAAGAGGGCTTAAATCCTATCTTTACATTTTTGTCTTGATCGACGTTAAATCCAAATATATTTCACTGACGCAATTTTACCCATTTTATTTGTAAATCACACATACAGAGATGTGGTATAAAGGAATCTCCTTTTTAAAATACAATTAACCTGAGCTGTCTACCTATACGCACTGGCTACCTTGAGGCTAAAAACTAAAATTTTGCAGTTTGTCTATTGACTTTCGTGCTAATTTACCGGAAGTCAATGATATCAGTTCGTTCGCAGAGTTCTTAAACTCACCCGATATACATCTAATACCGGAAGTAGCTAATATTCAACATTTTCTACAATTTCCATAACTAGTTTGTATTACATAAAAATGAAGATAATATATATCGTTTCCTTTTAGTAATAATCTTTATACACTTTTCTATAATTTATTTATTTATTTGCTAGCGAAAGGTTACATATATATTTAAATAAATTATAGTAAAAACTTCGCCTCTAAAATGTTATACTTTAGATTACGGTAATAATGAAATTATGTGATAATATAATATCGTGGATATACTGCACGGTACAGTTACTTAAACAATGATATCCAGTGAAATGTATATATATGGTCGCCCTAGTCAGGATTGATTTCGGCGCAGTGGCGGTTACCTCACCCATGCGAAACAGTACTATCGCAAAGATTATTCTAACAAAGCAATATATTTCAATACAAACATTACCCTATATGCACGACCATGTGAATAACATTCGAATAACTGAGTGTATATATACAACGCGTATATATAATAGTTCAGTAACAGTTACCTATGTTATGTTTTTTATGATTAATAAAATAATTGTCGATGCAGTCATAAGGACTACCGATAGAAGTGAAAACTCAAAATAATCGAACAACTGTGTTCTTTTTTGAAATTTTTAAACCAATTATAGTCTTATATATTATAGTTTAAATTTCATATTCATTTATAAATTGAAATTATTAACATTAGTCTAGTTTCTACATCTATTGGCACTCCGAGCAATATATATATATATACATTTTTATACAGCTTATTGATTAATCAAACATATAATGGGCTCCATAAAATATCAATAATGCAAGTACCGCTGTATACTATATATCTAGTCTGGCCCTAGAACAAAACGTCACAAGCGTATAAACGTCATCGGTGACAGTCGGTGACGCGAAATCACATGTTTATACCTGTCCATAAAGTCAACACGCATATATGATACAGTCGAGTATACGAGTATATAATGTCTGGAGCAAACGCAATACGCCACGAGCATTTCGAGGTCATCGGTGACGCGAACTCATAAGTTTTTTCCCTACCAAAAATCGCTCAATGCGTCTAAAGAATTTTTCACTTCAAATATGTTATTCATAAAGGATAACACAATTTTACAGATTTTTATATTAGATAGTTTTACTACTGAACTGCAGATATCTTGTCATTCTGTACAAATAGTTAAAATAGCGGTGGGCAGGACGTTTGTTAATAGAAAAAGAAATAAATCGATCAATTTGATAAAAGAGTGGTACGTACAAACTTAAAGCAAGCTGCTTAAACAGGCTAAAATATTGTAGGCATGATCTTAATGTAAATGTTGAGATACATATAGTAGGAGGATTAATTTGTAATAAACAAACTGTTTGAAGAGATGTTAGAGGTTAGCTGCTAAGTAATATACTAGTAGTTTGACCAGTGGAACATCAATCTGATGTTCGCAGGTTCGAACCCCGGCATGTACCAACGAATTTTTCGGAATTCGCGTACATTTACTAATTTAAATTGGTAACACTTTCGGCTGACGGTGAAGGAAAACATCATGAGGAAGCCTGAACCTGAGAAATGTTCTTGTTGCACCACCGTACATGGAAAGATATAGATAGAACTATAGATTTCACAGAGTTTGTAATCATCTATACGCCGTGGGCTGGCGTGGTGATTATACCCATACTTTCCATCGGGAAGAGACCTATGGCCTTGCAGTGGGTCTCTTACAGGCTGATAATTATGATAAATGTTAAAATATTAATTAGATACATAGGTACAACATGCATTACCTATATATTTTAATATATATATATATACATATATGTTATATATATGGTGTTAGTTTAGACGTTCATAAGCGCCTTCTTAGGGCCTAAATTGAATAAAGTATATTTTGATTTTGATTTTGTTAATTAATAATAACTCTACGTGCGGCTTAGCGCGCTTCTTATTTGCTCTAATAAGTTTAGACTAAATAGAAAAATGGATGTTGTGTATGGTGAACGCCTTTATGGCACATAATCGGTTGCGGTGTCATGTAGTGGCAAGTTCTAGTGAAAAGATAGCAAAATAATTTTCTTCGCGAAAAAACACTTGAGTTAATCAACTTTGCTGGTGGTTGGTCAAATGTTATTGGTATTTAGATCAGACAGACTGTATAAATAAATATTAACTAACATATTAGTGGATTTGTATGTACTAGTGGTCCAAATATTACCATAGTTTATTATATTTTAAAGCTTTTTGGCTAAAGCCTTTTGTATATCGAATAGGGACTTATAAATAAAGCATTGGACTTTTCGATTGCAAGAAATAAAACTGTTGTAAGTGACACTTCTTTGTTCACAACGTCTCAATTTTTTTCGTTCATCTATCGTATGTCGCATTAAAGCCTTCATCCAACTGTCACATGTCGCATTACAGCCGGCCGCGGAGTAGGGCCAAAGTGAGAGGTGCTCGACTGAACAGCCAAGACCAATATAACGGTATCCATAGCTCAATACAACATTTTCACTTGCATCGTGGTTTCATAAAACCACACAATTATCTTTCTATAGATAACATTAAAGCTCGTCAACAGCCACTAAAAAGTAATCGATTAACAAACAGAAGAGAAAACTTTACTTAACTGTTATATCTACGATTAGTTACAGATTTATAAAAAATCAAATCCGAATCTTTGTCTTATAATGAGAGATGATATATTCAAAGATTACACTTGAAATATATCATTTTATTACGTAGTAACGAATACAAACAAAATTTTGATTTAATATCTCGTATATTAAGTAGCGAATTGGGTGGCAACTAGGCCAAGGGCGATTCGTTGAGGTATGGGCTTGGGCTGATGCCAGATAGGAAAAAAAATGCTCTGGTATAATTGGATTGGATTTCTATAAGCAGAGTTTATTCCAATTGTGATGATATTTCTCAAGTCCGAGTGAGTATATGTCGTTTTTATTTGAAATAATGTGATATAATTAATCAGATTGGAGTGTTTCGTTTGTATTTTACATTGTCGAGGCTCTATAAATTTGTTACAGGACTGATTTAATACAAATGTTAATTGAACAGTTCAATAATATACTGTAAAACTAAGCCAAGTTTTCTACCAGCTCTTCTAAATGACTGGGGTATCGTTCAGATTGGTGGTTCCGTTGTTTTTTTTTATTTCACGAGTGGTTGTGAAGGTACAAAAAAAAAAACAGATCAATCGAGCACAACATACAATACATATAAATCAATGTATAGTATAACCATTTAATCCATACACCGAAATCTTGTCAATTACTAACCAAATTAATTGTTACAGATATACAGAGTGTAACACAATATAATAATGTTATTTTTTGAAACTTTTTGCGCTCCTTTGTAAACGCTAATCTCCGAGACTAATGGAGGAATTAGTTATAAATATACATTTCAGAAATAACTTGAGCGTAGCTTGAAGCGACATATAAGCTTGTATAAAATTAGTTCAAAGGGAAAAATACATCTTAATTTAAAGTTTTCGAAGTTTGCTTCAGTCGAAGTTAGTAGAAAAGTCAAGAGATGAAGTTTCATTCGTTTATTTGCAGACGCTACGCCTTTGTATCATTTGCTTTTTCTATGGTCACCTCTACATGGATATCTACCGAGTTACTGAAGCAAATAAGCTCTTCGTTCATACTCCCACTTATAACATTTCAAACGTTTTACATAAATAAGCATTTTTACTATTTTATATGCACCAAGGTGAAACGGTATAAGTTGATTATATACGTAAAGGATATACAAAAATATTCCACCCCATTTTCAACATGCATTTGTTTGTTCATGGCAGGGTGGCTCGCGCGTAGGCAATGTTCACCTGAATATATCGATGTATTAATCAATTCTGTTTGAGACTTAAAGCGTTGTACTTCATACATAACGTATCTCTAATTGCAGCCTACAGTTAAGAACCGTTCAATGTAATGCACTTAGGCGAAGTGGTCGTCTCTGAATAAATAATAAAACACTATTCAACTAAGTCAAGGGAACAAGTCGGCTGTTTCAAATTATATATAAATACTCGTTAGAAAAAATTATAGGCCAACAGAATTCATGAGTGTTGTTTGATAATTGATTTAAGAGTTGTTCGGAATTAAAAATAAAAAATCCCTTAAAACAAAAGTAAACGTTTTGAAAATAAGCGAAAAAACTTAACTGGTACGAAGTGGTGGAGTACGAAGTTTTTATGTAACGTAAAATTTGAAACGATTTTGATAATTTTGAATTTTTTCTCGCATGTTAGACAAGTTTCGGTGCTTCTCGTAATTTTCGATCTCGATTTATACTTTACTTCTTTATTTAACGCAGAAAGAGACGCCTTGAGTTTGTATATTTCGGGATCTGGATGCAGTTAACGTGTTATTAACACAGAATCAAGCATGAGCTAAATATGCCCGAGGGAGATACGAAGTCAATACGTCAGAGATAAGACCATTTGCTGCAAAATTCTGCAAGAAGGCCATCCTTAATTACTGCTCGCATGTTGGTTATAGATTCCTAGCATAAAGAGGTTATTAGTATCCAATCTATTAGATGAAAATTGCACGAAATCAGCGTTTATATCGATTAACTGTTAAGAGTTCAGATTAATAACATGAAGATCGAGTCCCTTATTTGATCGTCCGCAAAAAAATAAACAAATGTAAATGTACTATTCGTTGTTGTTGGTTCAAGGAAAATTTGTGTTTGATGAGCTACTGTTTATGAAAAGTTTTATTAATTATTATGAAGTTCATATTTACCTAGAATCTAGACTAAATTGGATGAATAGAGCGAATTAAAATTTCTCTGAATGGAAGAAGGGGTCTCGTTTTGCCTTCGACCTTTTTAAACATCCAAAATTTTGCAATCATCCATGCTAATACATCAAAAAATCGGTGATGAATCTACTTCTCATTATTTTAGTTTGCCCGAGAGAAGAACTTCCAATGATTTTACCCCAAAAAAAAGAAGACATTTTTCACATTTCTCTATATTATGGAACCGTATTCTACAGATGATAGAAGTTGATAGGAATCTTTATTTCATTAGAATGCTCCTTATTTATTAGTTTTAATATACAAAAACTAGTTTTTATCAATGTTTTTGTTAATTCCTTTGTATTTCGCAATGATTAAAATTCTATTAAATTACGAACGTCAAAGATAAAAAAGTTTATATTACCCTTGTTCCCCAGACTTTGTTGAGTAGCTTACTACAAGCCTCGTATCTAAGTGCAATTAGCTTGACAAGCTCCGAGCTTTATAACAAGGTATAATACCTATGTAATGCTTAACTTCATTCAACAAGTACAAAGTTTATCCGTGTGCAGCGTTCCATCTAGTTGTTTATGTATATTCGAAAATTTAATGAAATGTAGGTAAATGAAACCGAATTAATAATTTGGGTCCGTTGCATGGACTGCATTTACGATGAATTTAATATTGTCTTTTGATTTGAATTGAATTATTGAAATATACAATATTGTTTGGTTCGTAGAATGTAAATACGTTTTGACCTATATCAATGTTATAAATCACAGGAGATGTGTGTTTTTTGCTTTGCTCGACTGCGTTAATATCTGGAACTATCAGTGATATTAAAAAAATCTTCTATGTAACTTACTTTCCAAGGATATTTGTAGGGTATCGTCATCTCGCTGTGATGATTACGGGCGGGATAATTATCGTATCAAATGTAGGTGAGAGAGTATGTTAATCGTGGAAGAATTATCTTATGAGGATAGACTATTACACTACAAAATGAAAACCTTATGTAATAGAAGGAAAACTGCCGATATAATATTTCTGTATAAGTTGATTCAGGGCTTAGTTGACTGCGAGGACTTACTTGAGCAAATTAAAATTGTAATACCACGTCCCGGAACACGTGTAGTTAATAGGAAAACTTTCATGACACCATACTGCAGAACCAATGTTGGTCAACACGCTCCTCTGTATCGTATGTTTTCTGGATATAACTGCATAGACCAATTAGTTGATATATTTACTTCTTCCTTACGATTGTTTAAATTAAAAGTAGAAACCTATTTCGATGTATAAATAAAATTTGTGATGTATTAGACTATTATAAAAAATGGCATGTCGTGTTCACTATTTTAAGACACACACTGACGTGTATATTGAATGTTTGTGTAATGTATTATCATTAGTGTGATGTCTGGTCTGTGAACCAATTAAAAAAAAAAAAAAAGTAATAGTTGGAGAAGGGCCGAACTGTAAATGCCTGTGCCAGGGATAAGAGGTACTATAGATAATCCGTACATCAAAACAATCATACAAGTTTTTGAAATTATGCTTGTTAAAATCGTGAGATAAAAGATTAAAATTAAATGAAAATAATATAGAAGACACATGGAAACATTCTTACTAATATTATAAATGCGAAAGTGAGTTTTCTTGTTTGTCTGTTACGATTTCACAGCTTAACTACTGAACCGATACAAAAAGTGACATGGGGTATCTTTCATCCAGGGAAAACTAAGTCGCAAGAGATAAGAAAATATACATTAACGATAGTGAAACCGCGGACAATAGCTATTTAACTATAGAACATTAAATATAAGAAAATCAATAGGTTATAAAATAAAGAGGTTAGATATTTGTTTATATTTTGTGAACACATATGAACGTTTAAGCCTACCGTATGTAATTACGAGAGTTAGTAAAAATAACAATTCTAGACTCAATATTGCTTCTTTAATTTTGTAGTGAAACGATTCATGGCAAGGTTTTGAAATTGTGATCCGCAACCATTTCGTGTGACTAAAAGTGGTGCGGTAAACACTGTGTTGGTTAGAGTGTTGAAAACACTCATTCTCGTCTGATCACCGAAGTTAAGCAACGTCGGGTACGGTCAGTACTTGGACGGGGGTGACCGCCTTGAAATATATTTTTCACTTCTTTCGAGTGGTCATAAGCACTTACACACACTTTTAGTATATACATTTTAGCTTTTATCCACAATCACATACGATGTTAAAGGCTAATATTGCTTGAGACGGTAAATATTGAAAACCTAGAGAGAGGCTGGCTCTCAAGTCTCAAGTGCAACTGTTAGAACACTCTAACAGGTGCTTGGCAATAGGTTTTCAATTTTAGAGTGGTAGCTAGCAAAGCGGGCTTAGAAAAAGCTCTACCACCATGCTAATCTTTCATCACGATGTTTTCCTTCATCGAAAGCTTTGAAAAGGCTATCGTCAATTGATTCAACGTAATATCCAAATTTAATATATCGACTTGTTTTTCGTTTCTATTATTGATGTCTCTTTAATAATTGCAGGAGTCAAGAACTGTTGTACTAAATTTGATAAGGTAACAATTTTATATATTCCATCGCCTTATTAAGTAGTGGTACGTTATATAAGAGAGAAAAATCATTAAAAGCGTTTATGTTTCAAACTAAAACACTCAAAGTATCAAGAAAGAAAACCTGTTTAAAATAAAGGTATTAGAAGCAAGAAAATTGATCTCTCAATTATATTAAAGTGTTCTTCGAAGACGCAGTCTCTCAAGTCTTTAAGTGATTGAACCGTGTTAATTTCTCCGATAATTTTTACTGGTATTTTTTATACATTTTATTACTTCAATAAGTCATATTTTTAAACGACTTCAAAGCGGAGGTTCTCTGGACGGTTGTATTTTTTTTTTATGTTTGCTACCGCAGAACTTCGCCATTTATCAAACGATTCGGAAAATTTATTTCTCGCTGGAAAGTTTTTCAAAGAGGTTCCATTTTAATTTCATTATAATATCGGTACGATATGATGGCCGTTTGACACATTACAATAGTGATGTGAAATATCGATTTGTCTTCGATAAAAATGTAATCAATCTCTGCTTTGTATAAATCATTATGTATTGACGCGAGTTTGCCGGATGTGGTAGTTGTGCTGGCCAGCGACCCTATATATATACACATAATCATATATAGGATATAAATATATGAATTCGAATTCTGAAAACTAAAAATGTCGAGTTGTGTTGTAAATAAGTTCACTGATAATTATAATCTATTAAGGATTCTGTCAAACCACGCTGTTTTTTTATGTTAGTAAAAATATGAAAAATTTTGTTCGCGCCTTCGCGGGACCATCTTATGTAGTTAAATATAGTGGTAGTTAAATCGATATACATTATCTAAGTTGAAATCAGTGTACTAAAGTAACTTATAAATCTTACTTATATAAACTTATAACTTTTTAATTTTAAATTCGATAAAATTTAGGAGTAACTGTACGTCACTATTGATAATAAAGAAAAGCTATTTACTCCTTCAAACGTAACGAAGCTTCATGAGCTGACAAATGGCAAAACGGCCATCATAGCGTGCCGGTATTATATCACTGAACCATGGAATTTGAAGATACACCAGAGATTACCTAAAAATCCAGTAGGAAACGTTCAGTGGTTCACACATTGATAAGTTTTTGCTAATCCAACACTAGATACCTATCTAATTAATTAATTCTAAGACTATTATAGGGTGGAATGATGGTGACGCCTGGAAATGACACCACTCTCTGTGAATCCACCAAAAACGAATGTTACTATCTATAATTATATGTTCTTAAAAATATATGTGACATTATATTTTATGAAAAGTTAAACCAGATTAAGTTTGTTGCCGGTTCTTCTCGATGACTCGGTTTTTTATCCAAACCGGTGGTAGCTTTGCCGTTCATAACCCCCATTCTCAGGGCCTAAATTGAATACAGTATTTTTGGTTTTGAATTAGGTACCAAATGTTTATCTACTTCGGTATCTACCCAATTTTGGTGGAGGACGTACTGATGCCTATATCTTTGGAGTACACTTTTTCTAATTCGTTTTTTTTTTAATTCATTATTATTAAGTCCATAGAATAATATATGCTTATGTGTAATATTTGGACACAAAATATTTTTGGACAATAAGATAGTTCAATTATTTCTAGAAATATCGGATCGCTATATTTGTTGGGTGATAGGAAATGGTAGTGATGTGACAGTAAATTGCGACCATCATACACGATATGACATCCTTTATAGTGGCATTCTTATATGTATCGGGTTCCAAGATAATGCGTATATGTATAACAAACGTGGTAGAGATTTGTCTTCGAATGGTACGTGCCCAAGATACATATGGTGATACATCCGTCATAATGCCTTTTTTTTGATTCGTCGTAGAAACGTCAATCTGTGTTTTTTTTTTTCGAACTGACTTACACTGTTGGCTTCTTCAGGCCTCTATAGTTCCAACGGACTATAAATCAAATCTAAAATCCTTTATACAATTTAGGCCCTGAGGAGTAGTTTATGGACGTCAAAACTACCACCGGTTCGGAAAAAGTCCCAGTCATCGAGAAGAACCGGCAAGATACTCGATCTGGCTTATTTTTTCATAAAAAATAATATATACGAGCATACATAGTTAAAGAGATAATTACATTTATATATACATTCGTTTTCGGCGGATACACAGAGAGAGGCGTCATTTCCAAACGTCACCTTCGTTCATATATTAATCCACCCTGTAATAAATAACCTTTAGTGCATATAAAAGGGGAGGCTTGCAAGTCTGCATAACAGCCATGACACTCGATGGATTGTAGATTTTCCGATGGTGGTCATTTTTTTCAAATTACACTGTGAGTGAATCAGGAACAGCGCCATCATATTTTTATGGTACTATAAAAAACGTATTAATCTATAATTTGTTCTTATTAGAAGCTTTAAATTAGACACTTTTTCCACATCCATACGTATAAACAAAATTAAAGTGTCCATCGTTTGTCCGCGCTTACCTCTGAAACTGCTGAAACAAATGTAGCTTTTACTGGAAGATACAGGATTTTTCAGAGTATTATGGAGGCTACGAAATTATTATGCTGTTCCACACAGCCGGACTAAACAATGAATGCATATAAGATTTCTAGAATCAATGAAACCATTTTCATGAGAATGTAGCCGTGAGACATCAACTTGTAACGACTATATCTGTATTCTGAATCACCTTCTTCAATTTCTACAATACAATAATATTGTTATATTCGTAGACTTCCCTTAAAAAGCTTTTATTCCCAAGGTTTTCATTTAATAACCGCTACATACGAGATCCAGACTCCGATGTAAGATTTTCTCGATCCATTTCATAACGTCGTATGGTACCTCGCTGCTGTAGGCAATTGCTCCATTTCCTAAGGGCCGTAACGTGATTTTTAGTTCTTAAGCTTCGTCAATAGTTATACTATAAAACGCAAAAATATTTTTTCACATGTAATTACTACTTTCAGGGGTAAGCGTGTTAAAAAACACAGCCTTTTCAACGTCGCTTGAGTTTATAAATGTAATTTTTATTACTCTATTAGCTTTAGCCTTTGATAGTAATTTGATTTGATGTTGAACGATGATGTGGTTTAAGATGGTAACAGACTAAGCCCTGGAGGAGAACTGGCTGTCAAGTGCAGCGGCAGGAATACGCCTAAAAGTGTTTGGAGATAAATTTCCAATTTAAGAGTGGAAGTTAACCGCGTAAAAGTCTCGATTTATAAGTCTGTATTAATTATACTTCACATTGCTTACATCTATTATTTTATGCACACTCTTCGTCAAAAGCGCCTGAATATTATCTAATACAAAATACCATGGTCGAATTTCCACCATGTTCTTTTAACGCGTCATGAGAAATTGTTGTGATTGAATTTTCGGCTTGATATAAAAATTGCGCACCCCGATGTTAAGACACACCGGGGAAGTTAGTTGATAACCAGTTTCTTTTTAAATATTATATAATAATTATTAATTTTTAATATTTGTTTTTTTTTACAAAATCTTTAAGCAATATTGGTAATATTTTTACGTATTATTTCTTTCTGTACATAGAATTCTATCAAAATTTGTGGGAACCAATAGATTTTAATAAAATTTATGATTTATAAAATTATTTTTTTACCCTATGAATAGAGGAATGATATCAGCTTCTGGCGTGAAAAATTTCATGAATATCGGTCTAACCGTATTTGGCTTCATTTCGGACATACAAACAAACAGACAGACAACGTTTTTTATGGTTAAATAAATGATCAGTCTCGTAACTATTTTTATAATAGATCATTTTAAATCGCTCGCCATTGTTGGCTTTAGTTTGTCGGGTACCGAGAAACTTATTAGAACTATTGTTCTATGAACCACTTAACCTGTCGTTCTATTGTACGGCCAGCTTGAATAGACAATGAACGCTTTGAAGTGTACAACGTTGCATAGCCTTCAAATGCAAAGCTAGTTAGCTAGCTACCTAGTTTTAATTACACTATAATAATAATATAGGCCTGCGATTGATAAATAATATATTATAATGGGAGAGTGTAATTAATTACATTTGATTTAGTAATTCGTGGAAACTGGCCGATGTTACAGGGACAATTATTAATAAGTACATTTTAAATAGTAAGTCACGTTCTTTGTTATTTGCTATAATTATCTAAAATCTCTGCAAGATTTAAACTTATAGACTGAGTATTTATTCTATTAAATATTCCTATATAATTCTTGGTAATTACACCATGTTACGGTGTAATTGATTCAACGAGTTTTTACCGACATATATAAGACTTCTCGGTGTCTTATCCAAACTTATCTTCACTATTTTCTATTGCAGTTTAGTTTAGAAATAATAAAATTAGAAGATTGTAAAAATTTAGTCTCACTTAATCTGGATTAAGACACAGTTTCTACGAAAAAAGGGAAAGAAGTTGCGAGCATCAGCTAGTACCTATATAAATATGAAAGTTTAGAATTAATTAGGTTTTATTGGTTAGTTAATCTCATTATAAAAAAAAAATATCGTTCTTCTTGAGCAAATATAAAAGCTTTGCAAGTAAAACAAAGGTTTTAAGGCAACGTGGAGCAAAGGATCACGTCTGAACTCTTTGTTTTCTTTAAGAGAACGAGTTATGAAAAGTTGGTACGGCTTACAATTTATTCTTGTACCGTTTGATAAATATTAAATTTTTAAAATGTTTTCATATCAAATTATCTAAATACTTATTTGAAATTATATAAGAAAATAACACATCATACTGAAATTACTGTTACAGCGATATATTTCATTATACCGTGAGTGTATTTTTACAGTTTATCGTGAAAATGTTACCTATATAAATAGCACAAGTAGTGTTACAAACTTAATATTTCAGATTTAATTGGAGTAATTTATAATAGTAAAAACTATTTTAAAAAAGGCGGGTTTTGATAATCTTTAATAGCCCTTGGAAACTATGTCACAAGTACACATTATGTTCCACCAGACACTAATTCCTATCACTTATTTAACAGAATTCTTGAGAATAACTGTCAGATAAAACACAACTTAAACTTGGAAGTTTAGGAGTATGAGATTTTACATAGAAATACTTAATATAACAATAAACTTGGTAAGTACTAAGACGAGAAGGTTTTTGAAAATGTACATACACCCTGGAGTAGTTAAATAAGGAGCTTATAAATAAAATTATCTCTGCGATTTTGGGTTTGATTTATGAGTAGATCTAAACAATTAGTTTCCTGGTAACATTTTGCTGAAACGTTGTTTTTGATAATCTAGAAACAGTACCTGGGTTTTCGCGTGACCGTTGGCAACATATCGCTGTTCAAAGTAGGAACACAATGTATTGTAGCTTTATCACGTGCGGCGGAAACGAACGGCGTGTTGGCAATGACTGCAATACGTTTTACTAGACGCGCAGTTATGATATATTGTATCAAATTTTGCTGAGAAAGTCCACTCGTACTGGTATAACTCTACTAAAGAGTAACAGAAATATGTCATAGTAAGGTCAGGGTACTTCTGTAATTATTATTTCTTTTTTAGTAATAAAGTATAAAATCATTTATTTATTTAGGGCTTAAATATATATACGATTTTTGTTATACACTAAATGAAATTATTTGACCAACATTTTACAAAACAACTAATTTTATCTACGTTTCTGTAATTTAATTTAATAATTTCTAAAAGTACTGGCGTTCATTATTACAGACTATTGATTTTATATAGAAATATACTTTCTGCAAACAATTCCATTAAATATTATTTTTTTATGAAATACCTAAAGATAAATAATCTATCCACTGAGATAAAATCGTGTATACAATTCCATAAGCAACTATCAAGTCTATTTTGAGTTAAATATAAACAGACAGACCACATTTTATGTCATACTTTTGTAATCACCGTTCTCTATAACAGAAGTATATCATAAAATAAGTCATCATCATCATCATCTTACCCTTATCCCACTTAAGTAGGGTCGGCAAAACATGTTTTACTTTTTCACTCTCCCCTGTCAAATGTCATCTCAGTATTCACACCTTTTATACACATATCATTTTCCACACAATCCATCCACACTTTGTTCGGTCTCCCTCTACCCTTATATCCGTCCACTTTTAAACTCAAAACTTTTCTTGTTACATGGCTTTCATCTCTTCTCATAATATGCTCGTACCATGCTAACCTATTACTCCTCAACTTCTCTGTCACTGGTGCTATTTTCAAACTATATACTCGTATATACTCATTCTTAATCTAAAAAAATCTAGTAATTATTTTATATCATAAAATAAGTAAGAAAAATATATGTATAAAACGAATTATAAATTTATTAATATTGACACAGTGGCTTTCTGTTTCGATTGTGTGGTATTTTTAGCATATATTTAGAAAGCGCGTCTAGTGCAATATAGAATCCATAGAATGTTGATAAATCTGTTTTCTCCTGATTTTGAGTACAGGCCTTTGTATGGGTGATAATTTACATATGTTTGTGCAAAATCACGTGATAACACTGTCGATTAAGGTCGTGATGTGAACACAAATCGGCGTTAGAAATCGAAAGGGGTCTGTGTCATACGGCCTCGATGTACTTTTATGGGCTTTTAGGTGTTTGGAGTTTGGATTTTAAATTGCCTGATTAATATATATTGCATCTTCATATGTGACGGTAATGCTTTATGTAAGTGTTACGCCATAAATACAAAAAAAAGTGTGCGTGTGTGTGTGTGTGATTATAACCACACGACAACAGTCATCATCTTCTTACCCTTATCCCACCTAAGTAGGGTCGGCGCAACATGTTTGTCATGTTGTGATGTATGATTTGGCTTAATTTTTACGATAGGCCGCGCGCGCCTGACAACAAGCCTTCTTGGGATTGTTTTATAGTACCACTTTAGCTTCTACTTCCTAACTTCGTATGGATGCTAAACGTGGACATTTAACTCTTCGATTACAGGTGGCAAAGATTGAAACGGCCCGTTTATGTACGATGTATGCATGTATTACACCTCCACAGACTCTGATTCCAGGTCTGTCTTAGGAATGAGGATTTCTTCCTCCAAATCTGATTCATAAGGTTCACCGCCTAACTTAAAACTTGGTTGAATTTTTTTAGTACAAATAAACCTATTTGCCTCCCTTGTACTTGGTATAACCAGGACTACTGGAATTGAAAATTACCGATTACTAGGACTGTGCCTTCGTATGAAAAGAATTTTTTTAAAGAGTCATATATATCCCTACAGTGTATATTATGTTATTATAGACACCTATTGTAAAGTTCTATTAATCCTTAAATGTCCGCGTGAAATAGTATCTCATGAATCAGTATAAAAGCAGATTAACGATATGCCCCCTAAAAAGCGTAAATCGAATCTGCCATAAAATAATTACAAGTTTCGTATTAAACGGATGATATATAGTTAATAGATCCTTGTTCTGACTATTGTAACTGATATATAAAATAGACACCGCAGCGAGCATCGTATTTGACACGGGCAATTAAGCACAAGAATAGCTTCTCTGAGATCGATATCCGCAACAGACAGTATCAGAACTTCACAGAGTGACAAACTTCGATGAGATCGTAAACCGAGGTTAAATAACGATACAAAATTTCACACTATAAGTATTATAACGTCATAATAAACCGTGTTATTTTCATAACGGTTCTATAAGTCAAGTATATCTGTACTATAATAATTAGACACTTTAGATAAGGCTAGAGAAGGGTGAATAAATAAGCCAGGGAAGGGTAAAAACTATGATTCGAATGTGATCTTACGAGCACGAGCAAAAGGCTTTAATGCCGTAGACCATATCAATGCGTTATAACAGGTTACATAGAAAAATAGTAAATTGTTATATTAACCGGTCTCCTTAGCATTTGTGAACTATTGAAAACTTTCGATTCGCTCGAGACGTTTGATTCTACTTCAGTCTCTTTAATTGTTCGTTTAATTTAGTTAAGATGTTTCACGGTCTAGGCATTTTAAAATCCATGATGGGCTTTTAATTAATTCTTTGGAACGGTTGAGCAGAAACTAACCGTAGACAGAAAGTGTCTTCGCTTCCTTGATAACTCTCTACCGCCAAACAACGCGTGATATAACGGGACTAAAGAACTTAATGTCCATTATCGAACTGCTTTCTATACTGTCGCGTGCATAAATTTACATAACTCCTGTTGAAGCTTCGTAAGTTTGAAACTGCAAAACCTCAAAACTTCAAGTATTGTAGCCTGGGAACTTCAATTGTAGAATTGATATCGAAGTTCTTGAACACGCTGCTGAGGTACCTGCTTCCCTATGGCCAAAATTCTAGTGAATAATGACTTGTATCAAAGTATTGTTCCAATCAGAACAATAATTCTTTGTGTTCAAATATTACCAGACACACCTTGAATGTAAACAATAGAATCGTTTTATTAATGTTTTATTCAAAGAAAAATCGTACTGACCCTTTCGGTCAAGTCAAATTTGTTATCTAATTGATTGATTACAGTTTTCACTCGGACCTTATCGCCGCTCGCTTTGTGGAATATAATCAAATTGGAATTATGCGTGACACGCGAACTACACATTGACGTCATTGTTATAGAGGTTCGCTGGAAGCGTTCACATAAAAATATTCCATCATTATTTTAATATGTTTAGAAACCGTCGACCTTATGAACTCGAGAATAAGGCACGTATTCACTTGGATGCTTTAGCGGAACACAGGGTATGTGAAAAGTACGACATATTTGTAACTTTGAATAATAAACTTTGTATAATAGAAATATTGAAGCATGCGTGTGTACATTCAGTTGTCGTCTGATATTTCTCGTATTATATGCACATTAGTATAAAATAATCATAATAAATCAATTCGCGTGCACAAATTTACGCGCCACTGTGTTATTTTAAGTTACAGATGGCTTTACCGTGCTGTTTGGGAGACAGTCGAGGTATACCAGGCTGTCTGTCTTTAGCGCGGGAGGCCCAGGATCAGGCTGGGCCGGCTGCCGGGGCGAAACGCGGAATGCTACCGTCACCCCTTGTCGTCATGCTATGGTAGCAGAGGGTACACCGTGGGGTTTTAGTCCGTGCGAGTCGTACATAGCCCACTCTCCCCCCCGAGAGAGTGGGTACCCATAATGGAATTCCCCACGTTAAAAAAAATGGCTGTACGTGTCAACTAAACAGTATAAAAGTAAAAATCAATTACCTAATATGATATGTGTACGTGCATCACTTCAGCGCGGCTGCATCGATATGGCATTTTTTTAATGTATTTGTCAGGGCGAGGTTTGTATGAAAGAAAATGTTTGAAAAATCCTATGGAAAAGTGAGAAAGTGTTAAACAATCTCCGTATAAAAATTAATGAGTGAGTGAGTGTGATAAAAAACACAGGTCTTCGAGAATATTGACAGAATTGACGTCCAGTTGCCAATGACAATATCCAGACACAGCAACACCTGTGTCTGCTAAACCGATGGGACCGATGACGCCATTGCTAGGTTCATCTATCGGGCTGTAAGCACTCCGGTTCATGACATTGTGGATTACAGCCTAAAAATGCCCATTAAAAAAATGTTACCGCCACAAAGTCTATAATTTCAACAACAAAACTAGAGTTAGTAACATAGGTTTTAAAAAAAGCTATAACTAGTTTTAGTATAAAAATAATATCTTCTCATGCTCACTTTAATTACGTATTCAAGCTGTACTAGATTTAAAACGATTTCAGAAAAAAAAAAAAACGTGCGGACCAAGAGTCTGCAGGAAAAAAATTGATAAAGTGTATTTAAAAAAAAAAAAACGCCCCTACTTGACTAATAATATGTACAAAGTTACAATAAAAAAAAGAAGCTCTCAGCTAATCCAGATTCAATGAAACGACAAACTCTCATTTTCGGGAAAATATACGTATAAATAAAAGAGAACCGTCTTGTTTGAAATAATTTTATCTAAAAAGGCATCTTAAGTTCTGTTCAAAAATGTTTATTGTTCAGCTTTTAGACGTACAATAGCTTATTGTGCTTGGAGATGCTTGTTGTAATAATAAAGGAGTAGTCTTAAGTGGGTATTATACGCGTCGACCCAGGACATCGAAGGATTTGAGGCATTCACCATCACTGAAGGCGCGGGGATTTGTGACAAGCGTTCAATGTACAGGCGAGCTGAATCGTTTTGTAATAAAACTTTTTAAAGTATTCGAGAAACATTAGTAATATTTTCCTTTTATTTAATCTTTTTTAAATTAAGTATTGTTTGAAACAGAAAAACGTAGTATATTTTTAATACCTTTATAGTGGTTTATAAATAAAAGCATATACATACGAAGAAAGAAAGAGAAACTAAAGGAAAGAGAAGAAAAGAAAATCAGAAAGGTTAAATTTTATTCGGAATACGACGGCATATGACTGCAATATGACGATAACACGAATCAAAACATAAATATGCGTTAATTAAAAATATTCCAACAACGTAAAGCCCATTTAGTGTCAAGCTGTAATAAAACTCCATTAATGCAGCGCTATTTTCAACGGTAAACGTCTAACTAAGCACTACATTACTGATTATAAATGTGTAAGGGAGTCCGCTTGTTTGTTTCTTACATTTTCAGACCTTAATTATTCAACTTATAATCTTAAGATATTGCACGTTGTCTGGGGTACAGAAAAGGTCCAGAAAAAGTAAAGTTTCCGAAGGATTGATCATGTCTAAATTAACACGAACGAAGCCGGGAACAAATGCTAGTATTACATAAATACAGGAAAATTGCAGCCATAATGATGGGCATTCGTAGTATGTTCGAGCACAGCGTCGATCGATGTAGGTTGAAATCCTGCAATAAGCCAGATGTTCCGGTGAAAGTGGCTATCGTAGCTGTAGTTATTTTTTTAATGCCCGAACAACTAACAACCTGAAGTTGAAAATGTGTCATCAAGACTAGATGTATCCTGGCAGCTACATTTGAGTCCTAACATGCTTCCCATCGTCGTTTAATATGAAGTGATGTTGTGGTTAGAAGCTAAATTTTGATAACACGTTTTTGTTTTAAATTAAACTGTACATCATTATATGGACACAAATAAGCATCAGCACCTATTCATTAGTTGAAATAAATAATATTCAAATTACTATGAAATACATTACATGTTTTATTGTCATGTAATCATTTCTAATACTATCGGGTGTTAGGGTTTTCCCTTGGCGTGGAAAATACGCCACTTTTTGTGTTGCCTAAATATATTCCAAAACAGTGGTGGCCGTCAACAGTAATTATACTATAATTTATAATCATCTTCTTAAATGTAAGAAGATATATAAATTGAATAAGCAACTGTTAATAGGAGTCTGTTGTCGACTGTATTTCAACATCTAAGAATATAGACTCTATAAGCTATTTTCGTTTGAAAGAACGAGAGACTCATTGTCCTTGACTTATCCCGTCTTGTTCGTCCTTCCCTAGATTCGGGTTGGGGTCATCTATCAGATAACTATACTGTTACATTTTCATAGATTCTAAACTTCAAGATCATGTGATACATTAATAAAAGCATTGACCAATCTGTACACAGTTTTTGTAATAATTCAGTAGTATTATTATATATTTTTTTAGTAATGAAAGTCTTTAATTTCGTGTTTATGGAAAAACTTTCTTGTTTGTAAAACTTAAGATACTGTTATTTTTATGAAGTAATGTTCCAAAACGTCTTTATCACTACATAGTATAAAACAAAGTCGCTTTCTCTGTCCCTACATCCCTATGTATGCTTAAATCTTTAAAACTACACAACGGATTTTTATGCGGTTTTTTTTAATAGATAGAGTGATTGAAGAGGAAGGTTTATATGTATAATAACATAAATTAAATAGTGGAGAAATACTCTTATTTTTGAGGTTACTCCAAATTTAACGCATGGGGGCCACGGGGAGTAATGAATAAATCAAAACTACTGGATCGATTTTAGTCATTTTTTCAGTGAATGACATAGGCTATATATTTTATACCCATGCGAAGCCGGAGCGGGCCGCTAGTATAGCATAATTCTTAGTATTAATATATTTTTGACATTAATATTCCTTTAGGCGCTCTGAACAGTATACGAAAGTCACGTTCGGGTTGGTGACGATGAATCGGGTTTGCTCGGTCGTCCAGTCGTCATCAATCACGTCTATAGTCTGACAAGGATGTTTTGTATATAATCAGTGTATTATTTCAAGTATATTTATTGTGAGTTTATAAATATTACTACTAATTATTGATTATTATTTATTTGACTTGAAAGCACAAAAGTTAATTTATTATTTTATAAAAAAAAATTGTGTCAATAAATAGTGAAAATTTTGATGGAGTGATGATCAATATTTCACAAGATAAGAAGGTATATGTTAGAGACAATTTTAATGATCACGTAAAAAAGAGAGAATGGAGATTATGAGATAGTGTAGTATGGATGGTGAGGTTCCGATAATAAAAACAAGAAGTGTGAAAACGTCCTTCAGAATGTAGCTGCTTTCAGATTTACAATAGCTGATACATTTAAAAAAAAGTATGAGCCATCAAACCATCCAGATTGATTACTTTCTTATGTTAAGCAGTAACATTATAATAATGAATGTCTGCAAGATTTTGTTTGGACAAGCATATTTACTTAACCTTAACATCGTTTATTAGTGTTGGATTTAAAATAAGACTACAACTGAAGAAACGTGGCAAAGGAAGAGTAAAGATAGGGCACTTGGTTGTAGGACAACGAGGTACAAAAGGCTTTGAAAGAAAAGAAGACAGCTTTTAAAGAGTGAAATTATAGAAAATGAGGGAACGAAATATGCAGAATGTAAGAGAAAAACAACAAATGCGGTTGCTATTGCTAGAGCTAAACTACCACGTAATTTGTAACCATTACATTACAAGAATACAAGGTATATTACAAATATTAAATATATAAAACATAATGTAGGAGAAATGTTGACGAATGTTGTAGATATAAAGAGTCCTGATAAGGAATATTTTGAGAAGAACTGATGAATAAAGAAAAGGACTGGATCGACATATTTAGACGTTTTGCTCCTAATATGTGAATAGTATGAAGAACGGAGAAGCTGTAGGGATAGATGCTATACCTATTGATATTGGGTAGTATATTTTTTAATGAAATGTTACGGGAGGAGGTGATTCTTGATAAATGGTGCATAATAGTTTACTACATTGGACTATGGACTCCCATCGAAAATCAGCGCTGTAGTATCGCTCCGTGGTACTGCAGCATATAGCAGAGTGAGGGTGTTTCTGTTGGACATTTTTAATTAAGCATAAGCCTTGTGAGAATTTTAGCGCTGATGTCGTTTTGACCTGCAGGTTCACATGAAATAAGACCTATTTGTCGCCATGGCACTCTTATTTATACGTCATAGCAATGGCTTAGTTTTGTGTTTGTAAAATCTATATGTTCTTTCTTTTTAGATAGTCGGCTAGTTTTTCTTTTCCACTATATACATGATTGATCTTCGAAATAATTTTTCAAGTGTTTAAAGTTACTTATGGTATTTTCAATCAATTATTACATTTTAAAACTGTACAAGAGAATAAAACCTTAGTAAATTTCGGGGTTCCACCTCAGTAAATATAAATAAATCACTCGTCTTGAGGATTGACAGAGCCTGGAAACCGCGAATTCTATTTTCGCGCATGACTGTCTTTTTGTGCCGAGCCTAATTGTCAGTCCTGTTGTACCCGGGGTTTTAAAATATGTTATATATGTATCTAGCTGTTTATATATAATAATAAAAGCTATACTTAGGTTTGTTTAGGTTAGTACCGAGGATTTGAACCTACGTCGATTTAAGCGGTGTTCGAATACGCTGACCAATTACTATATAATTAGAAGAATGTTAAGAATCAAGGTGAATGGATGTAAGTTGAAGAAGCTAGGGATGGAATGTGTGAAGAATTATTTATACACGTATATACGGAGTGAAAACTGTGTTGTAAGATGTTAGGCTATAAGGTGGAGCAGCTGCATTCGCAAGCGACCCGTGGCGCCCTATTAAATTGGCGGATGTACACCGTGGGGTTTTAGTAAGTAAGACTGACATACCCAATTTCACCCCCAGGAGAAGTAGATGCGGGATTTCTCCACATAAAAAAAATGTGAAAATATTTTTGTTTTTTAATAGTAAACTTATTACAACCCAGCTGAGAGCTGGCAAGGCTAAGATAGTCAAATAATTATGTATCCTGATTTGAATTACTACACATTTGTACAATTATTTTAAATAATACATGTCAGCACTAATACCCATACGACCGTCAAAAAGTATTTGTACTGGCATAGATATTATGTCCTACCCGCCAATACAAAGCAAGCTTATAATAGGAGAGGGGATCATTCTCACGCGGAGCATCGGCCCGTTTACATGTCTAAAGATAATAATGATTGATCCGCCTAAATGACAAAGAGGACGTCACCTGTGATTGACGCCATACCTTTGTAATTGCCACCCACAACGTCAGCTCCAACGAGCAGATATATTATTTACATCCTAGATTTATTCTCAATAAATAAATAAATCAGTTTATACGAAACATGCTTCAGAATGTATTAACATTTTATGTGAATTATATTGTGATCTAGGGTTGTTTACATAACAAGCAATCTTTTTTCTAGCCGTAACATGAAAAATGTATACGAGGATTAGTGTTATCGATTCGCTTGAACAGTATTTTTATGAGTTCGATGTTATTCATAGTACACCTACACATGACATTGCCAGAAAATCCTAGGCTATTGGTTTTAATACCAGTCAGCTAACACAGCCAGAGCGGCGCCACTATGCAAATTTAATAAAGAACTTTTAAATGGTATAATTACTACGTTATTATGTTAATGAATTATATATGTTATTTGGTACCACAGAAATTCGATAGCGAGTACCGAAGTTAAAGTTTTTATTAATTTTAACGAGAAAATGAGTTAAACATAACCATAAGAATTTGGTACGAGGTAGGAGGCATTATCCGCACTTTATAAATAATTTATAGTAAAATCTAATTTTAAATATTTATCATATTATTTACAATCGTCACGTTATATGAAACGTTCTGAATTTGGTTAGTTTAGCCGAACTGACAAATACAAAATACACATTTCGAGTTCGTGAGGCACACATGATGGTACACAAGCGTGCCTTGGTAATTCTTATATGTATGATTAGCTTAGTAATATTTGTGTTGTTGCATCCAAGGCAACAGCCATAGCCGAGGTTCGGCCACTTTGGCACCCTTGAGCTTGTTTGCAAGCGGCTGAGCGCCTAAAGCGCTCGCCCCCCATTAGTCCGATGAAGAACCGTTAGTCTAATAGCGTTTGTCAGTTAGAAAAGTTTGTAGGTGGTAGAGCTACTCTTAAGCTATTATTGGCTTCAGCATGAATGGTTCGGCTCGCCCGGGGTAGTACCACCCTCTCACAGAAAACCGACGTGAAGTAACAGTGCTTGCATTGTTGCGTTTCGTTCGGCCAGTGAGAGCGCCGGACGTCCACATATTCAAAAGGCCGACAACGCACTTGCGACTCCCCTGGTGTTGCTAGTGTCTATGGACGGCGGTGATCACTTACCATCAGGTGACCCACCTGTTCGTTTGCCCGCTATAATATGAAAAAAAAAGGAAAATAAAACTATTAATATTGAAAAGGCTGCATGGAACACGTAAGAAATCTATGTACGTTTATTCGATATAATTGAAGTCGAATAATTCGTTGTGGCGATATTAAATTAGGATATATTGGCGTCTTACGTGAAACAAGGATTATTGTTGTCACTCGCTTTGTTTATCCAGATCATTGTTGCATAATGTTTTATTGTATACAAGCTTACGTAATCAATAGACAGAGTCTAGATACCTATACACGTTACATATATGAATGGACGACACCATATTAATTAATTAATTAATTACTTGATGAATTGCTGTTGTCTGCGGTTTAGGTTCCAGGAAATCTCGAGTCGAGTCTCCAACCCGGGGGTTTCAAATAGGATTATCTATTATACTGGTATTGTCAGGTCAAGAATCGAGACACTGTTGTCATAATTGTATCACAATTTATTTGATTAAATGAAGAAACAAATACTTAAAACAAATATTTAAATACTTAGAAAAACAAGCACAAAAATGACCATCCTATGTTTTAGGCTCAGTAAGCCCGGTAACAATTTTTTAGGCCTATATTCTACAATAGTGTCAAATCACGTTACCGATTTGCAGGACAGTGAGTTCAAGCACCATGTCAAGGAAGTTTTAATAAAAGGTTATTATAGAGTCGATCAATATGTGAGCGATAGCGATGTCTGGAAATGTCACCCCGTTTTGTACGTCAGCTAAAAATGTTTGCAAATACAATGCCTTGTCTGTATGAATGTATAAATTAAAAAGATAAACGAGGTCGAGTTTCTCGCCGGTTCTCGTCGACTATAGGGTTGTTTACCAAACCGGTGCCAGTTTTAATGTTCGTAAGTACCTTCTCGAAGCTTCTTAAACTGATTTAATTTTAATTCACTTCTTATACTTTCTATCAGATAGCTTAATAATTTTATTATCAAATAAATGTTAGAATTTAAATAATTTTAAGTCCCATAAATGTAGAATTTTTATGAAAAGCGTATCAAAAATGTAATCTTTTTGCAAAAGTCACGAAGTATTGAGTGAGGACTTTGTGAACATCGAGACTTATATTATTAGTTTGTACTAGGAAATATAATTTTGATACTAATCGGTTATATTGAAATCCTTTCTGGCAAGTATTGAGTACAGTCCCCGTCAAACTTTTCGACCGTTCTGAATATAGCCGCGTATAAAATAAATTTTGGTATAAACACCTGTGTTATATTATACGTATAACATCGAGACAACTTAAGAAAAAATAAATGCCAAATTTAGATTCCTATAATAATATTTTAATTTTGTGTTATATTAAACTCTTGACTATATTAGGGCTACTTACAGTTATATACTTAGGGCTATTTGTAAAGCGGTCAAAAGACTGACGACAGCTGTAGTTGGTTCTTGTTTATGAATAAGCCCTAACTAATGCTATGCTATACATGAGAATGTTTGTTACGCTTTCAAGCTTTAACTATTGAAGCGATCGTCCTGAAATTTTGCATACAAGTTGTCAGCGGTATGGAAAATAATATACGGTAGGCTTTCATTTGGAAATAAACACTTTCCCCGAGATACGTCATATCTATAAAAACGAGCGTGAAGCCGCGAGACAAAAGGTAGTTAACCTATAGATAAAATAAAAATACTGCTGCTTTGTTTGGGTTTACCTACGAAACAGTTGAACTAATATTAACGAGGCATACTGGTAGTTTTTATTCTGACAAGACTTTTCGTTGCTTTCAGATATTAAACCAATTATTGTTTTTTTTTTTTTACTTTAATTCGAAGATATACCTAATTAAATATTTAAATTTATTTAGATCCCCGTGAAATGTCAATGGAGTTTATTTGAATATAACTGTAGATTAAGTGAGCAACCTTGACCCAAAAGGTTTAACGGTAATTCGTGAAGTGATTATGGCAGAAGCAACGCGACGGTTGAGCCTCGAAGGTGCTAGGCGGAGGCGTGGACTCGTGTTCATGGCTTCGACGCACGCAAACCGTTTTCATTGATCGTGCAGAATGTTGTATTCAGTTTGCCGTCATTATATTTAATATATACGCTTTTCAAGTTTTAGGGGACAATGGACGATTTATTACGCCCACAGAGAAAAGATTTTCGGTAATTATACCCCCGAACGGTAATGAAAAGGACATTTAAATTGTTATGGCCAAACCTTCAAGGGTTGTAAACCTTTGAACTTCTCGACGTGAAACTGTATGAAATATAACAATTATTATTCAAGTTATTTATAAATTATCTGGTGGTAAGTAAAGCTTGTCGTTTCATGAAAACGTCATGTTTTATTTTTATTAATTATAAGGATGTCTGTATTACTTATTGAAATGGAACTTGTTATTGGAGGGCTTTGAAATTCTGATCGGCAACCTCTCTGTGTGTGACGAAAAGTGGTAGGGGTAAACACTGTGTTGGGTAGAGTGATGAAAGCACCGATTCTCGTCCGATCACACAAGTTAAACAAAGTCGGGCTCCGTCAGTCCTTGAATGAGTGACGCCTGGGATCACCGCGTAACGTTGGCTTTTTGTTGTATATTTTTTAATCAAAATGTTTCCCCGTAATACAAAAGTTTTACTTCAATCGTATGTCTCTACGAAGTTTTTTCTTTAATTTGCAATGCTATTTTTTAATTAGTTATTAGTATCTTATTGCCATTGCTAGCCATAAAATCATTTTACAAATTTTAGGTTATCTATATTGAATTTTATCTTTACTGCTTAACCCTTATGGAAAAGTGTTGTGATACATAATTTAAGTAATATTCTGAAAAGTTCTTTATATGCCGTGACATATAACAGTAATTTATTATGATTTTTTATATCTATAAATTAATTTATATTTGAGTAGTTTCATATAATGAGACAGACAGAAGTGGTCGCTTTTTTAATTTATTTAATTGATTTAAAGCAATATACTTACATGTTATTTATTGTACTTAATTATTTCATCTTCTACGTATGTATTTGCATAAGTCTTAAATTATTTAAATTTTTATTACTATTTGTTACCCCGTTATGTGTCGAATAACAGTAGCGGAATGATAGGAATCTAGGCTCTTAGATATGATAATAGACAGATGACCAGTTATTATGATTAAGCATCGAAATACTTAAATAATAACAATCAAGATTTTTTGAACGTCGTATTTAGTTGTCCCGAAAATGTATTGTTGTTCACAATACAGTGAGTTCTGGACACATGGCCCTTAACAAGCTGCCTTGTGTAATGGAAAAATGAATCTTGCTTAATTCTAACCTTTGTTAGTCGCCTTGAAATCAGAGTGCTTTCTGGTGTTCTTCTTTTGGGTAAAGAAATTAGTTGTTACTCCTTTCAACACCTAGGCCGAAACAATACTGAGCGCTAAAACCTAAAATTCCGAAGGAAGAGCGATAGTTTTTGGTAGTGTTATGCAGTTAGTATAATTATAGGGCTACCTTGACAACGGTAAAGAAAAATAAGGTTTAGTTCTATACCGTTCGTTATAAGTTACACAAATACCGGTATATGATAGTAAAATATAGTTGTTGACACAATTTTGCTTTATATATTATAACCTTGGAAGAACTTTCAGAACCTAATTTCACTATTCATTCACGATAATCTAGAAGAACCGAATATAGTTACTAAAATAAAGCTAATAACTCACAGTAGGTCGCACTTGTCAGCCTGTCGATCGTGTCTTGCTTTAGTTTGGAATTCTTCTTGCCCATCTTTGCGCTTTTCGCTTCTTCTCGTCTGCTTTTTCAGCGGTTCGCTAACTCGCGTCTAAGCTCGTTACAACGCTGTCACGTATTACATATTACGCACCGACTCTTCGAGAATGTTCCTCTGGAAAAAGTTATAGAATATTACCATCGTATTCGGCTATAAGTATCACGAAACGTAATTACTACAGATATTAATATAATGTGGTTAAATAATTTCACAATTTGTACGGAGCACCATCAGGAAAACCGTCAGCATCTCCGTCTGTCCTTATCTAACATTCGAAATACAATGTAGCGCCGTCTCTCTTTCCGTATAAATTATAGCTGTTTTCCTTCTGAATATTGTACGGAAAGTAGCGAACGGTGCGTCGTCGGCAAGACTTTAACTTAATACTTATTTTGGCGTATCAACTGGGAAAACAAGCCATTTATAAGACGGCGATAAATCAAGGTTTCTCTTACATTCTGAGATATGGCTTTTCGCATTGTTTTATGAATATTGTACTTTGTTACGAATTACACCAATTTTATATAAATTAAATTTGACTGAATTTTTTTTATATTATAGGGGGCAAACGAACAGGTGGGTCACCTGATGGTAAGTGATCACCGCCGTCCATAGACACTAGCAACACCAGAGGAGCCGCAAGTGCGTTGCCGGCCTTTTAATATATGTAGGCCTCCGGCGCTGTCACTGACCGAACGAAACGCAACAGTGCAACCACTGTTACTTCACGTAGGTTTTCTGTGAGAGGGTGGTACTACCCCGGGCGAGCCGACCCATCCATGCTGAAACCAGTAATAGCTTCAGCGTAGCTCTACCACCTACAAAAATGAATGCGTATATCGTAATAAATTTCCTAACTCTAAATGATTACTTTATTTCATCTAGGCTCTGAGAAAGCGATTATAAACGTTAAAGAACTAGCGCACCAGAGATTCGATCTGGTTTATCTTTTCTCTATTTTGTAATTTTCTTACTGGAACTACAAAACTTATATTTCATAGTAGTTTTTGATGGATGATCAGGAGAGATTCTATCTAGGCCTTATTACCGTTCACTTGATAATATAGCACCTACTTAACACAATTCAATGGCCGAACAATTCGTGCCCTGGGTCCTGTAGTGTACATCCTAATACTATTATTAAGAAAGCATTTGTTGCCATGCCGAGTCTAACACATTTCTTGTTTCTATGAATTTAATTAACGATACGTTTTTAATATATATTCTTGTCCACAAATTTACAACTAACTTTATGGTTATCTGTGAAATGAATTATTTCTCCCATCTGTTTATTTTATGGATTCCTCGTATTTCTGTCTAATTACAAATGCAAAAGGTTCAAATTCATTTCGATATGAACTATTATTACGCTAAAACTCAGTATGTGTAATATATGACTACCCATATTTGATGAGTTTCGATGGCTTTCTTTTGATAAGTTTTAACCAATACTTACATAAACTACACAGTTTTGACAGTTTTAGAAACGTGTGTAGTAATCTTCTAAAATAACATAGATACATGAGAATAATATATATACTTATACATCAAAAATAACGAGTTATTTTTAAAGTGAACCGTTTTTTACATCGCCTCAAGTTCTTTCGTCCATCTATCGCATGTCGCATTACAGCCGGCCGCGGTGTAGGGGTAAAGTAATAGCCGCTCGACAGAGCAGCCAAAGCCAGTATGGCGTCGCCAATGGCTGAATGGAAAATATTGTTTTTCAGAAAATTTTCAGTTAAATGCCTATCCTCTGAAAACAAGTTTCACTTTTTTTCTAGTTTCATAAAACCACACAATTTTTACTACAGGTAACAGTAACAACCCTGCCCGTACCTACTATACATACGTCGTAATATTCAATACGTTCCAGGTATGTAGAGAACGCGAGTGGCTTTGATTTCATTTAGAATTACCACACACATCACAAATCATGACATTCTTTGTTGTTACGTCACGTTGTCGAGTCCTCGTGCGATTTCCTTTTGGACATCTCTTTCTGCTATCAATCAATAGAGTGTTTAATATGTCCATACATGTTTCGGCTTTAACCGTCAACATTAAATATATTTGCTGTACAAACACACCGCCAATTCATGATCATATCAATTAGGTATGCCTCGTTGATATTCTTTTTAAGCATTAAAAATTGGTAAATGATTATTTAAAAAACCGCCTATTATTTAATCTTATTTTTTGCCACCATATGTATATACCTTGTAAGCCTTATACTTATATATCAAGGTTAAAAAAAAAAAAACAAAAACGTCAACCGAGAAATCAGTAATTAAAATATATCCAACCTAAGCTAATAAATAGCGAGATAGATAGAGGTAAAAACATAAATTCTTAATTTATTAAAAAAAATATCCCCCTAAAACAATATGTATATAAATAAATACATGAATTCTTTCTCTACGTAATGACTATACAAATGAAAATTAACTACGAAACCGAATGTCTAAATTATATCATGAACTTTTACAATATTAATTACCTTCAATCAAAAAAATTAAGTCGATCTATCCTGGTTATAGAGACCACACTTCGATTCCATCACATCATTGATGTACAACTACAATACATTCACTCTAAGCACGGTATATTCTTTTTCGTTCCCTTCTTACAGTATCTGAAACGACGAGAACAAATATTGTAGTTTATTACAAAACTGTTTCCATATATTGAATTTATTCGCTTAGCTCATAGTTCGTTTCGCGGTTTTGCGGCGCTGCGTGTATGTGTACAATTTATTCGACATTTTGTCAGACGGTTTATAAACGTAATAAATAAACAGTAGACGATACCAGCAACTTCCTTCACCAAATTTCATTACACGGAGAAGTGGAATATTTTACAAATATCACGTATATCCTTTCAAAAGGCTATAAAAGAATGCAAAAATATAGATAAACTCGACAGAATTTATTGTCGGTTCTTCTAAATGGAGATGCTTTCCGAACCGGTGGTAAAGTACTTCGATGTCTACGAAGTGCCTTTTTAAGGCCTGAACTGAATTATGTACTTGTGACCTTTATTTCGAATAAATAATATTATATTCATTAGAATACTTTAAATAACAAGTATAACATTTCTTAATATACATATTTTTTAACGAACCTTTCTTACTACAACTATTGTATTATTAAAAAAATAGAATAATACGTCATCCTCATTTACCATTTGTTATTCCAGGAGTATATATGTACATATATGTCGGAGCTAGCATTTATAAGGGTATGACGTCAATCATACATGATTTTTTTGTCATTTCTTAGATCAGCCAGTATTATCTTTAGAGATGTGAACGGTCTGGCGTTCCACGCGAGAATGATCCCCACTCCCTTTTCAGTACGCCTTTTTAGGTTTGCTTGTATTAGAGGGTAGCGTGTAATATTTGTGTTTATGCTACAATACAAATAGCTTTTGACGGTAGGACGGGCGTTTGCGTTGATATATATATATATATAAATAAAATTAAAGTGTCTTTCATTTATTCAGTGTAATATATTCAAAATGGTTGAAACGGTTTTGATGCGTTTCTCACGAGTAAATAGAGATAATTTTAAAGTATTATTGTCTAAACTATATATATGCTTTTAGACTTTTTATGTATAGGATTATACGATTTGAGTATTAATAAGTAAATAAAAACAGTTCATAATAAATGCAAACAAAACGCTTAATTTCGATAAAACAATCGAATTACTACAGCTAGTCAAATATAAAAGTGAAACAAGAATTCATTTTTTACGATCGAAATAATTAAACGCCTGTTAATGTTTGTGCTATACTTACTACAATGTTGAAAATGGGAAAAACACGAACATTTCTTTTTCGCTGAGCTTAATATTCGCTGTAGCATGAAAATATAAAATAATTACATTAATGTTCAAACTTTACTCCGTGTTCATAATTTTTCCATTCGACGAATTCGGTTTCACAGCGTCTTGAATATTATTTGTTAAACCAATTTCATAATATAATATTTAAGATGGGATGAAACATGCTTTTAGTGGCTTGCGCTTATTATATTACCTAGAATTTTGATCTATACTGTTAAGATTATAGATACACCTAAGAGATAAGTCTATTATTATTTGTAAATTATTACGTTTTAAAAAAAATGTAATGAATATACAAAGTTTAAACATTACTTACATTTTCTTTTGCTTAAAATGTCAATCGTGTTTCTGTCGGTGAGTTAGATTACCGGATTTGTAATTTCCCTCGAATAATTAGCATCGTATCGATTACGTAAATGAGGTAAACCGGGTGTGATCAATTCGAGTGTTATTCTTCTATGTTACCACTATTTCTAGAGACCTCTTATAACAGTTTAACTGCAAATGTTAAACGTAGTGTATTATTATACGTTTAAATTAAGTATATAACTGTTAAACTGACATCTTGTTTCGTATGAAATTTCATTCAAAAATGTAAAATCGGAAAAAACAATTACATTGCGCACAGTAAAACTGGTTTTTGCTCGCGGCTTTCCATGATGTAGATTTGAGTCATTTCTCGGGAACAGTATTATTTTCAGGACGAAATGTACCCCCTATGTCCTTGGTTCCTTGGTCACTTGGATGGTTTTTACTTAATGTTTGATTTAGTCTATTACAATGTTGTCGAGATTCAATTTTTTTTTATAATTTCCTATAAAAAATTTTTTGGATTACTTAACTAAAACAAACGTGTATTCCCAAATTTTTAGCTACCCAACACCTTACAATGTTTTTTTTTTAATATTAATTACTCACCGCTAGTACATTTATAAAATAAAAAGGTTTTTATTAATACTTTATTGTTACTAGATATGAGATAGTGTTACATTAAATTATGATTGACGCTAAATGGCTACCCTTTAATAATAGTTCTCCGTGTAAACATAGATTTTAATTACTTCGTACATGCATGCCTGAATACGCTTTAAAATATAAATAAACCACATTTATTCTGTTTTATATTTTCATTTAAACGCATATTTAATAATATAATATATATATATATATATGATTAAATGCAAAAGTTATTTGATTAATCTATAATTGGACATAATACAAGTACCGTTTAAATATCTTTCTGGGGCTGATTTAACATTTTTATATACCTATATACTTACTTACCTGTAAACTATGAAAAAAGGGATATGTTTTTTAGTTTAGAGTGATTCTACAACTATACACACACTACGGTAGATAAGCAAATAATTTAGTAAATATATGGAACGTCCAACCAGTATTCGTAATGCGATTTACTGGTCATTGGTTTTATTTAAACACAAAATTCAGCTGTACGCTTATGTCTCTCGAGAGTCAACGTCACCAGCTTACATTAATCCTGGCGAAATCCTCTAGTTTGTTGAATACATAGTGGCTGATGTCGACTCGCAACGCGTTGACGCGAATCACTGGACTCGAATCGGACACAAATACTGTACATCACAATAAGATTACTACTATATCCAGTGCAAGTTCAGTCAGCTTAAATATACACTGAGCTCTTGAACTGTAGCTCAGATGTGGTAGACGGGATTTATATACATATATATGAAGCAAAATCAATTGACAAATGTATATAAGCGCATCGCTTCAGAACGACCGGCACCTATTTGGCATTACTATTTGGTATTCTTTGTCTGTTGCGTTTTTAATTGTGTGAACAAGCTTTGTATGAATGGAAATGTTTGAATAATCGAACGGAAAATTGAAGGTTTTGATTTATACAATCTTCATATAAAAAAGGGAGTGAGTTAATGAGACCGAAGACTTTAAACAAATCTTCAAGAATAAAAACAGAATTGACAGATAGTGTAAAAGGATGATATGGTCTCTTTTTCTTCATTAGCATACCCGTTTGAATCCTGGGTAGGTAGCCTAAATATAAAAAAAATATTTTAGTAGTTTTTACAGTGAACTTTCTTACCGGACATACTTATATATTTTGATAGTACAAATAGACGCTTCGATTTTATTTATTTCTGTAGATATCTAAACGAAATAAATGAGTGTGTACGAGGTGAGTGCAAATTTACTAAAGTAGATTAAAAATCTTATACTGTTACCTAAACAGACAAAAATGTTATGTTGGTTCATATGTTCGAACTATCCACGCGCACTTACAGGTAAGACGCTAAAAGCCGACCGTTAAAAGGTATGAGCGACGGTACCTCAATGGGAGCTCTCAGACTCCCCACTTCCAATACACTATACATCAAAGTACGCCATAGTCGAACAGCAGTAAAAAACAAAGCCTGGCTTTGTTAATATTGTGTAGAATGTACCCAAGCGCCATCTTTACTTTTTGAAGCATACGATTAGATTTCTAATTTGTTGACTCGGACACTTATTTAATTAGATTCTATTTAATCTAATTAGATATATAGCATTATTCTCACGAAATTTAAACAAAATGAAGAGTTGAAGAAGAGAACAGACCTTGTATATCTATATTTCTTTGTAATTAATTTATGAATGATGCAGTCTGTAATTAATAGGCACCTTAGGTGTTCTTAGGGCATTTGCAGCACAGATAGGAGAAATAAACATTTAGATAATTGTAATATTGTATCTGTAACTCGATCGGAAAACAGTAGTGGAGAGAAGAGCATTGAAGGGAACGGTTGGCAACATATTGTTCTTGATGCATTTCAATGAGTAGCAAATTATCAATTACTTTTTTAAAATAAATATGTCATAGAAGCTCTCTTTGGGGTTGGCTATCGATTGCAATGGACATAGGATGAGCTTAACATGTTTAAAGAACAAAATATTAAAGATACAGAGAACAAGATATTAATAAATATAGGATATTTAATAATAATTATTGTTATATTTAATAAACATAGGATTATCAGAAATGCTTTATGAACCATTAAAAACTATTCAATACAAGTAAAAATATTTTATTAACGCATATTTTTATTCATATAACGTGTTTATTCGAATTTAAAACTCTTTATTTTTTTAATAAAAACCATGGATAAATTTAACGTAAGGTAAAATAACGAATTTATATCCTATATTCCTATTTCTGGTGTAATTGGATTAGTAAATGCACCGTATGCAATGAGCTCCTTAACATATAAGCGGCTTACCGGAATCCCTCAAGGTTATTAATTACAGCATCAAAGACAACGACTACTGAAAGTCTGTAACTAGCATTACAACTATGTATTATAAGGTTAATTGTAATTGTGAGACAATTAGTTAAGTTATGGACAATGATTTTTGGAAAAATTATGCATCTAACAAAATTCATATAATGATATAGAAAAGTTGGAAAATGTATCTAAAATTACTGATGTTAAAACCTTTTAAGGGTTAGCCATGAATTGCTTTTATGGCTTGGTTTATTTTTGACTACATCAATCAATATTGTAAACAATTTCTTATGTGATCAAGTACAATTATTAGTTCTATCTATTGAGCGACACCATTTAAGATTCGTTGGGAATGAAATAACCATTGTATCGTTAATCTTTATTATTAGGTTTTGCCCGCGAAATTTGCTTGTGTTAATGTAGATTTTAAGAACAAAATACAACTCATATAAGTCGATGATAAGGTAGCTTCCTATAGGTTAACAAATTATAATAATCGTTTTATTATTCTTTGAGTTTATCAGTTACAAATAAAAATACGAATCCTATCTTTGTCACTTCACTCAGATGTTCCAATTTATGTTTTCCTGTTACGTAATTACACAGAGTGATAAAATATTTTAAAAAGTACCATATCTTTCAAGACACTTGAAATGGAAAAACCAAACGTACAACTTTGATTTGAGAATAAATAATATTGTGATAGTAATTGGCTGTAATGTAATAGAATTCTCTACTTCTTTTAATACATAGGAAATAGTTTTTATATTGATATGATTTCAATTTCTATTAACATTCGCTCTTAACATATTTTTTTCCCCAATTGCATTCATGTGTGTATCTTAGATCATAATATCTGCACCCCGGTGAGTTTGCGACCAGTTTAAACGAAATTCCCTATCATATTGATATGTTGTTTTCATAGTTTACCAATCGGAAACAATGGACGAAACAAGAACTAGTATTATAAGGCTACTAAGTGTAAACAAATAAAGAAACCAATAAAACTATTGGAATTTGACAAACAAGCCCATTAAGTTCATCTCGAACTTTCCTTTAAACGTATCTCTATAAAGGGAACGTAGATCACAACTGACAGTTAGAAGAGCGAAAAAGAATCGATCCACGTATCCTGAAGAGCATTACATTTAAGTGTATAATATTCGTATGTAAAAAATAAACTCATTCAACCCAATATACATCATTTGGAGTCACCACACGCGTAACAGTAACAATGGTCGTTTTATAAAAAAAGGGGGAGATACTACAAAGGACTTCCTGACGGTAATTGTCTGAATTGTAGTTTTGCAAATTGTTCTGAACTTCATAATGGTACAGAAGAAATAATGACCTGTCATTACGAGTTAAATTTCGTCCGTTATTGTGGTCTATGTTCAATGTTTAAAATACTAACGTAGTTAATGCTTATATAATGTTTATTCGAATGGGAATCGAGATCGATTTTTAAGTAATTTTGTAGGTGGTAGAGCTACGCTGAAACTATTACTGGTTTCAGAATGAATGGGTCGGTTCGCCCGGGGCAGTACCACCCTCTCACAGAAAGACGACATGAAGTGGCAGTGTTTGCACTGTTGCGTTTCGTTCGGTCAGTGAGAGCGCCGGAGGCCCACATACATTAAAAGGCCGGCAACGCACTTGCGACTCCCCTGGTATTGCTAGTGTCTATGGATGGTGGTAATCACTTAGCATCAGGGGACCCACCTGTTCGTTTGCCCCTATAATATAAAAAAAATGAATATTTGTTCCGATATGATAGTGAAAAACCATATTAGTGAAGAAACTTCAATGCTTCAGAATGTAATTTCAGCAGGCGGATTTATCGAACTATAGATTTCTCGGCGATCGAATTCTCTGATATTTCATAGGCTGTTGGATGAAATCAGAAAAACGTTCGAGAATTAGTTGACTTAGGGATTCGATATAGAACTATTTGATAAAGGAATTCATTGTCTTCTGCTAATATTTAAAGCTATTTTGCAACTAAATAGACGTGCAGTACGAAATATCACCGGGACCTTAACAGGACAAGAGTAGGTACTTGAAGAAACATGTGTTTATATGAGTGATATAAAAAGCCCCATGTACCGAGTGTACGTATGAAAAGAAAATAGAAAATGAACTGTATTCTTGGAGTGCAAGGAGTTAGCTCAATACAGGATTGAATAGACTTGGTACACCAAAGTCTCCATCTCATGTTATCAATAAAGTTAAGCGAATAAACAAATTTTTATGGGAACTAGTTTGATATATTTAAAGACAGTTTATCAAGTTGCAAAAATGAAGGACGAGAAAACCTGATATTTGACAATATAGGAACTAGAGTAGTTTTTAATCCAATACTGTTAAAGATCTTGAAGAGATGACGGTATAAAGGCAACGTGTTTGAACGCTGCGTTGAAAATATTGTTATATTTTAGCAAAATTGTGCTATATATTAATAACCTGTTTTGAAAACTGCCCTTCAAAGTAATCCCATATGTTTGTTCTTTTCAATGCTAATTAAATATAACATCTTTAAATCGAAGGCACACATTGTACATTTTTAAGTAATGTGGGTAGGTTCAAGAATCAGGAGCCTGAGGTTCCGGGAAATATAATATCGTAATAAAATTAATAAGGCAGGGTGAAATTTCTTAATAACCTCTAAATTTTAAAACTGTCGCCAAGTAAAATAAAAAAAAAATCAAAATTGTACTAGGAACAAAACAAGGAAACGAAAAACTACTTATCCATTCATCCATTATCTACATCACTAATTTTTATTACCTAAGTAACCGTGTACTCAACGAGTCTAATTGGCATGTTATGTAGTTTATTTACCGCAGAAATCTTAAGAGGAACACGGCCTTTTTTTTTGATCTGGCCTACACTGTTGGCCTGGCAGAGCCTCTACAGTTTCACCGGACTACTAACGGGAGCGCTTAAGGCACGCACCCGATTTTATATAGAGAACTAGCACAAGGGCGCACGGCGCGCCTCGGCTTGGCCTGTCACCGAAAATGTAACTAGCTAAGCTAAACTAAGCTAAACCTATCCGGAACACGGCCTACACACAGAACACATTTTATAGGAATCTATTCCTGTCCCTCTATGTCGCAACTACCGAATAGAGTGTAACAGATACAACTGCAGTTCAGACTGATTGTACCTATATAGATAGAAGAAATCATTTCATATTCCCTTGTTTCTTCATCCAAAACTGGACAGGTTTATTTTCAAAGACGCGCTTGTATGGTTCGTGTGCATTTTTTTATATTCGTCAAATTTGTTTGCTGAATGTCTATGAACGGTGATATCCCGGATAAATTTACTAGTATACTAGTTATTATATTATATTAATCTTTGGAAGAAACAAGAATTAAATAAATATTCTTTCAAATTTATGTACTCTAGTATTTTATTCAGGCATAAAATAGAAGAATAAGCACTTTCCTCGTTAGTGCAAACGAAGATATTTTGTTATGCAAACAACAATTCTGTACTATTCAAAGGGATAATTCTGGAATTACACACGTAATCAACTTTGAAGTGAAAACTTGTTTAGCTCCGTTATGGTATGACACTTGATGAAACGAAAAAGCGAAATTAAAAAGAGACGACAAGCATATATATCATCTATAGAATTTAACGAGCGAGGGAGAGAGATAAAATATTTTATCGTGTTGCGTAACCAGAAAGAGATTTTTGTTTTAACTAAAAAAAGGTATTTATTTTATTTGCTTCAATATCTTGCAATAGTACATTTTAAGGTTATATGAAATTACTAACGTTACCTGTTTCATTCTGGCACGTAGCCAACAGAGATTTATTGAAGAGAAAAGGTAAGAGACGGTACTTTTATGTGAAACATTAATTTTACTCTGACTGGTTATTCCAGTCTCTGAATTAATTTCATTGGTTGCAAATGTTCTCGTAGACACTCGACAAATAAAATAGGGATCGTCAACTGGCTCAAGGATATCTATAGAGGCTATATCTCCGGCGGGCACGGAAATGTAATGAAAAATGTGTCTCCTTGTTCATTTGTGTATACTATTTTACATAGAATTCTGGCTCACGCTCTAAATCGTCGAAATTAAAATAGGAACAAAATACAATACCATTTTTTATATATATGTATCACATACCATGTCATTTTGAGTCATTAGAAATTCTGTTTTTATTTTTAATACAGTATCAATTAATCTGCAACATGGCTGGGTCTCACGAGCTAGTTTTGTAAAATTCACCAAATTGCATGATTTTCTTTTTTTTTAATTATACCTGTTTAATTCTAGTTCAGTAAAAGTATTGTGTCAATATTAGAAATTGAGTAGAAGTATAATCGTGGTGGATGAGTGGTTTAACTGGTGGACTGTCAATTCGATGACCCCAAGATCGAACCCCGGTATGTACTAAAGAATTTAGTGGAATCCGCGTACATTTACTAATTTAAATCGATAACACTATCGGCTGGCGATGATGGGAACATCGTGAGGAGGCCGTAACCTGCTCAATATTCTAGTAGTACCATCGTATGTGGGAAAATATAGACCTGTGAATTTCTCGGAGTTTGAGTTCGCTAATACGTCGTGTATGTACTCTTTATAGTTATGGGTCGTTCAGTACACATTTGTTTTTTGTCACCGTGACATCATATTTTAAATTATGCTGATTGTAACTAAGTATCATTACGTTTTTCCATATGGGCTAAGTGTGAACGTCAAAATTGAACAGAGGTAACATAAAAAAAGTTAAGAAAAATTACAATTAAAATTTAAGAGACATGTTGTGAATAATTTAGTTAAAAATTAGCTTTCATGAAACAAGAAGTTTAAAGCAAATGAATTACGGGAACATTTAGAATTGTCTATAAAACTATCTACCCGTCCCGGCATCGCAGCGCAACGCAGCGCCAACGCAGAAAATGGCACGGCAACTAAACGTGTCAATTCTGTCAATATTTTTGAAAACCTCAGCACTGTCTTCTGTCTCATTCATTCACTTTGACACGAAGATCTTTTAACCTAAACTCTTCACGTTTTCGTATGATTTTTTCGAATATTTTATTTAAAACATGTCCTGACAATTTCAAACAAAACAGTAAAAGAATAACCCACCAAATAGATGCCGCCGTTCGGATGTGACGCGCTTGCAATTACTCAGTTACCGATTTTTAATTACATACATTGATACGATATAATTTGCCCTATCTATACAGTGTAAACAGTTGGTCAGGACTTACAGTACTATAATTATCAGAGTAGGGCTGTCTCCTATATATAATTACGTTTGTGTTCATATCGCCGTGATCGGTAGTGTGGGTACGTGCCGGAGCTCCGATATGGGCGTTCAGCACGCGTCTGCATTTTCTGGTAACAACCTAATAATGAGACTTCTATACTTAAGCATGCGAAGTAGAAGGTATAAAGTTTCTCAAATATTTCACTGTGGAAACTGTAAAACCATTTATAAGCGTGGCATGAAATCACAGGTATGGAAGTGTCTGACAATATTTTACCACGTTCTCGTTAACTCACTTGGATGTGGTGATTGTGTCTCACCGAAGCGCAATAGTCGTGCGTATGGCTAAAATCCATCATAGTGTCTCTAATTTGTTACGTTACAAGAATAGCCAATGTACATCCTGCTTCAGAAATTTATTTTTACATAAACATTTTAGCATTGGACGACAATTTCACCTGATATTAAATGACGACATAGCACTCGGAGGAGGGACTGGTTCTCAAGTGCAGCTGTTAGAACCCACCGGTGCTTGGCTTTGCTTGGTGATCAATTATTAACTTGAGAATCATAGCTAGCCAGACGGGCCCTACCGCCATGCTATCGTGTATTTCATAGAAAACTCTGGCTCATTCAAGCAAACGTTTAAAATTTGCCGGCTGGCATGATAGAGACTACTACAGGTGGTTGTAATTTCTATACTTACATTATTTGTAGTTGGTTTTGAATTACCCTGAGTTTACTATTAAGTGTGGTGAAAACATTTTTTTGTCATTAAACAATTTGTAAAGTGTGTTAGCATTGTAAGCGACACGGTTTGTGAGTATGTATGGATGTTCGTCACTCTTTCACTTAAAAACTACCCAATAGATTTTGATTTTTACAGAGATACATTGTAGCTAATACCCGCCATCCTCGCTTGGTGTTCAATAATTTATTAATTAAAAAGAAATGGCAAATGATCAATGTAATCTAAAAAATGAGTAATCTAGAACCGTCTATGAAAAAATCCGCATCTAATCGGTTATAATCGTATGAACGATACATTGAGAGGTTTTGACACAACTTAAATTTAAAGATATTGTATTTTCGTTACATATATCATGGGGTACTAAAAAGGCGATTGTTTTTTCGCTCTTTCGTCTAAGTGTCATAGCATATAATATTCAAACAAAAATTCTATCGAAAGGATCGCTCTTAATTTCAATTTTAAGAGGCCCTCCATCGAATTGTAAATCTATAATATAAAAATGAATCGCTAAATGTGTTGCTAAGCGCAAATCTCGAGAGCAGCTGAACCGATTTCGCTAATTCTTTTTTTAGAATATTCCTTGAAGTACGAAAAAATTGCGTAAAAATTTAAATAATTACCTGATAAACTCTAAAAATAACATTTTTCTATACTTCCATACTCGTAATAATACTTAAAAGTCAATTTGAACTTTAGTACCATATTATAAAGTTTAAGTGTTAGTGGTGAGGTTCCGGGAAGGTAATAGCAATTGAATGACGTTACCATCGTATAAACATTAATGTCAATATTTATACGATAGTAACATTTAACATTATATAGCGTTCCGAATAACAAAATAAGTGTTAAAAAAAATTAAGAATCGACTGTTAGGCGGTACGAAGTTCGCCGGGTCAGCTAGTTTTCCCATATAAATAACATAGGTACGTTTTTTGTAACATTATTGCCACCTGCAAACTGTGAAGAAATTTTAGTTTGCTAAAATGAAAGGATAGGTCTCATTAAGCGATTTTTTTTTGTACGTTTAAATCCCTACCATCGGCATGCGTTCCGCTAATGGTTAATTTTAGCGAAGATCATGTATTATGAAACCATGTATAAAGATATAAATGCAGCTGAAGTCGCGAGCGGTTGCTAGTATATTTAATAATAATAATTGATGATAGGTAAAAAAATACGAAACTCAGCTCGTTCATACTTATCAGAAGCGTATAAGAGTCTCAGAAAAAAAAAACGGCTTCGTCGAATTAAACTCGTTTGAACTCAGAAATATATCCAGAAAGGACACTCTACGGTCGCTCAATGACACGCTGCGTCGCAACATAATAGGCACACTTTAGCGCTTGTGTACAACAGGGTTGCCATCGGTTCGGTTTTTTTTTCAGGATTTTATAACTTCTACGCTTCAAGTGTATAAATTAATTTCATTTCTCCTATCTTTATACTATAGATAATATTAAGCTAACTGATGTTCATATACAGCGTGCTGTTGATAAAGCCGTCCAGTATTTTAACTTTCATACCCTGTTCTTCATAATTGGTGAATAGCAACCCTAGTTACAAGAATAGAAATACATGACAAGTATATTACTAACATGTGAAATATAATGATCATTTGCGAGCGTCTCGGCCACGACAATTCCGAATATTTGAAATATACATCTAATAAAATTGTAGACAGTGAAATTGCCTTGTTTGAAAAGAAAATAAGTACGAGACTATAAAAGAAATTGAAAACATGTGTCGCGGACGAATGATTCCCGCACATAATAAAACTTTAAAAAACACCGTACATAATTTATAAAACATAAATAGTAAACTGCTTTGACAATCAAAACTGAGGTGCATCGATTGTTGGCACGATATAGGTCGGTCGATCTGACCGATGCTGGATGTCGAATAAAATCCCTATATACTTAATTAGCGTCGCTTAATTCAGCGGAAAGCGATCTACGCATCACGCCAAATTGTCCGGAAGCCTGTGGCCTTCAGATTCAAATAATAAAACCTCTATTACCGTTAGAAACCAATTGCCTCTAATTAATTAATTTAATTACATTCGTTTTAGTAATTCTCTTCTTTTAGTTCGTATCGAAGCTAGTTAAGTTTAAGTAATAAATATAGTATTTAAGCGTAGTAATTGACACAACAAAAGTTGGGTCATTAGTATCGAAGTAAATTTAGTTTAATCATTACGCAATACATATAGTATTAAAGCTTAGTAACTGACCCTAAAGCAGCTATTTAGTAGGCTTGCGAAATGAATAAGAGTGACTATATGAAACGAATCTTTCTTTCTTTCTTTTCTTTCACTTAACATAAGGTAACTTGTGCGATACGGTAGGCTCGTGGTAATAATGGTAGATAGAGTAGTATGTTTAGTAGAGGTAGAGTGGTTTGACCGCTGGTTTATAAATTCAATGTCCGACAACTTCAAGCCCTGGCGTGTACCATCATGTTTTCCAGAATTCACGTACCCAGTTACCCATCTAGATTGATAACATAATCAGCTGACGGTGAAGAAAAATATAGTGAGGGAATCTGAACCAGAGAAACGATGCTGTAGTATCACCGTTTGTAGGAAAATTCCTTCGTGAAGAGATGTCTGGCCCAATGGTGGAAGTCTTAATGTAATTACTATTATGTACTGTACGCATGTCTCCGTTTCTTATAAACTCGGCGATAGTCCAAGCCGACGCACACCGTGTGCCCTTGCGCTGATCGCCTAAATAAATCGGGTGAGTGCCTTAAGCGCTCCCCTTAGTAGTCCGGTGAATCTGTAGAGGCCTCAGGATCAACAGGGTATGTCAGTTCGAAAAAAAAAGTAAAAAGTTTCTTATAATTAACTCGTTCCGTGCCAAGGCATCTTTGCCTGACATTTCGTTCAGGCCATTCGATGTTTTGCCCAAAAACTGATATATTACCATACAATATTTCATTCAAACATCAATATGTATGTATGTCATTCTTTCGTTTCGAGTAGTTGTCACATCACGTACCACATGTGGTACACGAGCCCTAAAAATCAAATTTAACCTGTACCACCGGTGGTACCTACACGTGGTACGGAACGTGTTAAAAGACCTACCATATAGATTGATATCATCCAATCATTTGTAAATAAAAACAGTCTAATATAAATAATAAGAATGTGAACTCAGAATATATAATACATTCTATCGAATTCTTACGCAAGTAATAATAAAGCGACAAATATCCAGTCATAAATTTTTATTTCATTTATCACATAAACTTTATGAAATAAGTTGCATAAATGTAATACTTCGTATGAACCACCTCGGACAAAATATCACGGTAATATCGTTTTACTCGTAAGAAACCGAAAGAGGTGTAATATGAACCCTTGAAACTGGATTGTAACTTATTCCCTTTGAGACCTTTTATTATATAATAATTTATTATATATATATATAATATAATAATAATAATTTATGACCTATATTTATAAACTAGCTGATGCCCACGGCTTCGTACGCGGTTTTTAATTTCCATTAAAATATTATATAAAACAGTGAGAATAGGTAGAATTATAGAAATGCTCTTTACAACATTTTTAGGTACGACACGCACGCCACCTACTGTGATATGTGGTAACGTGTACATTAAATATGTAAATACTAACAGTGTGCTGGATGGGCTATTTTATCAGCATCAACGATATATTTGCAACTTTAACTTACTATATATCTGTATAAAAAAGTAATGAAAATTTCAAGTCATACAATATCTCTTTAAAATGTTATTATATATAGATATTGTCAATATAATTAAGATTTTGCGATCATACAAAAAGTAATCGCTTCTCTGTTCCACAAGAAATTCTATTATGGAATTCGTAAGGCAATATACGCGTGTGTTCTAATATTAAGAAAAAACCTCTTCTATCTTCGAATTACCTATTAATTATAATGTTGAATTGTAAACAATGTGTTGATATGCAGTTTTAAAATTAAAATTTTTATTTTTTTTTAAGTATTTTAATTTTGCATTAATATAAATCAAGATATAAAATTCTATATTGATCTGTAAGCACTTTTAAATATTTACGAATTAAAATAGTGCTCATTGAACTCAATGCAATATGCTTGCTTATACTTTGCTATGATTAATTAGTTATGTAGACGCCAACGCGGTAAATAAAACAAACTGGCCGCCAAATTGACGTAAAAGGCAAATTAATCAAGCAAATATATATATATGAATTACAATTATATTCATTCTTGGAGTCCAGTACAGCGCATGCCTCACATAAATGCTTATCACAGTAAACAATATATTTTTGTTGAATGGTATTACATAGTAAATTAAAGTTCTTTTTCAAAGGCATTTCAATCGTGATGTTTTAATTATAGTTTTTTCGACGTAAACATTTTTTTTTATTTGAATTATTAAAATAGTGAAAAATGTTGTAACTTTTCCTATTAGTTCAATAATTGTACCTTATTTTAAATATATAGGAATAGATCGAATTTTCTATTAATAATTCGAATTTAACTTTATTTTTCGATTCGGTTCCATTCGACCATTATTTACACACGTCTAAAAATAAACTTATCGCCAAGGGTATAATATTATTGGTTACTATAACAACGGTTGCCTAATGTCAGGGACTGTCCGTATCTGTAGAAGAATATGTAATTGTAACTGATAAATGTATTTAGGATAAGTTTTAACCAAAATCTGTTCTTAGTGAGCGTCTACGTCGCAAAAGGAATAACTATGGTGAATTTCAAGTCAAACGGACATACAGTTTCGGAGAAATCGTGATGAGTCAGCCAGTGGTATTTTGGTAGTTATATATATATATAGAAGAAGTTTATGAAACCATAGTGTGAATATAAACAGAGGAACACAATCTAGGGAGTAAAAATTTCAAGTAAGTGCAAAATAGCTGGTACCACGGGAACACTAAGTTTGTATCAAGATAAAAAGTAGCCTGTGTGTTAATCCAGGATGTCATCTACGTCCATAACAAATTTCATCAAAATTGGTGCAGTCGTTTGAGCGTAAAGAAGTAACAAACATATAAACACACACACACACACACACACACAAACTTTCGCCTTTATAATATTAGTGTGTTTATAGATAATACAAATAAATAACTTCTCTCATGTGGTTGGCATAATCGAGAGTCTCGTTCGAGCAGCGGCCGGGTGCGCACGTGCCCGCTCGCAGCTCTGACGGTCCGTTGGTTCGGCAACTCGCGCGCAGTTGTCGGATATTTTCGTGTGTGTCCGGAAGTTTAGTGTGTTCGAGCGGCTACTGTCAATCGTACGCTCTTTTCAGAGCGACGGTGCACCTCCATTAGTGCACCATTCAAACCGCACTTTTCGGTGCGAAGCCGTGCACACTGTTTGCAGTGCGTCGAGTCGCCGTGCTACGCGTCGTGCCTCGTGCTGCGCTTCGAGAGTCGTGCAGCGCGTCGTGTGCCGTGCAGAGCGTCGTTCTTCGCGCCGCGCCGTGTGCAGTTTGAAGAGAAGATTCGCGTTCGCGTCGCGTCGCGTTTTCCCTTTGGCCCGGACACGGATTGTCCGTTAGATTCAAATTAGGCGCACCCCCCTGCCCCTCAGGCAGGGAGGTTAGTCATGTCCACCCCCGCGATCCCACCGCCCCTTCAGGCCCCTAAGGCCCTAGATGACACCGTCCAACTCGAGGACCTTATTAGGTTCCATATGTTCGCGCGTCAGCAAAATCCGTTGTTAGTATCGGAATTCGATAGGCTCCGACGCACTTACGCGTGTATCGGGTATAAAAGTGAGTTCGGAGACCCGCGTTGTTTCCGCGACGACCCGTTCGCGCCGTCCGACAGCGACTCCGACGATGAGTCCGACATGGAGCTTGACGCGCCTCGCGCGGCCGCCCCCACGCCCGCTCCCGCGCCCGCGCCCGCTCCCGCGCCCGCGCCCGCTCCCGCGCCCGCGCCCGCGCCCGCTCCCGCGCCCGCGCCCGCGCCCGCGACGTCGCCCGCCGATAAAGACGGTTTCACAACCGTCACGCGCCGCTTTAAACGCCCACGCGCCGCGAATCAGACCGACAGCGACTCAGCTACGGGACGCTCAGTCCCAAAGCAGTCAAATATAGGTGGCGCTCGGGTGCCCCGAGCCTCTCCCACGCCCTCTGCCGCGATTTCGGCTGAAGCTCCGGCTGCGGAACCCGCGGTCGCGGCTAAGAAGCCACGCCCACCGCCTCCCGTCACCTTCCGTGACAAAGCCCGCTGGGTAGATGTTTCTAACGACCTTAAGTCGAAAGAAATCGTCTACCAATCCGCCGTCAACACTGTTGCCGGCATTTCTATTCGTGTGTCGACCCCCGATGAGCATCGCAAGCTCACAAGATACTTCAGGGAACGTCAGCTCCCTTTCTTTACGTACGCTCTCGAGGAAGAGCGTCTCCTCCGTGTCGTCATTCGAGGAGTTCCTTCTGAACTCACCGAATACGACATCTCCGATTGCCTGAACGGTCAGGACTTCCCGGTCCGGAGCGTGCAGCGCATGCGCTACCCCCGCACGAAGGCCCCCTTCAATTTAGTGTTGGTCACACTGGACCGCACCTCGGAAGGCAAGGCTATTTTCAGCCTCAACTCGGTTTGCGGCCTGTCCCCAGTCTTCGTCGAGCCTCCTCGCAAGTCCCAGATACCCTCGCAGTGTCACAACTGCCAGGTGTACGGTCATTCCGCCCGACACTGCCACCTGCGTCCCAGGTGTGTGAAGTGTCTCGGGGATCACTCCACTAGGGAGTGCCCCCGCACTCCCAAATCCATCGAGCCTCCGAGCTGCGTCCTCTGCGAGCAAACGGGTCATACCGCGAATTATCGCGGGTGTCCCCGTGCGCCTCGCTCGACCCGTCCCCGCCGCGGCGGTCGTGCGACCCGGTCCAGGGCGCACGGCCCGCCGGCTCGGACGAAGCGGCCTCCGCCTCCGCCCATACAAAGCCAGAAGGCTTTCCCCGACCTGCCGGGCACCTCCAGTGCGCCGGCATCATCCGCTCCTGCGCCGAGCGCGCTCTCCTGGCGCGTAAGGCCTTCCCCGCCAGCTCCCTCGGCTCCTCAAGCCAAGCCCCAGCCTCAAAAGGCTCTGTTCACTCCTGCGCCACCTATCGCGGCTTCAGTATCGACCTCCGGTATAGACTGGATAGCTCGTCTTCTTTTGGTACACGATGTACAAGAGATAATCGCATTTAACGCGTTAGTTAATAGTACGTCTGAGCTCGGGCTCTTAAACGCTATCTCCGCTTTCCCGGCCGTCGCGACCACGGTACAACAATTAACCCGCGCCGCGCATAAAAAAAAACCCGTAAATCAAAAGATCAGTTCGAACCCGCGTGTTCATATACAATAGACCGATACATTAGGATTTGTTACGTAATTATTTAGTTAAATCGGCACCGTGCCATTGTACTTTATTTTTTAGCTCGATCCCCTCTGAAAAGACGCGTGTTTGCGCCCACGCCCGCGACTCTCTCTGTTCACGCCGCCGTGAGCGGGGGGTGAAGATTCGATCCCGCACACTCGTCGCGATTTTTCTTGTAACAGCTCGAGCCTAGGTAGTCCCTCGGTGTGGAGCCCTCGAGTATGTTACTCGCGCGAATACAGTGGTTTACACATGTTCTACACTTACACGATCACCCCACACTCTTGCACACCTAGGCACTCAGTGGTGGGCTGTTTTTTTGCCCTTTTCGGACTGAAATAGGTCACATAACACAGTAGTCAGATACCAAATACACATATACACTCGTGAAACATGCATGGTCACACATGCATTTTTCACGAATTCACATATGTGTATTGTATGGATAGATAGCTTAGCTAGCTTAGTTAGGTCGGGAATCCGGCGACAGCTCAAGCCGAGGTGCACCGAGTGCCCTTGAGATGTTTCGCCTAAAAATCAATCGGGTGAGTGCCCTAAGCGCTCCCCTTAGTAGTCCGGTGAAACTGTAATAGCCGCTAGGCTAACAGTGTAGGTCAGTTCGAAAAAAAAAAAAAAAGGTTGGCATAATCATGGATGTACCGGAGCCTTACTAAAATAAAAATAAATAAATAAACAAACATAAAGAACTATATATAATATTAATATAACAGTTCCTGTTAACCACATATAGCAATTTAAACGTCGAGCGTATTCGTAATAGGGTGCGGAGACGAGTAAACTGTGTTTGAAACTGTAGACGCTCACTGTTTATCTTATTTCATTTAAATATATTCTATAACGTAAAGAAACTTGAGCATAAGTAAACACTTCATTATCTAAACAGTAAAAGCAAACCTTTTGAACGTTTTAACCGGCATAAAAATAACTAGTAATTGAGAAATATTTGTTTATATCTGTTATAAACAACAAATTTGATAAAAATATCTATTGCATTTTGTTGCTCGTTTGTTGAGGAAGGTTTATAGATGATCTAACTTCACGCGATTACTCTTAGAGCTGCAATAATCTGATATAAAGTTTCGCTAGAAAGCACGTTAAGCGAAAATACGATAACGGTGTGGGCGGGCCATGTGACGCGACGTGAAATATGGGATGTGTGAATACCTATGCCAGTAAGGTAGTAAGTACGCTGTACGGCTCAGTCGCGTGTTCTTCTTCTTAAGTAACGGTAGCATTGTGGACAGAACTGCATTGAAGGAATTTATTATTTAAAAAAAAACACACACACACGAATGACACTGCTTAGAATAGCTAATATGCATTATTTGTATTCATTTCATAGTTTTACCGGAAAAAGTTGAAAAATAGAACACGACTTCTATCAATCCCAGCGAAATTTTTCTCTAGCAGAATTGCTTTTATGTTCGTCACAAATAGTTTAACTTAAATCGTGTTCGGATTTTTTTGTATTTAAAATTGTTGTTGGTATTTGAATTATCGATAAACTTAAAGCCTAATTCAACAAAACATCTACTTCAAAAATGTCCCAGACTTAGTACGAAGAGACTGGGGCATATAATACTCTGTATCAATCTTCATATATGCCCCTTCGATGTTTTCGACTTCATGGACAAGGAGTCTGCTGTCAAATCGTGTGATAGTTTTTTAAAGCATGTGCTAATTAATCTCAAGGCATTTAACGGACTTTGAAATTACCATGACTTGTACCTAAATCATGACCAAGCAAGGGTTTTCTTATGTAGTGGTCATGCAACGCGTGAAGAGGAAGCGTAGTGTGACTCGTATCAAAATGCAACCACCTATCTATACCTTTAAAAACAAAATCTAAAAAAAACAACTTACAACCGTCTATTCAAACTAGTTATTGTATTGTATTGTCGTTATTGTATCATCCAAACTTAATATTATAAATCCAAAAGAAGCACTATCTCTTTGTTTGTTACCTTTTTACGAATAAATCACTGAACCTATCTAAACGGATACGCTATTTGTCATTCTAAATACACTGCGAAACTAGTACGAAGCTACTAGAAAAGCCAGTAGTATGTCGTATATCAATTAGTAATTTGCATACCGTCCGCTTGAGCGGTTTGTACCGCTGTATAATTAGTAGCTGCAATTAACTCCAACTATAAAATTGCCATCATCAAAGGCTTTAGCGCTTCCTCGTTGCAAAATCAATACCATTTAAAAGGTATAACGTTTGAGTAAAGAAGTACTTTAAAAAAAGCCTCAGAGTACAGGAATCGACATAGTATTGAGTAGTTCTCATTTACATTGTACTTCTTTTCACAGTAGTTGTTCGTAAATATCGGTATCGCAGTGACCACTTAAAATCACGTGGCCTGTGTGTACATTTTTGCTGCTTTATGTTGATAATATACATTTGTAATTAACTCTATGATGTTTTGAGGTTATATTTTTTCTTTCGGGTTCATTCCGCCGGCTTTTAATCATGATGGATTTTTACTTTGAAAATTTGATTAACCGGTATAAAATTAATGGGGTCACTGTGATGAACATGCTTAATCTGCTAAGGAACAGGCGAAGGAAATTACGTTTTTTTTTTGTAACGAACTTTTTTTATTAGGTACATGATTAATACTAGGGATATTGGCCAGTCTTCGAAATACGACAGCAATTAGTTTTATTTTATTTTGAACGTTAATAAACACTTTTTGTTAAATCACTACTTGACTGTCATGTAGCCTTACGTCTGTATACTGCCTGTGTTTTTTTTTAATAAATATTTTTTCTATTATGTCCGCTGCTAACGTTTACAAATATATACAAATACATCAGTATGCATTATCTTTCTATTTATTTAGAATAATATGAGCCATTTTAATTATTAAAAAATAAAAACATATGTATAAAACATATCCTGACCCTAATATAACGGGAAAATGAGTTTAAATTAAACACAGGAAAAAAACAAGGGAATTCTGTTGCTGAGCGGTAGAATTATATGTCGAATCATCATCATCATGTCAATCTTATAACTTGCTCCATATATGACTTAAAGTAGTAAAACGTCAAAACCTAGGATAGAAGTATACCTTAGATGTTATATAAGAATAGTGTTAATAAGTTTTCGGTTTATAAACGCACTAACTGACATTCGGACAGACAGAAATCCTTTCATAAAATGTAAAAGAGTATACGAGAAAAATTGTGTAGTTCTATGAAACCGCGATGCAAGTGAAATTTTCATTTTCGAATCGTAGACCTTTAATTGAAAATTACCGGAAAATTTATTCGATTTAAGGTATTGGAATTGCCTTTTTAATATTAACTTAATAATTTCTAAATAGGAATAATAATGGGAAATCAATAGTAGACAATATACCAACTATAGATTTTAATTTCAATCCGCATATTATAGTACGGAATACATAATAAATTCCATCATTCAGATGATAGACGCATTTTAAAAACTGAGCATAACATTTATTTTAATTATTGAATAATTTTGAATTGAGTCCTGAGCGTCGCCATATTGGCTTTGGTTGCTCTGCCGAGCGCCTTCCACCTTACCCTTAGTCCGCGGCCGGCTGTAATGCGACATGTGATAGATGAAACGAAAAAGTTTTTACTGACCGTTTATTCCTTTTTTTTCTTAAGTAATGATAAGATATGACATGTTTGCGTCCACTACAATTATTCTTTATATGTTGTTACGGTATACAAGTGAGTATGAGACGAATGAGACGAATGTACTTATACATAATATCGCTCCACTGAAAGGTTTTAATTTAAAACGCGCGAGTTGTCATAAAGTATAATTATAGAGTTGTATTAAACAATAATGTATACAAAATTAATCAACTTATGTCGCTGTCGATAACGAGTACCGTACAAAGAGCGTTTTAAACCGCTTACTATAAACCTCACGGCTCGTGTGCGATCAACGTTCGTCCGGCGCTAACAGGATTCATTAACCCCTCGGCTGATTTTTTAAGACCCAGATCTCAAAATGGCAGATTATGTTTTCTATATTTTTTTGAACGCCACGACATCGTATATTGTAAATTACATGGTTTAGTAAAAAAAGTTTGTATACAATATATTGTACACAATACATAGTTTTTTTATTTGTCAAAATTTTGTAATAAATGCCAATAGTTTGTTGACGTGTCTGTGCGTCTTGAGGTCTGTATTCGTTTGTACGAACTTAAACCTTTTGAGTCAAGAAAATTGGAACGGGCAGTGTTTAAATTCATACGTTTCATAATAATTCATACGTATACATTTAACATGATTTAAAATAGTCGCGGGGCAGTTCGTTTTATGACAAAAACCTTTTTATCTCTACGAATGGTTTTTAATGGTTAAAATTCGACCATAACAAAGAACACACACTTTTTTCTCCGTGTTAAAATATTGATGTTGTTCCCTGTATCGAGTTTTTTTTTTATATATTATAGGGGGCAAACGAACAGGTGGGTCCATAGACACTAACAACACCAGGGGAGTCGCAAGTGCGTTGCCGGCCCTTTAAATATGGTGGCCTCCGGCGCTCTCAATGGCCGAACGAAACGCAACAGTGCAAGCACTGTTACTTCACGTCGGCTTTCTGTGAGAGGGTGGTACTACCCCGGGCGAGCCGACCCATTCATGCTGAAACCAGTAATAGCTTTAGGGTAGCTCTACCACGACGAGTATTGTACAAATATTATAGATTGTACAGGTAAGGAATGTTAAGTATGACAAACGGACACTCACAAACAAAGGCTTCGGTCTCGTGTCACCTGTATTCGTTTCAATAGTGCACCGTTTTCTTTATAATTAAGTAGATATGTTACAAAATAGTGTCCACTAGGTAAATCTAAACTATTAAATACTGACAGTCATTCACTACTTCCACTGTATTTTTAAATATTATGCTCGCGGTTCCGCGTACTTTACTGTACATATAGTCTTTTTTGTACTGCTGAAAACGTGCACGCAAAATTTCAAGATGACAAGTTGAGTAGTTAAAGCGTGAGAGTGTAACAAACGAATAGACAAATTCACTTTCTCGTTTACAATATTACAGTCGGGACTAATTTTAATGACACCGTTCATTATGTTCATGGAACTCTAACCGTTCATTAAACCCATGCCGTGATAGCTCTTAGCTGGTTGAGTTTTTACAAAATTGCTTACTTCTTATGGTTATATTTTGACCATAAATAAGACCGCTCGACGACCGCAGCTTAAAAATGGAATTTACATAATAAAATGTGATGGTACCAAAAATCTAAATTCAATTCGATCGATTGAGTGCTTTAAGCGCTCGCCTTAGTAGTTCCGGTGAAGATGTAAAGCCCGTTAAGCCAACAGTGGTTAGTCAGGTCGGAAAAAAAGCTTTCAGTAACGAAGCATTTAAAAAAAAATACTTTAATGATAATTTTATAATCTACATAACTTGGTATAATGCTGTCAACGAGGTGTCAATGACAACACCAGCTTATTTTATACAATTAAGGGTCGGCAACGCACATGTGATGCCACCGGTGTTGCAAGCGTTCATAGGCTTAGGTGACCGCTTACTATCAGGCGGCCCGCACGCTTGTTTGCCACTATTGTGATATAAAAAAAAATACAAATTAATGTATAATTGAAAAAAGAACACATATTCCTATAACCTCCTGAATCAGATTTGCAGGAAGAAAAAATACTCGTGGCTACTTGGCAGACATGGAACCAAATTTTGTGGAGGTGCAATTCACGGATATATCGTATACAAGCACCTCATTTCAATCCTCACCACCTATTATCGAGGAGTCACATATTCACGTTTGGCATTCATGCGAAGATAGGAAGTTGATGTTATAGTGGTGCAAACTACAAACTACTACAAAACAATCCCAAGGAGGGTTGATATCATGCAAGCGACTGATCGTAAAAATTAAGCCAAATTCTACATCACAACATGACAAACATGTTGCGCCGACCCTACTTAGGTGAGATAATGGTAAGAATATTATCATAGCTAGTTATATTAAGTACACAGTCTGAGAGAAAAATTTTCAATTAGAACATTTCTCGTCATTCCCTATATAATGAGTTTCCCCAACTGAAAATAATTGTTGGAGCACATAATTAGAAACGAAATACGTGCGAGACGTATAGAGCTAACAGCGCTTACGGTGTCTTAACACGCAAAGAAACCGACCCTCTTATTACATAACGCAAAGCGACAGCAGAAATTTATATATGTCAACTTCAAATAAAAATAGAAAAACCAAATTATCCGTCTAAAACGGCTGAATACATTTTAACGGGACTTTTATAGGCAGGTAAAAAAGCTTACCAGACTTTCTATTTTAAGCTGACTACCGCTGTTGGTCTGACCGTCCTTCGCAGTTTCACCAGGCATTGTAGGCGAGCGTTTAAGATACTCAAACGTACGACAAGTAAGGGTGGCAAAGTGGCCCAACCTTGAATACGAATACGGTGGTTTGAAACGAGCTAACTATCCACACAAATCAAGCTCAACATTCGTATATGTATATCGCATCAACGCGTACTTGTATTTCGGATCTGACAATATTGGCTAAAGTGACTTATCAAAGAACTGTTGATAAAGTCGGTTTATGAACGATTGTTTTAGGTGATAACGTCATAAGAAAACATTGATGAAAAATTGCATAGTTTTTGCCGCAATTGTTGTTGTAATAAACAATGAAAACCACATTCACTTTTCACTTCACGTTATAAACAGCTGATAAAACAGTTCACGTGCTGCTGCTGTCTATTTTCAACTCGCACGCATCGGCCGATCGGGTGGAAGAAAGAACGTCACAAGCCGAAAGCTTAGGCCGATCGCGCCTCTCTATGGCTCGTTCTACGCTCTAGCTTCGACTCAGACGTAACGTGACAATGAGTTATGCTTTTTCGTTCGTGCAGCTGGCGTTTATCGATTTATAAGACGTCATCACGTCAAAAAGAAAAAAAACCCATATTCCTACAGTGTATGTGCACGTGTGTGGCGTGCAGTGTCTTGGGTGTTGCTAGTGAATGCGGTGTGAGAGTATCGCGCTAGTAACGTGCTCGAGTACTCAAAGTATCGAACCTAGACTAGAACTATAATTATCTATGTAACGTCTCATTATAATTTACTATGGAAGCATTAATAGTAACAAAAAAAATATAATTAATTAAAAATATAATTTTTTTTTGTTACACTTTCTCGCTTTAACCCCTCAACCGACTATCATGAAATTTTGCACACACTTTGTCAGGGGTATAAAAAATGACATAAAGTAGTTTTCAGCCAGAAAAAAATACTGTTCTCGAAGAATAGATGAAATCTACATTGACGCGAGCAAAGTCACAACCAAAAGCTAGTTAAGAAAGGACAGACAACCAGCAATTAATCCAAAGCAAGTACCTTTCATGAAAGACTAACACTATTTTAAAATAAACTATTTCGCGGGCATGGGCTAATGTATTCTAAAATTCTCTGTAAACTTACTTGTAATAATATTTTAATACTGTATATAAAAAGACAGCACCATCGTCGTTGATTTTCTATAGTTTGTTTATGATTAGCAAAATAATATTAATTAGTAATTTTTTAAAACGATCTTTAACTATTTTTGTCATCGCTTCGCGTTTGTGGAATACTTAATAATATATAATTGTTCTTACATTTCAATACTATACTAATATTTCTAATTAATAAGCTGTATTAAATCTAGAAACTGTTCGAGAAAATGATAATTGTCGACTGAATGTATTCATTACATTCCTTATATGTACGTTCAGGACATGATTGTGCTTATTTACTTCATCTTTCATTCGTTCGTCAAGGCGTGTGGCAAAAGGGCAAAAAAGAATCTCTGTATTGTCTGTATTGCAATGTTGCTGTAAAGCGATCAAAAGAGTACAGATGTAAGTAGTTCTTTTTACTTAAATTTATATTTTGTTGATCAAATACGTTTAAAGATTCCATATAATTAAACGTTTTGGACAATTTAAACTAAATATATCGAGAATGGTTTGTTAAAGATAAACATTGATTACAATTAAAGAAAGAGTGAAAAAATCAATACATTTATTGACATAATTCTTAAATATAAGTTAAAAAATTGCATTATTACTTATCTCTACGTACAACGATTGCAACACGCGGACCGCCAAGAGAGCGAGGCGCTGACGACATAAGGAATTCGAGTTCATTACTGAAGTGAGAATCATTCCATATGTCGATTCCCACTTAGTCTCTATTCGGAAGCCGAACCCTTTCAGGTTACTATTTGATAACGCTTCGATTTGTACTCACATCTCTTAGGTTAGGTCTAAGCTGTTACTATACGGTCCTACTACCGTCGGTGACCGCCCCTTATCTTAAGTTCCAATTGTATTAGATCACATGTCGATCGTTGGTCTTTGACGTTGTTATTAAGTAACGTCTTAGAGTCTTAACTCTAAAAGTTTGAAGACACTACTGTATTCCATCTCACTCGCTCACTTTTATAAATGGCGATATTTAAACGCAAAACTTTCAGGTTTCTGTACGATTTTCCAAACATTTACATTCATACAAACTTTGTCATGACAATTACAAGCACAACAAGAAAACAATTAACGAAATAGGTGCAATCGTTCTGAAGTAACGCGCTTATATACATTCATACATATTTTCATACACATACTTTCATACACATTTTTATTTATTTAGATTGTATTTTTATATAGCATTTGATCACGTCTCATATATTAATAGAGACGCGGGCATAATTAGTTTATAATATGTGTAAAGGCCATAAGAATAACTGAGGAAACCATAGATTAGTGAACTAGTCGTTTGTTGCTAACAGACTACACAATTCAAAGCATAGTTGAACTGTGACTGCTTATTAATTTTCCACTATGTGTTCATATCTCGAGTTTAGAATACTAACTCGCTGGACTATGTCGTATCAAACTAGTTTTATTTTGTCCCTGCTTTGTTATATCATATTGTTAGTGACTAAATGAGTACTTAGAAAATATTTTTCTTTTTATTCTAACCAACCAGTTACTAGGCTATGGTTTAGGATATCGTGTCTTTTCATTTATTTATCATGTGTTCAACTTGCTTTTTCTTAATGCCAATCGTCGATATACACTTAAAATCGTAGTGAATTATACTATGACAAAAGTCAAATCCATAGTTGGATAGATGGAATCCATGTTGGATATAAAATATTTAAAATGACGTCAAAATGTAAATACAAGTGACGAAAACATCGAAACAAAGCTAAAGAGTTCCAATTTCAAATGTAGTATTTTCTTTTTAAATATTGTTAATGTAAGTGGCCAGTTTCGGATTTTTTAATGCACCCCTGTGTTAAAGGAGTAATAATTAAAAAAGATGACTTTTATTTACTTTCTTTAACAGGTCATACTGAAAATTTGTGATTGACAATTTTTAATGGTCTTAAAAATACTCGTGAAAATTATCTACCCGATTAAGCTGCAGTAGTGATTAACATTACTTATTATTTTTAAATAAATATTGTTTGTGTGTGGTAAATACGTGTTTTAAACAATTATAATATACGATAAAATCATTACTACGATTGAAATTAATAACAGTTATGCCCATACGGTTATGTAGGCGCAAAGCATTCAAAGGCACGCCTCTGTGGATAAAAGAGTTTCCCGCGTAAAATGATATGCGGTTAACTGAAAGCCAGTATATATAAAACAACATAACAGAGATGCGTTGCTTTTCTGATATTACGGAAAAGCTGTACTTTGTTTATATAACAAACTTATTTTTAAATTTCCAAAGGGCGCTTTCAAATGATTCTCGGGTAATCAGATGTAGCTTTTGTCATTTGTTACGCGGCCACTCAATAAGCGAGTCACTGTGGCGTAATAACAACGTGGTCGGGCATGAGTGTCCTGACAATTTCGTAAACAAGTATACTACGATATTCAACCCTAGGTCTATTGTTATAATGCATATTTTTATTTGAATGACTGTCGTTCGACAATCATCGCTGTGTTCTTGAGCAGCTGCATTTGAGAGTCATTCCACATTATAACTTCTGTGTGTCTCTTATTAGTTTATAACAGAAAAAGTTAAAAATAATTGTAAAATAAATAAAATGGAAATATCTGTTTATAAGAATCAAATTAACAGGTTTTTTTTCCTAATTAGATATAAAAGTATATACAGTATGTCTTATAACAATAAAAACAATTTTAAATATCTTTTTAACTGTCTATTTGTTCCGGCTAATGGATGCATAGAATGGTAGAACCGATTTTAACGGGTCTTTCACAAGCTGATAGTTAACGTTATAAGGAATAACATGAACTCCTTTTAATTGGAAAAAATAGGGTTCCGCATATATAATAATATAAAAACGCAAATGCTAATGGCTGTCAATATTTTATTATGAAAGACACGAATATATTTTATTTATTATTAATACAATAAATAATTAAAAAAAAATAGGTAACAGAGTTAGTCTTGTACAAAAATTACAGAAGACTACAAATTACAGACATGTCAGGCAATAAGTTCAAATACCGTATAAAGAAGTCTTACTTTAAAAAGGTTAGTATTGGATGGATTATTTCGTAAAATATTATGATCTGCGTTCCGTATATTAGTTACAAATAATAATAAATGATTATGAAGTATATGTATATCTATAATATAAAAATGAATCGCTAAATGTGTTGCTAAGCGCAAATCTCGAGAACAGCTGAACCGATTTCGCTAATTCTTTTTTTAGAATATTCCTTGAAGTACGAGGATGGTTCTTACGGAGACAAAAACTTAAAACATTGCCTGAAAAAGTCTAAAAACAACACTTTTCTATACTCCCATACAAACGATTCGTAATAATACTCAAAACTCAATTTGAACTTTAATACTATAGCATAAAGTTTAAGTGTCAGTGGAGAGGTTCCGGGAAGGCAAAACAATTGAGTGACGTTAGTATCGTATATATATTAATGTCAATATTTATACGATGGTCCCGAATAGCAGAATAAGTATTAAAAAAAATATTTAAAGAATCGAGTGTTAGGCGATACGAAGTTCGCCGGGGACAGCTAGTTTTCAATAAAAGAAGAATGATAAACCAGAGTTTCTCGCTGGGTCTTCAAGATCATCGGGATAATCTTTGAACTATAAGTTTGTCTCATAATAACCTTCTTAGTGCTATATAACTATGTATGTTCGTTAGTAGTCAGATTCAAGATACATGTATAAGTTCGTGAAACTTACATGCTTGGTAGACGTGTACGTTTCACGAATTCATATATGTTTGAAATAATAGTTGGCTTAGTTTAACTTAACTTAGTTAGACTCTGGATATTCGGTGACAGTCCACGCCGAGGCGCGCCGTGAGCCCTTGTGCTGGATGCCTATATAAAATCGGGCGAGTGCCTTAAGCGCTCCCCTTAGTAGTCCGGTGAAACTGTAGAGGCATTGCCAGGTCAACAGTGTAGACAGTTCGAAATATATATATATATATATATATATATATGATCGTATAAATATGTAGTGTTATATTGAGTTTCTTTCCGATTCTTCTCGATGAACGGGTTGTCTTCCGAACCGGTGGTAGCTTTGACGTTCATAAGCGCTTTCTCAGGACCTAAACTGAATAAAGTATTTTGAATTTGTATTGAATTTTAATTGTATAGGTGGTAGAGCTACGCTGAAGCTATTACTGGTTTCAGCATGAATGGGTCGGCTCGCCCGGGGTAGTACCACCCTCTCACAGAAAGCCGACGTGAAGTAACAGTACTTGTACTGTTGCGTTTCGTTCGGTCAGTGAGAGTGCCGGAGGCCCACATATTTAAAAGGCCGGCAACGCACTTGCGACTCCCCTGGTGTTGCTAGTGTCTATGGACCGCGGTGATCACTTACCATTAGGTGACCCACCTGATCGTTTGCCCCATATAATATAAAAAAGAAATTTGAATCTGGATCATTATATATATTAATATAAATAATCTGTATATCGTTTAGTACCTTCGTTTGGTATAATATAAAATAGTCTTATATGCATGATATGTGTGTCATTGGACAGTCTATAGAGAGTGTCGACTTGTCGGCGACAGTCGCGCCACTCGACCGACTTCATCCCCAAACCTCGGACTGATTCACTCTCAAGAGGAAACGCGGTCAGCGACACATTTGAAGAATACCTTGTAAAAGGAGTTTGTTGCTATCGCGTCTTACTCGTACGGCTGAATAGAGCGCGAGAGAGACAACTGCAGCTCAGGCTGATTATACTATTATGAATGAGAAACTGTGTGACGATGGGTGAATGTTTGTTACTCTATAACGCGACAACAAAACAAATTCAACAAAAGTTGATGACACTTTACAGTAGTATTACTTGTACTTGTAGGGTAATGATGGTATTGTTTGATTTAAATAAAGTATAACGAGAAGTATTAAGTAATTAAAGTATAAGACCTATGATCTGATTGCTAGATAAGCCGTCAGAGTTACACGAACTTAGCGTATGGTTTCATCTTTTTTAAAGATACAAATGAAGACAAAGTCACGAGTGGTTATTAGTACACATTTAAATAGTTGAAAGCATAATAACACGTTTCTCTATTTACGCCGTCAAAAATGATTCGATAATTTTTTTGTAAAATATTATATGAAGGGCTTCTTCTCTTTTATCTCTGTTGCCAGATGAACACTGTCGACGACAGGTAGTATAGTAACATAAAACAATGATATAGAATAACGCTTCGAGTGAAAACAGAAAATTGTAATTATATCAGCCAATATTCATAGCTTTCAGCGTATTTGAAAGGCGGATACGAGTTGTTCGATAAATAACTTTTCGATGTTTTTATGCTGTCACTTTTTTATACGACAGTGCCGGGAAAATTGCTTTGAATCGGGAATGAAATGTTTCTGGTTTTACTCGCTAAATCCATTCGGTATACGGTTTAATCAATGGATGGATACCTAGAAGCCGGTATTATTTATTTAACAGCGTATATCAATGTCGGATTCAACTAAAAGCAAAGTGGGCATGTGGGACCCACCTATAATTACAAAGCGCGGTATTAATAGAAAACCATAATAATTGGACGATAATAACCAAATATGGAATTGAGTGTTACGCAACGAAAACAAATGATTGAAAGAATACTGCATGATACAGTAATAGATGTCTTAATGTAAGAATGGGTAAGATTAGGAATGAGTATATCGGAGGAAGTAGGTATGTAGCTGGTATTTGGGTGGTGTTAAATTACCGTGGTCATAGCAGTGAATGAAAGTTAGAAAAATATTGAATATGAAGGTAAACGAGTAATAGACAAAGGCTGAAGAATGTGTGAATGAATTTGTTAAGCAAGCCACTCAACAAGCTAGTCATTGTGGAATAATAACGATATGGTTCGGAATGATTGACAGTTTAAATACCACAGATATTTGGGTGAATTATGTGAAGGAAGATACGTATATAAAAAGTGTTAACACTGAATTGAGAGCTGATCCAGGAGAGAGGAAGATTAAAATATTATGTGTCGCCCTTAATTGGGTAGGTGAAGAGCAAGGTGTAAAATAATATAAGCCTAGCTTTCCAAGCAGAAGTCGAAGGTCACAAAGATAATGTTAATTAATTTTTAGTTGTCGTCAGCTAGACAAATAAGGAGACTCGAAGGAAGGTTGACACAGGTGCCGGTTGTAAAAAATAGAAAGCGGAATCTTAGTTTACAACGTGAAAACCAACATGCTACGGTGCTAGGGTTACGCAGGTGAGACAGGATCATCAAGAAGGATAAATAATAGCGTGTGTTGTTACAATGTTGTAATACTGTGGTACTAAGCAGTCTTTTTCCCTAGGAAAACCATGTGTAAAATAAGTTCACTGAGCCACGACGTATGTCATATGGGTCGTCATGATATTCTTAAGCGCACCGGTTACCTTGTATTATAATAACTATTAGTATTAATTCCATTTAAATAAATAAATAGAGGAATATTTAGGAAAGTTCTTTGATACATGATGAGGCTCTGAGAAGTTGACATTGGACCAATTAGACATCGGATTTTATAACGAGTCTTTGCGAGTTATTGAAATTCAAACTGTCTTCTCTTAGCAATATTACATCCCACGTCGGCATACATAATGTTAGACTTGTAATAATTCAAAATTTGAATAGTACGAAAGTAATTATTGAGGTCCATTTTTATTATATTAGATCGGTAAATTCACTGCTCAGTATCCGTATATATGTTACGTGAGACAGTAAGTAAATTTTAAGTGTTAGCGGAGAGGTTCCGGGAAGGCAAAACAATTGAGTGACGTTAGTATCGTATAAATATGAATGTCAATATTTGTCGACATTTATACGATGGTAACATTTAACATTATACAGCGTCCCGAATGTCAGAATAAGTATTTAAAAGAAATAATTAAAGAATCGACTGTTAGGCGGTACGAAGTTATCCGGGTCAGCTAGTTTCTAATAAAAACAAACACAGTTTTGTGTAAAAAGTCGAATTACATGCATACATGGGGGTACTCATACCTTAATTTGGGCCAGTTCGATGTAACATCAGCGAGCAGATTGTCAAAGGACAGTTGGACAGAAAGATGTAAAAAAGTCCAATTAAAAATTAGCATTCTGATGTTATTTCTATTTTAGAGTTCTCTTTGAACTAATGATGATTTTAATAACACAGTGAGCTTAATGCCATTTTTTTAATATTTTGCTTTACTCCTCTTTGATCCAATTATCAAATGTTATGGAAACCGCTGTACCAGCAGCAATACTACCTGCAATGATATACTTTTTTTTTTCGAACTGACTACACTGTCAACCCGGCAAGGCCTCCACAGTTTCACCGGACCACTAAGATATACTTATTATCTACTCATCTTTAATAGTTTACGATTGTTCATATTATATGAGAGTGCATTGGCGACAAACTTTTTCACGATCTGATTCATTATTATGATCGCCAAGGGTGTATTTATGGAGACAGTTATGGAGACCATGATGATAAGTTGCGAGAGGCGTTCCATATAGTAAGAACAGCAAATGTTGTAAATCTCATAATCTTTAGAGCGTCTACAGCGAAAATAATGTGTTTATCAGGTTTGGGACCTATCCTTTTTTTTCTATTTGATATATACCTTCAGCCCGTAGCTATGTTATATATAACTGCCCTGAATAAGAATCATATTTTTGACCCTAGTAACAATTACAAAGGTTGCACAATCGTTATCTGTCTTTTTAAATAAACTTATAATAGCGGCAAATTTTATACGACCAGCACGTCCTAATCGCTACTGTTGATTGATTACATCTACGTTTATCCCTAAATTTCATAAATTAGTGATTTTCCATTATAAAACCCATTAACGGAGAAACGGAAAGACTTCGTGGTTTAGTGTTCAGAGCCCGCGTCCGACGACGTAAAACACCGTGATGGCAACATATCTTTTTTTTACGAATTTTTTTGTAGGTGGTAGAGCTACGCTGAAGCTATTGCTGGTTTCAGCATAAATGGGTCGGCTCGCCCGGGGTAGTTCTACCCTCTCACAGAAAACCGACGTAAAGTAACAGTGCTTGCACTGTTGCGTTTCCTTCGGTCAGTGAGCATGCCGGAGGCCCACATATTTAAAAGGCCGGCAACGCACTTGCAACTCCCCTGGTGTTGCTAGAGTCTATGGACGGCGGTGATCACTTACCATCAGGTGACCCACCTGTTCGTATGCACCCTATAATATAAAAAAAAAATCTTGATGATTAACCACTTCTAAGTGTATTCTAGCAGATACACTTGAGAGCTAATGCTCGAGGGTTTAGCGTGTTCACCGTCTTATATTATTACATCGTCATTTAACGTCAGGTGAGATTGTGGTCAAAGGCTAAAACCTACAAATTAAAAAAGGATAGTATGATTCAAGTCCTTAATAAGGACGCTATTTATACTATGAATAACAATAATTCGACTATGTATTTAATAGTTATTTATATTTATTTCTGTAGCCTTTTTCTAAATTTAATGTTATTTTAAGTCTATTGATACTAGAAACTGTAACATGTAAATTTATTATGACCAATTTTTTCTATAAGCAACCCTATATATCCAACCTAGAGCATAATCAAGATTACTAATATACTAATAAGAAAACACTAAAGGTGATAAATAATAAGGCTTAAATAACTATGAGTAAGTAGCAGGAAAAAAAATGCCAGTGAATCTACTGAGTTAGATTTGCCGGAAGAAATCGTCATGACTAAAACAGACCTGAAACCAGAGCCCGTGGAAGTGCCACTAACTCATGGGTCCATCGTATACAAGCGCGTCATTTGAACCCTTGCCATCTGTTATCGAGTAGTCAAATATCCATTTAATTAATACATCTATTTAAATATGTATGTAAACAACGGACCTTTTAGATTAATTAAAACCTAATATACAGGGGTCGACGAATTAATTTTTTGCCCGTATTACTTATGACACGAAGACCACAGTCGTCGCCTCTGAGCTCTGCAACGTCGCGACAGTGTGTTTACTTATATAAGTGAAATCCTGCTTAACTAATTCAAGAAAGTACCTACTCGATTTAATATCGACGTAACAGCGAGCATAAATTTTTTACCTCGACTTCGCGTCGTGTTATAATGTAGATTGAGGTACGTTTACTTGCTGCACGGGAATTTTCTCCAAGAAAATATAAACCACGTGCTTTTTATATAAAGTAAGGTTGAATAAATAATATTGCTACATCCCATATGCAAAATCGATGCAAATAAAAAATGAGTCATAGACCGCGTGTACACTCTCACGAACTTTCGAATCGTTCGAGTAATCCTCCAGAACTATCCACCCTTGTTTAGTGAAGCGCGTGTACCGACGGGAGTTCTATTTCTAGATACCTACAAATTTAGTTAATGTTTTGTATCTATTTTCCCTTAATGTTTAGATTTTGGTTAGTTGTCTTTGAGCTTGTTGCCATACGCTTGAATTCTCGAAGCGCTCGCTCGAAACGCCCGGTGAAGCTGTGAATGTGTGTGTCAGGCCAACAGCGGATAGGCAGTTCGAAAAAATAAGTTCTGTTCTAGACATCTCAGTGAATATAAAGAGAAACATGGAGGCGATCTTCAAGGAGACTGCGGCTACGGCGTTATGAGATGCAAGCGTGATCGTAGGTCAATTGTGTTATAATGAGTCTATTTGATTTTTTAATTTATGAATATACATTTTTTTTGTGACGTAAACGGTACGTTATTAAACTACCAGTGTAAAAATATCTTCACGGTATCAATGCTATTGGGTTACGTTTTGGTAGTTTGACTAACAGCAGTTTTCAGATACCATATCGAAATGGTAATGACGTGTTGGTGCAAGCCACTTCGTTGTCTTGAAAAAAAAGTAGTTTTTTTGTTTTATGGGACCTATCTATTTTATCTGAATGACTTTTGGGCTTTTATTATTTTGGATTGTAATTTTTCCATTAATAAGTATCCTTTGTAAATTTTTTGTTGCCTCTGTTAAATTGTCTTATTCCTGTTTATCGCTCTCGGAAAAGCGTAATGATATGTAGCCTAGATGGTACTTTGAAATATTCTCTATCTACTAGTGTAAGTCTCATCAGAATCGCTTCAGCTACTTTGAATATTCGGAGAGTCAAATATATTTGTAATCGGCGACTTTTCTAACAGAGTTCTATCAGAAAATCGGGGAAAAGTTACATACAGAATTATTGATTTATTAACACTTCTATTAATCTTCTATTGCTTGGAATTGGAACATAATTCTTTAAATTTTTAAGTTTCAATTAAATTGAACATATTTTGCTGAAGAGAGTAGAAATATTGTAAATTGTAGACGTAAAGAACGTGAAGTATAATAAGTAGAGACATATAAATAAAAGCTTGGACTCGTCCTAGCGACAGTAAAGAAATATTTAGAGTTTTCTAAAGTGTTCTTTATGGATAACACTAAAGCTTGTTAGTAGGTATTATACAAAAAAATATATAAAAAAAAAACAGAAGAGAAAATGCTAATGAACTGTTTTATTTTCCACAATCTATATATAGATAAATTACATAAAATGTATAGGCAATTATTGAACAGTCGTGTTTTCTATTTAATTTTCTTAAAATAACTCTCTGTATATATTTCTTCAAAGATATGTGTGTAGAAAATATTTCTTTGATGTTCAATACTGATTTGAACTTTCCACTCTTTGGCTTTTACGATATACTCGTTATTAAAGAGGGGTGGTATATTATCAATGCGTCGTAACTCATTAGCACTCTCAATATTTAAAATGAAATAAATATTATAAGAGTAATGTATCAATGAACGAGGCGTGAAGAGGCACTTTTGCAGGTCGGCATGATGACGACGACTGCCGTTGGTATTTAACACCGACAGTCGCCGTTGTTTTTGGACTGTACCGTACTTACCATCAGGTATCGTACAGTCATTTTACCGAACTTATATAAAAAAAAAAAAAAAAAAGAACTAACTATGCTGTGTGGTTTCACTGATGATCCGTTTTTTTAATTAATTTTGGTATTAAAGCTTAAAGAAATACATAAAACACAACCGCGTCGTAGAGAGCTGATCAAGCGACTGAGGGCCGAGCCACGCGGCATGGTACCTCGTCGGCATAGGCATTCAATGTTCGATGGAGAAGCCAAACTGTCCTCGGTCAGCGACACCCCGCGTCACGCTACAGTCTGCCAGCACTATCTATCTATTCTTTATGCTCTTTCTAACCCACGCTTTGTATTATAATTACTCCGCTCCTAAATGTCTCAGTATGATATTAGATAGCCTATAATCTTCTTCAATAAATAAGCATATTTATTTATTTAATCGTTTATATTTCATTTGTTATAAAAAAAAATATCGTTTGAAATATTTCATTTCCAGAGGAGTTTTATGTCTGCGTAATAATATTTCTCCCTTAGGGTAAAAGGTATATCATGTATATGAACTATCATTCTCACTTTGATACATTTTGTGCGCACTCTAATAAGTCTCGTAATTAATTTCTGTTCTCTTATAATCCCGTTGAAGTAGCCTTTGTTAACTCCAACGTACATTTTTTCATATGTCGAGATTTATGAATGTAAGTATGGATCGGACTTCCTTTGTGCTTCGTAAAGGAAGCTTTAGAAATGAAAAGTCGTATTTTAAACAATGATTAAAGAATTCACTACTTATATAATTAATCTATTTTCTAGTTTCAAAAATTTATATGTTCTCCGAACGTTAAATTATCACGTGAAAGTGCGAAGCACGAAAAATCTAGATAGGAACTATCTTTCAGGTGCATCCTGATAGATAGCTAACCAAACGGGCATTACCTTCATCCTATTATTTACCAACATGATCTTCTCCTTTACTGAAACTTCCGTCTTATTGTAGGATTGGAACGTACCAAACGACAACATTCTCTCTGAATTTAAGGGATAAAAGTACTGAATTACTAAAATTCAAAATAATAAAAAGGAAATCTTTTTGTAAGTGATTAACGCTGTCGGTTTAAAAAAAACAGACTTTATAGCTCCACGGGGTTTTGTGGCGAGCGCAGAATCCATTCAACCGTAATCACCAAAATTAAATCCGAAAGCCCTTGATTATTCTACTGCCTTAGACATGAGGATTATGGAACAAGAAATCAGAACTTTCGACTGGATCGATCGAGCGCGCTCCGACTTTCGTAAAATAATACCCGTGTTCAGAGTCACGATGAGGGAAATTTCCCGGGGATGTAAAATATAAAGCGGTCTGTACGTCACGTGACGTTGCCAGTTTATATGTTAATTTTGAAGGTTTTATTGTTTCGCCGACACCAGTGCAGGGTATAAAGCCGGGTACCAAAAACGTAATGTAATTTTTCCTGAAAGAGAAATCGCTAACGGATTTTATAGGGTTGTAATCGGCAATAGTAATTTCGGCTCAGATCCGTTTTATAATAAAATCTAATATAAATAAAAATGTTGGTAAATTCTTTTTGACGTGTTAACGTCTTATAAATCGATGAACGTCGGATTCACATACGAAAAAGCATGACTTATTGTCACGTTCCGCCTGAGCTGAAGCGCGATCGGTCTAAGCGTTCGGCTTATGACGTATCAGAGTCTACGTATGAACTGTTTTGTCAGCTGTTTAAAAAGTGAAGTGAAACGTTAATGTTGTTGTTTCCATTGCTTATTACAAAAAAAAAATTGCGGCACAAAGTATGCAATTTTGAATCAATGTTTTCTTATAACGTTATCACGTATTAATTATCGTCCGTAAACCGACTTTATAGACAACTACTTTTTTTTGCTGTGTTCTTTGCTAATTGTATGCTTAAAAAGAAAGTAGTAAAAAGTGAAAAATGTATGTTTAAAAATTTGTATATAAAAACGTGAGTAAGCAGATGAAACGGAAGGTAATAGGGGGTTCTTCAAAAATATTGACAGACTAACGTTTAGTTGCTCAGTTGCGATTTTATTTTTTATATTTTTTTTTAATTTAAAGTAAAGAAATGATTTGATGTGATTTTCTTTGATACTACACTCGTGGAAAGTCGGCGTGGGCAGGTAGTTTTATAAGTATAAAGCTAAATGTTTTGTACCGTCGTGGTGGTATGGTGGTGCTAGGTGTGGTAGTGGCGGTGTGGTAGTGGTGGTGAATGTGACGCACTAAATGCCTGAACATTTGATCGATCATCATGGAAATCGGCATATCTAATTGTTTTTTAGAGAGAATGTTTTTACGCTGTCTATTCTGCTATAAATCACTTTAATAGGTCAACGTCTGTACCGTTCAGGCGACCGTTATGGTAGTCGCGACAATAACCAGTTACTCTATAAAAAGGTAACCAATCAGATTGGCTCATCTGTCAATAGTTGACTTTTATAGTCATGGAATTGACCCAGCAACAGAAGTTATTCTAATTCGGTAATAAAACAAACAAAATACGTTTAATAGTTTTGTAAATATGTAGCTAATTAAAGGTAAACAAGGTTAGAAGTGAGGATCGGTACCATGTTATATAACTACTGTAGCAATATCAATTACCCCCCAGTCATTAACCAATTACTGACTACATATATATTACTAACTGTTACCTGCGCCTTCATCCGCGTGAAGTGGGTGGCGAGCGCGGTATTGGACACTGCTTGTTTAGTTTATTATATCTGAGCGATACATTATTTTTTTTCTAAAATCAAACTCTTCAAGTTAGTCCAATCGCTTCTGAGATTAACCGTAACAGACAAACATATCTGCTCATTAATTTTTTTTTATGTTATAATTACCTTAAATACCTTCATATCGATTTAGCCAAAAGCTGTTATTTTCAACATTACCGACAGATAGGTCACTTTTATTTACTTGTGTAAACTAGCGACCCTCCCGGCTTCGCATGGGCGTAATCTACTTTATCTCTATCTACTCTCCTATAAGTATCCAAGTCTTCAGATCTCTTTTAGTGCTTTGATATGTACAGTTCATTAAACTTATAGAAATGACTTATGAAACTTCACACAAATAACTTTAAGATCTTTCTGGAAGAAGTTCTCCATAGGATAGTGAAAACCGTTTCAAATTCTATTGCGTTGCTTAGAAGAACTAATGTTACACACAGAGGGCCAGGAAAAGAGACTTTTTTTTTAATATTTGTAGGTTATAAATAAGTATACTGACATATTTGCATACACCTGTAGCTGTCGTAATAAAAAAAAATGTAATAATTATAGAGGAATATATCTTTGACTAATATATATTTTTTAATCACTTTTTCTTTTGCTTCTCCAATACTCGGATTACCTAAAATAACTTTCATTTTTATAACACTACCGCTGGTTATATAGAATAAAATAGCTTGTTGCATTACGCTCATAAGTGACAAGTGTATAAACGATAAAACTACAATAAAGTATTAATTCAATCAAATAACGTTCCGAATGAATTTTGACTACTGGACGCCGCATAGAAATGTATAAATAACTGCTCGAAATACTGTATAATATATATTTTGATACAAATCGGTATGCGGTACAATGCGGTGTGGAGTTTGAAAGCTTATTTACCGGTTTCACCTCTCACGATACGATTTGTGAATTACATACAGTGGTATATTTGTTTATGATATCTGTTTTCCGCGAGAGCCCTCAGGCGTTTATTACGCAGAAATTATTATCATTTCACATATATTTATTTGTACAAATATTTAATTATTTTTAGATGTAGAGTTACCTATGATTACTAAGTATTATGGGCTATCTATTTTGAACTGATTGATTTCCCTACACACATAAAAGCAGGTACTTTAAAATTCCTTATGAATAAATTAAATTTTTTTTCAAGTTACGAGTGTACTTGTTATGGCGCGTATAGAGGAAATATACATTATTATAACAATGAGACAAATGATGAAATTTTGATGAAATAACGAATTAGAGATTCATTATCTGTTGTATAATTTATATTATTCGTTGCAATGTTTAGTAAAATAAATACTTTTTTAAACATTCATCAAATAAAAGTACTATTATTAATCAGTGTATGAAGCGATGATGGCTCAGTTGTAGTGTGTTCGGACACAGCGGCGAAGGACGTAGGTTCGAATCCAAGCAACTGATTCGGAGCTTTCGGTGAAGGAAAACATCGTGATGAAACCATAGCATGGTGGTAGGGCTTTTTCTAAGTCTGTCTGGCTACCTACCACCCTCAAATTGAAAATCTGTCGCCAAGCCCCTGTTGGTGTGTTCCGGCAGCTGCACTTGACAGCCATTCTCCCTTTAGGTTAAGCGTGCTTACCATCTTAGACCACATCATCATTTAATATCAGATGACATTGTGGTCAAAACGTTTACCTAAAAAGTATTAAAACAAAAAAGGGCATCTCAAATGTTTCGCGTCATACGATTCTGACAATATCCACACTAATATTACAAATATGAAGGTTTTTCTGTCTTTGTGTTACTTTTTCACGACAAAACGAATGAACTGATCGTAATTAAATTTAGCACATAGGTAGCCTGATACCCAAAAAAAAAATGTAAGTTAATTTATAAAGAAAACACGCAGACGACTTCGCGAGTAAATGACATTAAGAAATTTCGAGAAACGTTCTCAAAAGCTTGCCCTCTTTATTCATTTCTTGAAATCCCAAATGTTAGGCTCTACCATTACGTGACTGCTTTTGATATTCGTTTTTTTTATGTTTACTTCGACGGTTTCACCCCTTAATAACAAACGAATTAGTATAAGTAAACGGGTTTGAAGTTTCCACTTGGTTTAATTTTCAATAGAAGTTGCATAAGTCAGGCGACAGATGAAGTGTAAAAGCTATTTTACCGTCGATTTTTTTAGATAATAAGAATTGTGTATGAAATTTATCGCGAGTCGTAGAACAATTACCTTTTTGCAGAATTAAAGACTTATGTTTTTTTTTATATTATAGGGGGCAAACGAACAGGTGGGTCACCTGATGATAAGTGATCACCGCCGTCCATAGACACTAGCAACACCAGAGGAGTCGCAAGTGCGTTGCTGGCCTTTTAAATATGTGGGCCTCCGGCGCTCTCACTGACCGAACGAAACGCAACAGTGCAAGCACTGTTACTTCACGTCGGCTTTCTGTGAGAGGGTGGTACTACCCCGGACGAGCCGACCCATTCATGCTGAAACCAGTAATAGCTTCGGCGTAGCTCTACCACCTACCAATGTATCAATAAACGGCCTTACGATAATACCTGGACTTAACAATTAACTAGTATCCACTAGTATCTAAGGTCTAGACCTTAACAGATGCATTACGTATTTAGTTCCAGTTAATTTTCATGACTATAGAATGGCCAATAAACCCTAACCAGTTAACTGTGCGGTGTTATGTAATTTTTTTGCCCATAAAATAGGGATCATGCGTACAAATATATCACCCGACGGGTGATTCATTGCTTAATTATGTTAACCGAATGCTTTATTTATTAACGTTCGTTTCCATTAAAAAAAATAGTACCGTTATTTTATCTAGACTTATTTCGTTAAAATGTGGAATAAAATATCTATTTCAATCATTAAAACTTCATGCCGCACGAAATGACTTATCTTAGTACTTATCCAGATAAGTTTTTGCCTTAAACAAAAAATAAAAGTAATCTTATTTTTTTTTTAATGTTCAATTAAGAAAGTCTCGTCTTGTGAAACAAAGTCTCGTATTATATTTATTATATTTTGAAGAAATATTTGGTATAATCTAGAATTATCTTCGAACATCAAGAATACATTCGTAGTGACAGATAAGGCAGCGCGGTGACTTATCGATGCGTGGGAACAATAAAACGATGACACTCCGAGTAACCTATACAAAGAAATTGTAAAATGAACATAGCTTCCATCCTTTTGTTAAACGTTATCAATGCACAAATTGCAAATTGCAGTGCAAAGATTTTTACCTCTCGTTGTTTTTATTATATATATAAGTATAAGCAGCTATGGTAGTTCTGGACATCGCAGCGAATTCAAGTAACGAAAGGAAGAAATTAATTAGAGGACTAGTAATTTATATTACAGAGTACTTTTGAGGTATATCTGTATAGATCATTTTCTTTATAGTATTGAACTAAAACGGCATTTGTTTTTCCATTATAATATGTACTTCTTTGTTCTTCTTTATTTTTTGGCTCCGTCACGGTTTGTGCACTAGCCAGCGTCAAGTAACAAGATTTTGCCAAGTAAGTGTCTTGTGATAATTATAATGTTCTAGCAAGATGGTGGTTTCCTTGTTAGAACTTTCCATGGAGTTTTGGTGGCATCTCAGAATGCATGCTCCGTGGTATTATTTCCCTTCCACTTCACTTGTGCATAATAACCGAACTATATTACGTAAAACACCACCAATATTACAAAATATAGAGTCTAATAACACAAGATTATGAATAAAATATAAAAATCACTACATGACAGACTAAGATCCCGCCAAAAACTCTAATATGTACTTATTCCTATAATTTTATTATATATAATATAGTTTAGAATATTATTGATATACTTCATAGCAGTAAGGTATAAAACTCAACGATCTCTGTCTAAACAGATTACATACATTCTATTAACTTGTACGTGGTGTATCATCATAATATTTTCTCGTTAAATTTTGTGATATATATATATAAGCTCCATTATACACATACACGGTGAGCGTACGCTGGAACCGTAAAAAATAATTAATGCTCGTGACAAACTTAGTAATTTAGGGAATGGGTCATAAAACGCCAAAGTTCTAGCTGAGCTCTCACCGAGAGTGGCAGAGAACTTTTGACAATTTCAAAGCTACGTTTCGTCCCTCTCGGCCTAATGGAATGTCCTACGTTTGCTCTATTTTACTAATTGCTTATTTTGTAAAGTAAACACCATTACATTTACATTAAAATAAATCCATGTTTGTTTAAAATTTCATTGTTAATATCAAAGAATTGATGTAATTTTTGATAATTCTCATACAGGGTATTTGTGCATACAAAGTTAATGCAAGAGCAGTCGTATATATCAGACGTGAAGTAGCAATGAGTATTGCAGATTCAAATTTAACAAACTATTGTCCTGGGTATACAGTAATTGTATGTTATTAAAGTCCCGTACAACGTAAGGCTTTTGAAATAAAATGTTTATATAAACATGACGATGTGTTGTCATGCTGATGAAAATGTGCTGTCATCAGATGAACCAAAGCGTAAAATAGTACAAAAATAATAACAAATATGTATGTGTTATATACACAACGTAATATTCATGGGTTACGTTGCGTCCATCCGACTAGTTTAATACTTCTCTTTTTAATACCATTAAAATGTTTTCTCATTTTTAAAATGGTTTTTCACTTGAACATTTCGGTTTAACAATTTTGTATAAAAGTTATTCGAGATTTTACAGGAACGTGCTGAAATCACGACGTATGATAACACCGTATGCACGAAAGTGACGTATGAACTCTGAAAATGTCATGTAATATTTGCATTTGAAAATATTGTTTGTATAGACGTATATAGTTCCCGTCACGTCGCATACACACCGACCTGTCGGGTTCTTTTCCAGTATATCTCGACGACTCAGGATATTTTCTAAATCGTTGGCGAAGGATTTACACTGAATAAAATGTATTTGATTTTATATTTTATATTCCATCCTAGGTAGACTTCGCGACAGTCCCAAAAGAATAATGAAAACATTAGTAGATAAAAATTTATGATAGTCCTTATCTGAAACACTGAATATCGGTGGTTATACAATGCTGGGATACAATGTTGCATTTTAGTTTTTGTATCAACGTCCATTTAATTTAATTATTATACATAGTTTTAATTATAATTAATTTCTTATTTTAATTAAGTAGGTAGTTTCGTATATTTTTGTGTTATGGACCTTCTTTGTCTCTTGAATAAATTAATAATAATAATATATAAAAGGATATGAAATATTTACAAGCGTCAATCAGAGACGGGAGGACGCTTATGTCCTTAAGATTTTTCTTTTTTTTTATATTATAGGGGGCAAACGAACAGGTGGGTCACCTGATGGTAAGTGATCACCGCCGTCCATAGACACTAGCAACACCAGAGGAGTCGCAAATGCGTTGCCGGCCTTTTAATGTATGTGGGCCTGCGGCGCTCTCACTGACCGAACGAAACGCAACAGTGCAAGCACTGTTACTTCACGTTGGTTTTCTGTGAGAGGGTGGTACTACCCCGGGCGAGCCGACCCATTCATGCTGAAACCAGTAATAGCTTCAGCGTAGCTCTACCACCTACCTCCTATTATCATTATAGGATGTCATGTGCATCGATTCTGCTTCCTTTCAATTTCTTTCTTCCCGTTTTCCAGTTTTGTCATTTAAAGCTGCTACTAACTCTTCAGAAAACCTCAAGCAGCCCAAGTATGCTTTCGTTAGTAGAGGCTACATATTTGCATCGTTTGCAAGAAAAATCTGTGACTATGGAGTCTGAGTACCAATAGCCTTTTTAAGGAATTCGTGGACCGTATGATCGACGAATCTCGGGATCGAGTGCATTATACAATATCGCAAAGGGGCCAGTCTTCTAGAAACGTTTTTTATTTTCAAGAAACAAGCTGGACAATATCAATAATTAAAAAATATTTAGGTAATACAATCGCAAAAGGCTGCGTAATTCGGAGCAGCAAAACATTACTTGCAAGACTCTTTTTAACAAATATATACAATATATAAAAAGTTTGATTACTACATACCGATACTCGGAACTATGTAAATCTGATTCATATGATACTGACTTTAAACCATTCGGCCATCAAGATTAACTGCATTTATTACCGGCTAGCAAGATAATAATAAACATTGGTTCAAAATTTTCATAATAACAATTATTAAACAGATGTAATATTATAAGTACGGTTGAAAGGGTTTTTGTAATAGGTAAACGAAAATATATTTCAGATACGTTTAAATACTCATAGACAAATAAATTGTATTATACGAGGAATGTAGGAAGAAAATAATACACAAGAAAAAAAAACAAGTTCGCAAATAGGCTTAGCTGTTTAACCTTTTTATATTTACGTCAGGCCTCACGATCTCTAATGCTTCCCACTATATCACTCTGGGAGGGTAATAATTCAAAACGTGTCGCAACTTATATTTGCTACAATATATGGACCATATGGCTAAAGAAATGTAAAGAAAATGATGTCAATATAGATGCTATAGATGAAATAGGTTTAGGCGTCGGTATAAACTTGGACGGATCGAAATGTGGTGCAATAATAGAGGCATTGAAGGAGGGTTACGAAGAGAATGGAAAATACAAAGAATTAACTATCAAAATTATGTACCTATGGGACGACATTTTTAAACACTTTTTTAGATTCTGTGCACAGAAACCGAAATAACTGTGCTTCGTCTAATATTATGAGACGTGGAATTTGCGATCGTCTTCTGAGCGGGGTTTATCTTGATTATTATGATATTGGACTTTCCAAATGAAGATATTCTGACAATGATGAATCTCAGTGACTATTCATTCACTCTTATTTCTGAAGCATAACGTTACAGAGTATACCTACCACAAGGTTTTGAACCAATGTTTATTATTATCTTGCTACCTGGTAATAAATGCAGTTAATCTTGGTGACCGAATGGTTTAAGGTCAGTATCATATGAATCAGATTTACATAGTTCCGAGTATCGGTATGTAGTAAATCAAACTTTTTTTATATTATATATATTTGTTAAAAAGAGTCTTGCAAGCAATGTTATGCTGCTCCGAATTACGCAGCCTTTTGCGATTGTATTGAAATCAAATGGATTACTGTTTCAAAAAATAAAATATAAAAAACATATGACACTGATGAACATTAACGACAGAGATTGAAGCAAAACCGTAACGCCATAAGAGTTATACTTGACTATCATAATGTGATAGAAAATACAAGAAACTTAACCACTGATACCGGCAATAAGTTAAAAGCTGGCGTGATAACTAAGCCCGAGTTTTCCCACAAGAAAAGGCCCTTGCCGAACAGTTGAAAACTATTGGCTTGATTATCTGAGTCGGAATTCTACGGCTGCGTTTACACCCAAAACGATAAAGTTAGACCGAGTAACAGTGCATAACTTTCCCGACAGGAAATGTTAAGAATAAACAAACAGATGAAGTTCGAAATCACAGCCGTCTCGAAATCTCGAAACTGAGTCATTCTCATTCAGAACTGGCACTTTCTGCTAAATTTGTCAATTTATTTGTATGTAAGTTTATTAAGTAAACGTGGAATGTATAATTCATTAGCGCATATTCATAGTAAGTTTAAGAACATTTTGAAAAGATTCTTGTTACACGTTTAGTAAAATATTATTCCAACTAACCGCCCGCTCCGGCTACGCACCAGTATAAAATATATAGCCTATGTCATTCACTGAAAAAATGATTAAAATCGATCCAGTAGTTTTGATTTATCCATTACTGCCCGTGGCCCGCACACATTATTTTGATAAATCTCGTAGGGTTCAGCCTGCGTTTGTTGCAATGTAAGCGGAAAAAATGTAATTATTTACGACATCACATTAGAAACCCTCAAAAATAACAGTATTTCTCCACTATTTAATGGATGTTATTATACATATAAACCTTCCTCTTTAATCACTCTATCTATTAAAAAAAACCGCATCAAAATCCGTTGCGTAGTTTTAAAGATTTAAGCATACTTAGGGCTATAGGGACAGAGAAAGCGACTTTGTTTTATACTATGTAGTGATGATGCAGGAAACGTTATTTAAATTGCAAAATCAATAGCGATGATATACACCTACCGTCTATCATTAAAGACATAGGATTCGCAAAAAAGATTTCCATTTAGTTTGATCATGCAGGGCATCTTATTAATAGTACTTTCTAGCCGAGACCAGTTCAAGCAGCTTCCTTTTGAACAGAGCCTTTCGAGGTAGTTCAAATATGATCCTGTCTCCTTTTACGCGTGGATTGCCATTATAAACCTTGTTGTGGCAAAAGGTTGTCAAGTCATTGTTAGACATGTCCAATATACCTCCATTTTTTTTAAATAGAGCTTCATTGGTAGAGGACTTTTGGTCTGACTGCCGCCATAGTCTTGCGTTAGTTGTCAATGCAAATCTGCAGTTAAGACAGGAATACAGATAATACTATTTCTGTTTTATTTTTAGTTAGTTAGATCTGTATGCGGTTTTTTATTGTTATCGTGTATGACATTTTTACGAAATTGTTCAGATACGACGGTGACCGATAAATTAATATTTAAACAGTTTGTTTCAGTTGTACTTGCTTGCAAATATTAATGATTGTATTTAAAATGTCGTCTCCGCTCGTTAGTTTGTATCAAATTAACAATAAACAGTATAAAATAAGGTCGCTTTTCGCATCGGTCTCTGTGTTTCTGTGGTTCTCCTAAACTGCGTAACAGATTTTGATACGACTTTCCTACCTGTTTACCAATTAAGGAATTCCTTCCAGAAGGGTTGATTATCTGTGTGTCATATTGTATTTGTTAGAACGTGATCAAAAAATGTATTATAATAAAGTAGTTCAAAATCTTGTTCGACGCTTATGTTACTAACCTTATAAGATTTAAACAATATATAAAGTAATATACGGAATTATATTAAACTAGGTTTTGTTCGCGGCATCGTTCGTGTTACTGTAAATCTGATCTTATCTACGGGAACATTATATTTTTTCTGGATTGAATGTAGCGTCTGCCCTTTTCTGCTCGTTTGATATTCGTATGTATAATAATTACTTGTGTATTTAACATAGACCAAGTTACTCTGTAAAGAGTAAGTATAACTTCATATAGAATATATCGCAGATTTTTTTTTTTTTTTTTTTATGTTATAGGGGGCAACCGAACAGGTGGCTCACCTGATGGTAAGTGATCACCGCCATCCATAGACACTAGCAACACCAGGGGAGTCGCAAGTGCGTTGCCGGCCTTTTAAATAAGTGGGCCTCCGGCGCTCTCACTGACCGAACGAAACGTAACAGTGCGAGCACTGTTACTTCACGTCGGTTTTCTGTGAGAGGGTGGTACTACCCCGGGCAAGCCGACCCTTTCATGCTGAAACCAGTAATAGCTTCAGCGTAGCTCTACCACTACTAATTTGAAAGTCACACGTAAAAGAAAGTTGTCTCTATGATTAGACTTAGAAGATTCTTTGATTATGATGAGCTGTTGATATCAGAGCGCCCAAAAATGGGTCATACAGTATAAGTTTCTAAATAGCTTGCGAACTTCTGATGCCGCAATGATAAGTATATTGCACTTGTTTGTATAAAACACATTCAAACATAAAATATATGAACACATCAATCACCTTTAGCAATTGTTATATACAAATTTTACTTTTGAGAGAGTCGTAACAAAAGCTATCTCTTTCAAGAAATTATAAAATGAACTAAGCAGTGAAAGAAATTATTATATAAATATTGACATATATTTTCCAATAAATCGTTTATTAAATAAGACTTTTAAATAGTAAACTACTTAATACCAGTGAATTTGCTGAGTTCATTATGTACAAAAGGAAAAATATACGCAACACGCTTTTTGCTGCACTTCGATACGGCAAGAAAACATACATCGTTATCCGCGTAGTGCTTATAAGAATCGTAATTTATTAAAACTGTAATAACTTTATATTAAATTGTTGTGATCGATTTTAAAATCTATTGTTACTATTTTAATTACCTAATTAATATTACAACCTATTTATTATACTATTTGAATTTAACATTGACCTTAATGTGTAAAGAGTAATAAAATGACTAAAGTAAGTAACGGAAGTACGTGTGTGTTTTCAATGTCTCTAGTGATATTTTCCATAAAACAGTATAATTAATTTGCCATATATTTATTGAAATTAGTTATATATATTAAGGACACAGTTATAGTTGTTAATGATTATATATTTTGATATTTATACTAACGGAAGTAATGTTCGTTGTTATGAGCGTGGTTAGGAGGGAGAACGGCGCTCCATCACGCTTCGCAATGGCGAACACAACGGCAGTTGGTTTTTGGAAGCGGTCGATAAAAGAGAGTGTAACAAATAAGTTGCTTAGGTGGAATAAATCTTGTGTGAAATACTCGATTTTTATCATAAAATGAATCTATCCTGATGATTTTTTTAAATAAGACCAATTGTGTCTATACAACATATCCTTGATCCTTTTTGAACCACGTGTGCACAATGACAGACTTCCTATTATTTTATTTATATCGATTTTGCCGATGCAAGTACAAGATACGTGTTCAAGGTCAGGCGAAATTGGCAAAATCCCTCGTTAAAACTTTACAACGGAATCTGATACTGCGGAATTACTAAGATGCGGCGAAGTCAAACTTCGCCCTAAGTCGTTGAGGACTTTACAATTTCCTACCGTGCGAATATTATGTTAACCCGGGGATTGAAACATGCGAAATATAATTTCGTCTTTAGCGATATTACTGTGCGTTTTAAATATTTGAAACCGCGTAGAGAGGTACACTTTACGATTCGATTATTATAAATATCGATTTAAGCATATTCTTTGTATCGATTCACTTATTGTGATGTTGAATCGATTCGATTGAAAGGTGACTTGAATCGAATTATCTAGATCGTATCTATTATAACAATTCTCATCTCGTCACATTAATTTATTATGACCAGTAAATAAATAATCATTATGTAGCCTGTGAAGGTGCCGACATAATAACTGCGTCAACCCACGACGTATTTACAAGTTCATACTTCTACAGTTCTACATTTTTCCACATACAGTGATACTACGAGATTATTTCTCAGTCCATGGTGTTACCTATTTAAGTTAGTAAATGTCTGCGAATTATGAAAACATTTTTGATAGCTGCTAATGGTTTAAAACTGTGAACGTCGTTATAACAGCTATATGCGTTTTTTCCACGTACGTCGGTCCTCTGGAATGAACTCCCAGCGGCAGCGTTTCCGGACCAATACAACCCACACAGACCTTTAAGAAACGAGCTTACTCCTTCCTCAAACGCCAACGAATTTATGATCGTGTCGCAGATGTCTGTGGGCGGCGGTGATTACTGACCATCAGATAACCCATCTGTTCGTTTGCCTCCAATCGCATAAAAAAAAGTCAATTACTGATGCTACTTCAACCATCCTAGATGTTTATGATATTTAAAATAATTAATATTTGCAAATGATAAGAAGTTTATTTAAGTGTTCTTGATGCAAAATGTAAAAATCAATATAATCGTTGATATATTTATCGAAGTATAAGGTCTCATACGACGAAAAAATTGTACATCTCTATAACTGCCATACCAATATAATATAGTACGGTAACGGCGAAATCTCGGTCTATTGTAATGTCTTTAGATAGGTCTATAGATACATGCCAAGAATGTGTTATGGTATGAATATCTCGGTAAGGTATTTGCTTACTGAGGAATGAAAGTTATTTCAAGCTAATATATAATTATCTAGTCTGTTATTAATTATTAATATGTATTATATAAAATACGGTTCTAAGCACAATATTCAACACTCTGTTGTGTTAGATAAAAAAAAAACCATGAATAAAAATGTGGCAAGATAAACTTGCTAGTGAATACTCCTATATATATATAACCTCCTAGTACTAGATCTTGGTCCTGGTGACTTATCATCTCACATGAGCCAAATTATTGTGGAGTGAAATGCGAAATTTGGGGAATGTCATCATTTTATATTGCAAATAGGCATATTATGGTACTCAACTCTTAAGTGGTTGATAAGATATGGTAAAGTTTGTATGGGAAATACTTTTGTGAACAGTTTGATTTGAAACATGGTATTAGAATTTATGTCAAATGGCGATGTGGTTTAAAACAATAAATATATTAAACCTATAGTGAGGACTAGGACGGTCTCGGGTGTAACTATCATGACACACCTAGAGGTGTGCTTAGAGATAGATTTTCAACTTGAAGGTTTTGATAAGTCTATTTAATTTCGTATTGCCCTTTCTTTTAAATCAAAAGCTCGATATTGGGAATTCTGACGGCTAAACTGTAGTGTCACGTTATTGTATATATTATAAAACAACGTCGTCCGCCGCGTCTGTCTTTCTGCATGGATGTTGAATTCGCGATAACTACTGAACGGATTGTAATGCGAGAGATGCACCAATAGATAGAGTAACTCACGGGAAAGGTTTAGGTATTTGCATTATTAAAGTTTTTTGTAAATTGGTTGAAATATAATGATAAATAGTTGAAAGAATCGGAAAAGTTAAGCCGCCTTAAGTGTTTCATGTACATAAGTATATATTTTTTTATTATAAGGGCAGGACAACGTCCGCCGGACCCGCTAGTAATCTATACATATAATAAAAATGAAGTGGCTGTTTGTAATATCAAAATAACGACATTTTACTGATTGGATATGAACGTATACACGACATTGATAACAAAAACACAATTTTTAAAATTTTTGTCTGTCTGCCTATCTGTTTGTTCCGGGTATTCTCCGAAACGGCTGGACCGATTTTGACAGAAATTTTACTGACGGATAATTAAAATTACAGCGGGTGACATAGGTTACTTTATTTTAGACTAGCTGTCATCCGTGGCTTTGTCTGTAGTACTATCTCTAAAACGATTGGACCCATTTTCATGAGACTTTCACTAACAGATGGCTAACGTTACAAAAAGTTATTAAAGCTTTTTTATTTTGGACTAGCTTTTACCCATGGCTTCGTTTGCAGTACTATCTCCAAACCGTTTGAACGATTTTTCACGGAACTGTCACTAACAGATATAAGAAGTAATTTACAATTATTAAAAAAAAACGCATGCGGAGCTGAAGGCAACAGCTAGTATATAATATAATATGTTAAAATTCGATGAGCTAAAAGCATCCTTATAATGTAGTCTAGTTTGTCACCGTAGAACGAAAGTGAATTATGTGAGCGAGGCGTGATTTCCGCTAGGAGCGTTTGAGTAAATTAAATTCTGAAGCGTATCCGTACTATGTAGCGCTACCTTGAATAAACTTTTGTTGTCTTGTTCAACAAGAAAACACCGTTCGACGTACTTGTCTGGATACCTGCCAATATGAAATGCTGTTTATTCTACTCTAAAGTTAGAAAATAACTCTCTCATCCATATTCTTAGCCATTTGTAATTAAGTATAAAGGAATAGAAGAAACCGTTAAGGATAACTTACACGAGTTTTTCATCTAGATGAAGTTCGTTACCAGAACTTCATTCGTATGAAAACGCTTTTGTTGTATTATTGGGAAGTACTTATTTTGTCCGTATTCGTTGTGCGCTGGACTTATTTCTACTTCTTTTTTTTTTTTGAACTGACCTACACTGTTGGCTTCGTAAGGCCTCTACAGTTCCACCGGACTACTATAAATTCGGCAGTAGTACTTAACTCCTACGACCCTTTTAAGTACTGTGTGTGTGTTTTTTTTACTTTACTACTTCGCTTCTATGGAATAGAGCAGCGTAGCCTAGCCTGGATGTTACAAAAAGTTCTTATCTTAGAGTAAAAGTTTCTTTAAGATCGGTTCAATTATTTCAAATATTATTATGTTACATTAAATAAAAAACACTTGCATTTTATTCATATGCGTTTAATTAAAGTCAAATGGAGAAGAAACTTTAATAGTTTTGAATTACATCGACTTTTTCATACATTATAAGAATAAATATATATATTATTAAATGAATAAACTTTTCGAGGAAAAAAAATCCTTATCGATAGTCGTAAACGTATCAAAATTGAGAAATTTAAAAAATCTAAGATAACACGCTGAGAGAGACGAAAGGCGACTTTGTTTTTTTAATATTAATATTATAGATTGTAATAATTTCCATGATGAATATTAAAAAACAAAACACTTCAAAATGGCGAAAATTGTTTGTCTAGAACGGATTCGGCAAGAACCACGAAGAATTTAGTAAACCACCACGACTTTACTGGAACATGACCACGTTGATTATATTTTCACAATAAAGAACTTAACCGCAGCATGATATCACCGAAGCATGACTACGAAGGCAACCACGATCAATCTTACTTATATTGACTTTGAAAAACTTAAAAACAAGATGGAACCGAAGTGGCGTCTCCATTTAATTTTATAGGACTTCCATTAAAATTCAAAATTGTCTTTGGTAAATTTAACCGCGCATGGCCGCCAATCGAAGAATAAGAAAACGTCTACGAAAAGGCGTGGTTAGTCATAAATCATTCTCGAATCCTAATAATTCACGCGGTGAAAAAGGAAACACGGATTGTTTCGCTAAACAACAACAAAATGGTTGCCAGTAGATAGATACATATATCAGATAAAACCCATATCGACATGCATAGAAAAACATCCGTTTATGTGAAAGCACGTACTATTTCTCGTCGATAAACGAAACGAATCCTAAGGCGTTGTATTCTGAAATGTTTCTTATTCAATTAAACACTACATTTATTTACTAAGCACAGCTTAAATTTCCTATTAGTAACTAGTAAATTATAATTAATATTATAGTAATTAAATGTACGATTCACTAGATACACCGAATCGTGACGCGACGCTCTGAACCGTAGAACTAAGATGGAATTTAGACCAGTCACAAATCTCTATTATAATTGTTAGCAAAATATCTTATAATAGAATTTGGCTAACGCGGTTGAATATTGTTGCAAACAATAATGAATATTAATTAATTATTTTTTAAAACTCAACCATTATGAATGTAAAAATGTATGTATGTATGTATGTAAAAACGGGTGGTTATACTTTAAGCGGACGAAGTCGCAAATGACTGCTAAATAATTATAAATGTTAATATTACAAATAGTTTTATACAAGTTAGTATCTTATTAATCGCTTTCTATTCCATTTTGTATATAATTTAAAATTCATTTAGACACAAACGTTTCCTATATATTTTCAAATAACTGATTCTTTTTTTTTGCGCTCTTATATATGTTACTATGTATGCCCAAAATCGGTGGATAGCATAAGCTTAATTAAAGTATGTATACAGATACCAATTATTTAAGAAATCTTTTATAATTAGACACATACCGGTAATATTATATCGTGGCTCAACTGTAGCGTGCTAGGCTATAATAGGTTGGGATTGCAATAAAATAGCGCACGCCAGTCGAGGTAGCAGTCGGTGAAAATCTTATCCTAATGCATGTGACGTCGATGTTAGATTGTATTACTAAATACATAATCTAAATTTATTTATCGGTCGACTATTTTGCATAAGTTTTTCCATTAATGTTAGTTGTATTTGAAACTGTTATGAGGTAAGTAAGCTTTTCTACCTCAACATTTTTATCTAACAAACAAGGTCGAATCAAATAATTTTAAAACATACCCATAAAATTTTACAGTGTGATTTGAGTTTATTCAAGTGACGCTATTTGAAATAGTAATAAAGGAACGGATTCCTTAAAACTTTATGACGTGAACCGTTCGTTTATTTTTATATATACATATTTTCTACAGTATATTATTTTATATTCGATAAAAATGGTAATGCTTAAGGTAGAAATTTTTATTACAGTTGTTTTTTATTGTTTTCCAACGGACTAAAGTAATATTCTTATTGTGAAACTGTATAATATTTCTAGAAACTTTTTAATTTTTTGTCTATTTATATAATAATGATATTAGTGATCATGCTATACTATACTATACTAATGAATTGTTCTTTACACATTGAAAAAGCCAAAATTCATATATCTTTAAAAGTGAGGGCATAAGCGAAGAACGTAAGTTTGCATGTAGATTTTCTTTATGGAAACGGAACCCTAAAGTAACTGTGTTTTCTTATATGTTAAACGTGAGCGTGGTACAAGTGTATTGAATAATTAGACGACGGATAGTTATCATCTCCATTATAATCATCTTACCCTTATCCCATCTAAGTAGGGTCGGTACAACATGTTTTACTTTTCCACTCTCCCCTGTCAGATGTCATCTCAGTATTTACACCTTTTATACATATATCATTTTCCACACAACCCATACACACACCTATTCCGGTCTACCTCTACCCCGAAATCCGTCCACTTTCAAACTCAAAACTTTTCTTCTTACATGTACCATGTTAAACTATTTCTTATAAACTTCTCTGTCACTGGTGCTATTTTGAAACTTCCCCTGATATACTTATTCTTAATCTTATCCATTCTAGTTTCAACACACATTAACGTTCGCATCTCTGTCACATGTAAAGTTTTCTCATCCATCTCTTTCGTAGCCCAGCATTCGAATCCATAAGTCATCATAGACAATATTTGTAAAAAAAACTAATGTAACGAAATGCATTAAGTTTATTTTTGTTACTTTTATCGCATAGTACTTATCACCATTTTTATGCAGCACCACGGATACAACAATGTAACCTTAAAAGATGAAACAATCCATTTTATCTCAATGAAAATTGACATATAATAGTTTAATACTGAAGTAATAGATAATAGCTTCATTAATGATTATTTGCCATTGACAAAGTGACTCTGTTTGTACGAAGATTATATTTACTCGCCTGGTTAATAGCGTGTTTAGTTCGGTTAATATTATTGCCCATGTTTATGTACCGAAGGCAATTCTCGCAACACGTATATCTTTCTATTTCTATACGGAGCTTCAATTTATTCCACTTTATTATCTAGGATGAGTATTATTTACCCATATAAAAGCTTTTAGCGCACTCGGATATATCGAAATTATATGTTAGAAAATAATATATCCGAATGTATATTATTCGGTTACATTTCAAAGAATATAATACATAATTTTAACGATCCGTCTGTATTTTTATTTACCAATATATATACGGTTAATTTAACCGTGGTGGTGGTGGTGGTAGAGCTACGCTGAAGCTATTACTGGTTTCAGCATGAATGGGTCGGCTCGCCCGGGGTAGTACCACCCTCTCACAGAAAACCGACGTGAAGTAACAGTGCTCGCACTGTTGCGTTTGGTTCGATCAGTAAGAGCGCCGGAGGCCCACATATATTAAAAGGCCGGCAACGCACTTGCGACTCCCGTGGTGTTGTTAGTGTCTATGGACGGCGGTGATCACTTACCATCAGGTGACCCACCTGTTCGTTTGCCGCCTATAACATAAAAAAAAGAATTAAAAAAAAATGTTACTTGAAGTGTTTGTGTACGACGAACTCGTTTGTAGGAATATTTTAGTACTACGTACGCGTACGAAATTATTACGACATGGTACTTAGTTTTCTATTTTGAGGCCATACTGGAAATATAAATTTCTGCCATCGCTTCGTTCTTGCGAAATACCTAGTCCATCGTCGGTTTATATCTTACTGCTATAAAGGATAACATCGTAATAAAATCGTAACATTGTGTAGAACTTTACGGTTCTCGCGTACACAATAGCAAGCTGAAAATCTTTCACTAAGTCCGTGTGAATGTGCCCCGGCAGCCGCATTTGAAAGACAGACAGGCTACTACTTTTCTAGGCTTAGCGTTGCAACATATTCAGCAAAGCACCCCTTGGCAACAGGTATTATTGTAGCTTACATATTTTATAATTTAAAAATATTTCTATATATTTTAAAAAATGTCAAAAAGAGTCACTTATATTGGTTAAAAAAGTTTGGCGAGATTACTAAAGGTTGATCGAGAATTTTTCAATGCTTAATATTATGCACTATATATAATTTTTAACCACTAGGAATAGACTATTACGATAAACCTTAATAAAATTACAATTAAAAGCTTTACAATCAAAAACGTACTTCAGATGTAATAATAAACTGGAATTAAGCGGTGGGTTTTACCTTGTTAAATAAATAAATATAATATAAAATGTAAGAAAACTCAATATTGCAGATTCTACACACGATGAGAAATACAGACGGTAATTTTAGCCACAAAATTGAATTCAAGTAGAAAAAACATCTTTATGGGACGTGGTGTCTCTCAAAGAAATTTGTTTGAAGTTCGTACTGTTTGTATTCAAGTAATTAAATATCGTTTCGGTTGTCAAAACAAAAATTGTTTACAAGACGGGGAATTTATTTACAATATTGAGTTCGATTTTAAGTTTTTTTATTGTTTACTAAAATGAGTCATCGCATCGTATCATGGCGGTATGTGTAATATTTAAAAGTATATATTACGTTTAGGCTGTATGTATATTATTCACGAGTGCATATTAAGTTTAGACTCTATGTATACAATTTAAATGCGCATACTAAGTTTAAGCTGTATGTGTATTATTCATGTGTGTATATTAAAATTAGGTTGTGTGTATATTATTGACATATGTATATTAAATTTACCCGATTCGATAAGTCCACCTAGCTGGTTACAGCCCTGAACATAAAAATCTGCGGCCAAGCACCTGTTGGTGTTTTCCGGCAGTTGTACTTGATAGCCTATCCTAAAACCTATAAAGTGTAAAAAAAAGCTACTTATTCGGTTACAAATTTAATGTTAACGCTCCATCCAGCATCGTCCTGTCCTACCATCTGGCTTTGTATCAGTCTTTCATTGGACAGTTCCATGCCATGGTCTTTCTTTCTCTGCGATGTACGTATGTGTACGTGAGAAATGTAAATTAGAACCAATCTACCTGTTCACGAATGTTTTGTTAATAATCGTCGTGAAAAGTTAAAGAATAATGCTAGGCAATTTAGTCCGCTTTAAATTACAATACTTATTGTAATAACAATAGAACATATCCTAACGCCACCTAGTATTCAGTTACAGGAATATAGAAGGCAATAAAATATTATCTATAAGAAGGATAGAATAAGAAGTATCCTGACTTCGCACGAGTGTACTAATGAGAAAAAACGAGATTAAATCTTCTATTTCCAGTAAGACAAATAGCATGGAACAATGAACATGTAAATAGGGGTCGCTTACATAAGTTAATTATGTAGTATAGGCTTGCTGTGCTCGAGGCCGCGTACGTATTATTATTTCTTGTAACAAACAGTTGTGTTGCAGCAAAATAAATGCTGTGTAAATATTTTCCATGTTCGAATAAATCAACACATTTTTTTCCTAGTATTGGCAGTATGTAGTATATAGACAATTTCGCCAGTGTCAAGTACATAATCAAAACATCACATATAGTTTTAAACTGAATAATTGAAGTCATCTGTCGATTCTGTCAATGTTTTTGGAGATCACTTAAGTGTCTTGTGTTACTCACTCACTTTTTATATGGAGACGTTTTTAATCCAATGTTTTCACTTTTCCATATAATTTACAAAAAAAAAAACATACTTTGCCCTGGCAATTACTAATACAACAGAATTAGCCAAATAGGTACAGCTGTTCTGAAGTTATGCGCTTATATATATTCGACAATTGTTTTTTTTATTTATATATATATAAATAAATACAAAAATAAATGTTAATTAAAACGATGGAAATTATTTTTATAAATCATGATCCTTTGACATATCATATATTAATATAGAAGCGCGCACAAAGTAAAAATTTGAAACGGAAATACAAAGTAACCGCAAAAACTCGTTACATCTTATAATTCCGGTCCCGAATGAACCCTCTTTAATCTGCTAGAGCTTAGCTTCTCTTTACAGTCCGTCTAATAACCTTTTACATTTCACAATACCTATACACATTTATTAAGTTAATCATTCTCGTCACATCTACGAAGTAGTTCTTTTATTTATCATATTGTAGGTACAATTTTCATAGATTTGTGTGTATATTTTTAATCTAAAAGTAAGTTGTAAGTTAGATAACCGTATTAGATGGTCTACATTTCGTTTCGTTTCATTAAGTAGTGTATTAGTTACAGGTTGTGTAAAATTATAGCCATTTCAATATCACATTTGCTATATTTATTTGCTCCTACTAGATGCTTTCTGTTGTTGATATTTTTTAAGTATTACTTCAGAAACTTCACGATTAGTATACAAAAAAAAAAACAATAACAATATAAAATTTCGTGTTGTATGTCCCAAAAATGAACGTTACTTATATTCAGGACTCCCACACAGACAATAGTCTTTGTACTGTTATTAAATGCGATATATAATTTCTGCCTGATGCTTTTATGTTTTAATATTTTATATTATCTATTCGACAATCAATACTACGAGAGATACTAACTTTACTCATTCAAGTCAATATACATAGATTTACGTGCTATAAAGTCCTGGAGACGTTCAGGTGAATTGTGTTATAACAGTCGCCAACGTTGAACAAAAGTCAAAGAGTAAATAACCTGAAAAGTTTGTACAAAAACAGTAGCAATATAGAATGGGTAATCGGAAGTACTGCGAATAATGAAAAGAAAACGAAAATTAAGTCTAAAGCTAGCTAGTTTTCTGTTGTCTAAAATGGCAATACAGCAAGCAAACCATTTTGAAGTACTTCGTTTTTAAATCGGACAGTAGTGCCGCTCAAACAGGAACTATAAACAGCCTACTAAAGCTGGACATTAATACCGCAATTGCACTTCACACACCGTAGTAGAGTGGAAGGTTTTTACTTTTTTCCCTTATCTTTTCAATTTCGGTTAGTTACTCAATTTCTTAAATTGGCACTATGTTTAAATTATATATTGGAAGAAAAATTTTCCCCTATTTGGTAATTTTAGAATGCTGAATTTCAAAAACCAGAAATGCGATTTCTTGTAAAATATAAAATAGCCTAAAATTGCATATATAACATTGGTAGGTAGAGGTATGAGAGACATGAATTCTTACAACCAATAATGAATGAATGTTGCGAAGAGAAACGAAAAGACAGTCAGTAAAATTCGAGAATGCGCTAGGAATTTGAATATCAAGGAACTTCTTCGTCTTGCCACGAACGAAACAATATACAGAGGTAATTTCCATCGTTCAGTAATTGAAGTAATACCCCAAGGAAACGGAACAGAGATCCGATCAAATCAAAGATTCTATACCTATTGACAACACGTAGTCCTCAAGACACTTCCTTTCCACTTCCTGAAGATGCACTATTTGATGAGAATGAATTATGATTATGATTCGTTCGAGTACATTCAAGCGATAAAACTATCCGTCCCAAGTTTAAAATACAAAACGTAGCGAATAAACTACTAGCGAATCATTTATTCATAGCGTTTTGCGAGAATCGGTGAAATATGTTAGCGTTTAAAGAAACGAGACTATGATTAACAAGCCTTTTAGTTTGGTAATTCGAATATCCATATAAGAGGGTATCGGTAAGTTAATAACTGAGTTAAACGGGAAAGTGACGCGGTGCCAAAGAGAAGTGGTTACTTTCCCGCCGCTGTGACGTGACCACCACCGACTCGATTGCCGCCATTATCTCCTATATTGTAAAATTATGTGATTATACAATATTTTACTTCGTTTACGAATTTTAACGTTATATTATGCATACTATTTTAATTACACTAGACTGAGTAGATGGAATATTTGTGATTTCAACTAACACACTTTTAATTCGTTTGGCTATTGGGAATTAATTAATTGAGTTGGACTCTTCGATTTTCGACTCTTCGAGGATTTATTTTTGTTATTCCTGTACATATTTCGTTTGTTAAGTTCATTGAAATTTGTTACGAAATAAGGAAAAGTTCAAAATAAATAAACCGATGTAGCTGTAGTGTTATTAGGTATTGAAAGCATACTAATGGCAGTGTCCATACTGTTTAATCTATATAATTGCTATAGTACTATTCTATTTAGGTAGATATTTCGTAACTATATTCCGACTTGTATTACTATAGCTACTGTTTAAGGTATTCATTTGTATTATTAATATTTGATAGATCTCAATCGGTTAAATCTTTCATTGTCAAAAATTATATTTATTCAGTCATTATTGCGTTGGTAGATACAATAATATGAAATATATCAAAATTACCAATTTAAGCTGTATATGATTCTTTAAAATAAAGAGATATAAATGGACCAACTGAAGTAAGTTTTTTTTTATTGTATCACAACAATTATTATTTCACGAGTGGACGACGATAGTCTATAAAGGAGACGTAATGTAAATTTCAGACAAACCAGCCCACCAGGGACTTTATGGAGACAAAATTTACAATCGGTTCTAATTTAATAATGCTATGCATTACATTTTTTGTTTTCAAGAAAATTATATGTTCTATCATGGAATGATATGTGCTGGAGCCAAACAGCCATATTTATAATAGTCCAATACCTGCGTGACTTCTTACGCTAATAACGATCGCGCCCCTTTGTCACTTCAATAATAACTAAAAAGTAGGGTTTCCAAGTTCCTTTGATGCGCATAAAACTTGTGAGTTCAGCTATTGTGCTGAATTTGTCGTCATACAGTCAGACAGTTCGTAACGCACGACGGTAATGTCTGCCCACACCTAAATTTATTGCGAATACAGACAAAGCTTCGTTGCGATACACGCAGGTATGAGAGTAACATTAGGGAATAAACTAACGAAAATATTTTACTTTTTCATTTTTGAGATAGATGTCTGTAGTGTAGCTGTATGTTCAAGCGTATTCGATGATCATATATTATGAATTTTCCGTTTATCTTTGTTAAAATTTCCGATAATTCTTTAACCGGTATTAAGCGCGAATTTACTACACGTTTGTCCAAGAATATCTTTAAATACACGCGTTAATAAATTACGAAATAGACACTCACTGAAACTTAATCTCTAATGTAATTAGCTGATTCCCGCTATTTTATTCTCTGTAATAATGGTTTTATTATTTCATGGAACCTATGTGTTCTATGTACATTAATAGTAAGTCGACTTTTATTTTTTTTCGTTGCAATTTTATTATTACTAACTATAAGTATAAATAAAATTTAAGTATCTGTTGTTTGTCCATGTCAGTCCCCGCGATGGCTATACCGATGTCGACGAGAGTTACATTACTACACATATTTATAGGATCCTAGCAGTAATGGTACATTTTATCGAAATTAAGAAGAAAATCAGTATAAAGATTGTAGAAGTTAAGTAGAAATTATACAATTACAATGACAAAAACATTTCAAAATTAATCGAGATAAAACATAATTGCCGTTAACTCTAGATTTGTTATAGATAATAAATAGCTATAATTTAATAAAATTCTTAATCAATTGAAATGTGTAAGATGTAAAAGTTAACTACATCATCTCGAATTTTTCGTATCACAAAAATATTTTAATAATATTTTGATCTTGGTAACTCAGGTATAAGTACGACTAAGCAATTATCGTTGGTTCAACTTCATACTGGTTACGTTACAAACATTGAGGTAAGTAAAAGCTGAAATCGTAACTCCGAACTCGTTTAAATGTGGTTTCAAGTTGTGCCTAGCATCGCTTTGATATTTTGCACGAATGTAAACCTTGAATCGTGCATAACATTATGATTCGAATAACACAGCTATTTATGTTTTAAGCTCTAACCTATGTTGTTGATTACAGATATAGATGTTATAAAGAGCAGCCTTATAACTGAAAACAGTTTAATAATTTATTGTTATAACTAGCGGCCCGTTGCGGCTTCGCACGGGTATAAAATATATAGCCTATGTCATTCACTGAAAAAATGATTAAAATCGATCCAGTAGTTTTGATTTATTCATTACTGCTCGTGGCCCGCACTTCTCCACTACTTAATAGATGTTATTACACATATAAACCTTCCTCTTCAATCACTCTATCCATGAAAAAAAACCGCATCAAAATCCGTAGCGTAGTTTTAAAGATTTAAGCATACATAGGGATATAGGGACAGAGAAAGCGACTCTGTTTTATACTATGTAATGATAAACTTTATATATATATCCTTATTAATCTTTATTTCGATTTTGATTTTGATGGAAATCTTACAAAGTCTTTCAAATAAGCATTAAGACTCGAGAGTATTTCCAGATAGTTCCGAGTTCGTCAATAACAATTTGTGCTGGCGTCCTTCTATTTAAGCTTGAAACACTTTTCAGGAAATTCATTTATCTTATTCTCGTGGCATGAGAGCTATTAATGATTTAATGTCCAACTGATGAGTCTAGTTGAAAAGTTATCTCCAAGTATGCTTCATACTTTTGTCAAATCTATATTAATATTACGAAGTTTAGAAGATTGTTTGCTTGTACGCAGAAATCTCTGTAAATTCCAGCCAGATTTGAAAAAATATTCGTTTTATTTTATAACATATTTAATAAAGAATTTAATCATAACGCCAGGATTCTTCAGAGTGGAATAATAAATATATAAAATGTAGGTTAGGAAGTAAGCGAGAAAGAAGTAAAAGTGTTGGTTTGGCGAGTTGTTTCGTGTAACATGGGGCTTGGGGGGCTGAAGGCGAACTATGAAAGCCTATGTAAGTGAGGTACCATGCTGCGCAAAACATCTCTCTGATTTTTCGCTCAGAATGTGCTCATGCCCACATCCGCGTTACTACAGGATCATGCCACCGTGATTTGGTGGTAAATTTCGGTTCTGCTCACTCTCCGCGGCCCCTCTCGGCAGCGTCTAAGCCTAGACTTGATCCCCTGGTGTGGTGCCCTCAAGCACGGTGTTAGCGTAATACAGTGACATCATATTCACTAGTCTCACACAGATCACTCCACATATTTCCACTTACATACAGTAGGTACGAACGATTTTGTTATTTTTTCGATTTGTTTAATTAATTTAGTCAGATTGGTTAGATCCAAAATACATGTCTACTTTAGTGAGGCAGGCATTAGCTTAGCTAGCTTATTTAGCTTAGATAGGTTAACGATTTTGCATTCAATGTCCTTGAGCTTGTTACCATAGTCTTCAGCGCTTTCCCAAAGAGCCTGGGGATGATGTGAAGACTAGTCAGGCTAACAGTGTAGTCCTTCGTCCAGACGTCCTTTATAGGGGGGGGCTTTGGTTAAGTTTGTCTAAATGCATTGAAAATAGACAAAATTTCGAAAATTTTAATGTACTTTTAAAAGCGACTCATACATAGCTGCTAGTAAATTTAACTTCTTAGGGTTGTTAACGATACAAAATTTTTTAGTTACCAAATAAACAGAATATACTGTAGCGTTTAGACTTAAAAAATACTATTTCAAGACATTATCGTAATGTACAGAATTATTACGATATTTAGAGGAGATTATATTTTTACATGTATAATTTTTCTGTACGTTTGTTTGTCACAGAACTTCTCTTTGATTGGCCGATTTTTATATAAAAATATTGTGTGTAATTGAATGGATCCCCGGATAGTGTACCTTCATAATTGAATCCTGTAGATAACGCTGAGATCTATTTGGAGAATTCTTTTATATTTTCAATACACAAATATCTGCCGGTGCCGCTAGTTTTTATTACAAATTTGTTAATTTTATTTACATTAGTGAATTTTAGATATAACAATGTATTTATAAGTCAAGTACCATTATGATAATGAATCATTTCCAGTCATTTTTGGTCTCAACTTTATATATTGACAAATTCTTTTAGCTATGTGCTGAAGAGTTGACTTCTGAACTTCATATCTTTGCATAATAACCCGTGGGATTATACATCACAAAAGTTTAAAGGTCCGATTGGTGAGTTTCAATTACACACAGCCCAGAACTGTACGTATTGGTTGATATATCCTATTTCCTGTTCGGCGCATTCCGCCGGTTTCACAATTGCCACCGTAACTCGGTCGACAGCACAATTTTATTCTCCGAGCGGAATTTAAAATTTTTGAAACAATTAATTGTTTTTCGATATTTTATTGTATATTTTCAAAGTGGTTATTACTATTTTTATTTTATAGTATAATAGCGTTAAACATATATTTATTTATTAATGTTAAATTTAGAAAGATGACTGGTTTCTTGTAATGCAACATTGATACGACGGTCTGTATGTGTTTTCTATAAAGGAGAATGTCATGATAAAACTGTAGTATGGTGGTGTGGCATCTAATGCTGGCATAACTGTCTCCAACGGACTATTCGAAAATTTATCGCTTAATATTTATATACTAATTGATATGCGCGACTTCATCTGCGTCGGTTATTACCTTAACAATAAGTTTTATGTACAGAGGAAACAACATAAGCACCACACCGCTTGCCCCATTTCTCTACAGCGAGAAAATACCGCTAAACACTACCCGTTAGGTTATATTACGGCAGCTGTACTTTAGAACCCGTCCCTACTTAGTTTAACTTGAGACGATACAACGCCACATTTGCAATTAAAAGCGATATACTATGATGATATGTATATAACAACTCTCATCAATCCATCAATCACACAATAACCCTGTCTATGGGATTTCCAGACGACATAATGAATACAGTAAGGGTATAGAAAAATAGAACTGTATTATTAAGCAATCAAAATATGTATGAAAATAATTTTAATTACTGATTGATTCAAAATAAAAACGTTCTGATAAATTTAAAAGTAAAATAACAAAGAAATATAATATTATAAGCAAAACGATAAATATTAATTGCACGATTTACAATACTAAAGATATTAATCAAAAACTAAAGTAACTTTCATCCCTCTTCCAAGAAATAACCGGTAAGAAGTTAACCGACGATAAGGCATCTTCGGGCAAAATTTCGTTTAAAAATAATATCGAATTTACTTTAAATTATGCTTAAGTGTAATTAAATCGATTTTCTGTGAAAACGCGGCAAAATGTTTTAAGTACCTTTGAAAATGTGAAAATTATAGGTAATGTATTTATTGATATACGAATCTCTCACGAAATAGTAAATAGACAGTCGGTGTATTTTTACTTTAAAATTAGGATTTTGTTATCGTCGACGCTTTTAGTAATTTTTATTCTAAACGATTACTGCGCTATAATGGCTAATATTTAACGGCATTTTTAAAATATTGCTACGTAATGTACGTACAACCGGTTCACGGTTATATAAAAAAGACTGAACGGAAACTATCCGGTAGTTTTTCGTGATGCGCGCACAAAGGCACACATCTACCATTATATTTATATAGATAATAATTTTAGAAATTATAAAATCAAGATGCGGTGATGTATTTTGTGTAATAAACACGAGCCGAGCTGCAGGCATTACTTGTATGTTACAATCGACACACGAAATGAAAGTGCATATTTATCTTTTGCATATGCGTAAATGTAGTATAGGGTTTTTCTTATGGCCACCAAATAAAATCCTCGGTGTCTATTGTTATCCAGAGAATCTAAGTAAACGCATTTTCACCAGTCAAATCTACGATTGTATTGAACCGGTGCCGTTTAAGACATAGTGAAGGTTTCTCTAGAATAGAAAACCTAAAAGCTACGTAAAGGTAAAGAAGGCCAATGAATCGGAAACAGTACCGTTGTCGGTATGTTGTCAGATAGATTTAACGTGTACGCTGTCAATTCGACGTATGCTTGAATTATAAGTATAGGCCTCAATTAAGTTGTAAAACATCTACAGCTTAATTCTTGTCTGTCTATCTTTTTGTTGGTTGGTGTATCTGCAATTTAAAAATCACTCTGCTAATTTACATGACTCATTCATGGTCAACTTTATTGGTTATGATTTATTGTGTGTTTTGTAACATTCTAAATGTCAAACGCGATTCTAGGAAACATTAATTTTGATAAGACCAAATAACTTCCTTGTCATAACTTAATGTATTAGTTCCCTGTCCAATTTAGTCTCATCGTTTAAGTTTTGAAGCGATGATCGCTCAGTGGTTACCGTATTCGTAGACCGCGTCGATTGACGTAGCTTCGAACCCTTACGAATGAGCTGGTGCTTTCGGTGAAGGAATACATTGTGATGAAATTATAGCATGATAGCTTTTTTAAGCCCTCTTGGCAGTTTAAGCTGGAAATCTGACATCAAGCACCTATAGATGTGTTTACTAACATTGAGCGTGATTGTGAAACGCTATTATAAATAATGTGCACAAAAAACCCCGGTAATAAAGCAAATCATCTATATATATATAAATTCTCGCTAAAACTCGAGAATGAGTAGACTGATTTGGCTAATTTTGATCTTGAAATACTTGTGGCAGTTCAGGGAATGTTTAAACGGTGAGAAACATAAATAATAAGTAAAGGAAAATACTAAAAAAAGATAATTTAATTTTCAAATACAAAATGTACCTAGCTATGAAACATTTGATGTCGTTTGTCAAATATTTATAGGTGCGTTAAAAATTTTGTTTGTTACATAGCTGTAGTATGAGGTCTCCGATCTCTTTAGTCTGTTTTGTTGGAATACAAAACAGTTCTATTTCAGAAATATAAATAGAACATGAGAAAGCTTTAAATCGATTAAGTGCATAACTGTATTGCATTTATAATGTACTAGCGGCCCGCTCCGGCTTCGAACGGGTATAAAATATATAGCCTATGTCATTCCCTGAAAAAATGATTAAATCGACCCAGTAGTTTTAATTTATTCATTACTGCCCGTGGCCCGCACGCGTTAAATTTGGAGTAACCTCAAAAATAACAGTATTTCTCCACTATTTAATTTATGTTATTATACATATAAACCTTCCTCTTCAATCACTCTATCTATTAAAAACCGCATCAAAATCCGTTACGTAGTTTTAAACATTTAAGTATATATAAGGATATATGGACAGAGTAAGCGACTTTGTTTTATACTATGTAGTGATAATATAAAAAAAAATGTATTACATTTTGGCCACATTTTACACAAATATATGTAAGTGATACGAAGTTCACCGGGACATCTAGCTTTAAATAAATCTTTAATAACATTTATTTAGCTCCAGGCACATTGGATCCGACTGCATAGTTAGTTTTTTCTACATTACTAAAATCATTGAATAAATATATATATGTTTGAAATCAAAGGTAAAAAATAAACGCATAGAATTTATTTAAGCTTCTGGAAAAGTCACAAATGGCGCGAACCGTGATCAATCAAAGTCAAGAACGTAACGGATTGAACATTATTTTAAGCCGTACTAAAGCAAAAGTAATTGATGAAGCCTATTAAAGGACAATGGGACACCAGACTTATGGTTGTATAACCCTATTGTAAGGGTGAAATATACGTTGTGAGGACGCACGCAATAATATATTGTCACAGGTATCACAGGATCCAAAAGTGTATGTAAAAAATACAAACCCATTTTTGTATAACGATGCTCATTACTGATAGTTATTACTATAATCATGAAGAGTAGAGGTAGAAGGAGTAAAAGTAGTATTTTTTGCATTAAATATTATTGCCTTTATACTATATTAAATTTAGATGGTGCTGCCGGAGTAGAAGGTAAGATATGATAGAACGTACTAATCATTTTATAATTTACTAGCAGGCCCGGCGGACGTTGTGCTGCCCTGATGATAAAAAAAAGATATACTTATGTGCATGAAACGCTTAAGGCGGCTTGACTTTTTCCGATTCTTTCATCAACAATTATCATTATATTTCAACTAATTTACGACATAATTTTGACAAATTATATACATAAACCTTCCCCGTCAGTTACTCTATCTATTGGTGAAGACCGCGTGACAATCCGTACAGTAGTTTTCGAGTTTATCACGAACATACAGAGAGACAGACAGACGCGGCGGACGACTTTGTTTTATAATATGTAATGATATATATTCGGTAGTGTCACCTGTAATATTAGTATTTATATAATTAAAAGACTAGAAATCATGCATTCAGGGATTAGAAATTATTACCCTTAAATGCTACAACGAAAGTCTATGCAGAATACGCTCTTTCAAATATTTTATGAAGAATCGTAACAACACATTGACTACTGGTCTCTTAAAGGTTCGATGTATTTAACTGCCTTTACAGTTAAAGTTAAAGTTAGTTAGTTAGTAAGTTAGTAAAGCAAAAGTTAAAGTTCGATTTAGGTTAGTTTCTGTGTACGATGTGCTACTAACTAAAATCATATCACTGCTTTATGCTCCTATCTAAAGCGTAGTTATATTTATTTGTTTTTTATTTTTGTATGTTTAGTCAAAAAATAGAAACAGACAGGATTCACTAAAATGCATAAAACAATGATTAATTTGTTATTTATTCGAAAACCATTTCATCATTTGTTTTATAAAAATGCGTACACGATAGATAATGCACCATGATTTATTAGAAAAAAAATGTAATCAATTTTTTTTTCAGAGTAGTAAATGTATTCAAGGTAGGTGTTCACTTTTCTATTCCTATAATAAAAATATAAACGAGCTAAATTTGTGCTTCAAAGTTGTCTGAGGAGTTTTAGAAATTAACAGACAATTTAATAATTTTTAAAATTTTGTCTGGTCGTGTGTACTCGCTCGTATCACTTGAACACTCCTGGACTGACTTTCATGGAATTTTTCAAGATCATAATTTATAAACAGTAGTACGTATGAATTGATTTTTTACATATACCTATATTTATATATAAGACTTGTTGTTGCGGGAAATGATTACTTTTTTTTTTTTTTCGAACTGACCTACACTGTTAGCCTGGCAAGGCCACTACAGTTCCACCGAACTAATAGGGAAATGATAATATAAAACAAAAAGTACTTTATGAAAAACAATTTGTAAACATTTATTAAATATTTATCTCGCTATGTGAAACTAAACATTAATCCAAATTCAGTCAAGTACTCCTAAGGGCCATACACCATAGTACATCAAGGCGACTGATGGTAGCTAATCAGGCTAATATTTGAAACTATTTTACCCCAATAAACTAACCTTTTCGGAAAATACTATTGTTCCTCCATAATGTGGTACTTTGTTATTTTAATAAAATGCTGAAAAGAGAGAATCCTGTAAATTCAGTTACTATATATGACTAACATTTGAAACGTTTTGATAGTATATGAAGTAGTACTATGACAATACTAACAGAAAACCATATATAATACCCGGCTTTTGATTCGCCGCGTCGGGAAAAAGAGTGAGACGGCCGGCTAAGATCGGTTTGCTTCGGGGTTTTTAGAGCGTTCTCTCTGTAAACAAAGGTAACGCTATAGAAAACTGAACTTAACCGGAGTTCTCTACGATGTGCTAAATAAAAAACCGGGTATTGCACATCAAGGGCAGCCAGTAAATAATGAGAATTGTTTGGCGAATTGTCACATCGTACCGGGTTAGCCGAGAACTGGATATAACGGTGAAATGGCGGCAATATCCACCGCTGTTATATAAACTTCAATACATAATTTATGGTTTCATTCACAACAATATTAATCTTATATAGAAATTGTCGTTCTGATTTAGACAGTAGTATTATTAAACTGACATTTTACGGTGGTTTTAAGAAACCACTTTAAGATCATTTTTGGTTCGATCTTCGTTAACATGTTTTTATTTACAAATTGTTAAATAATAATAACTAATAACGATTAGTACAACGAATAATAATGTAATGCGTTATTACTACGCAATGAGTAACATATTATTGAAGACATAATTATTCAGTTGTCCATTATTATTATTGAAATGACAACGGTCGATCAGTGTTACAGCAACGAATGAACAAGAAAACATTATGTAACAAATATAGGTGCGAAAAGGAGATTTTCACGTAGCTCGTACACATAGTCAAGACACAAACAACGAATACTTATACAATTAGCGTATCATTATTACAAATTGTATTACGACACAAAATAGTAACAAACCGAACAGCAGAATAATTGAGAACACAGTTGTTCATAAAAATAATTGTTGTAAAATAACGCGACAACGTTATTCGTTATACGCTATATAGCCGTTATTACTATCTATACTGATAACTACTCTTGGGGATTAATTAATAATGTAATAAATATTATTCAATTATCATCGAATTCTCATTGATCTATGTGGTCATTAATAATAAGAACCAGTCTAGAACATATTAGGCTAAATTAAACATCTAGTTGACCTTTAGAGATAATAAATGTAGTAAAGGCAGAACGAGATCAATATTCTATTAGGTATAAGGGTTGTGACATAGAATATTGTAACTTAGTGAGTAACAAATGGAATGACAGGAGGGAGATAGTACGGTAACGCATTTTATTGACTCAAGGGGAAGTTGTATAAAACTATAATAAGACCAGCCGTGTTATATGGATCCGAGTGCTGGCTACGAAAGAGACGGATGAGAAAAGATTACATGTGGCAGAAATGCGAATGTTAAGATGGATGTGTGGTGTAACAATGATGGATAAGATTAAGAATGAGTATATCAGAGGAAGTTTGAAAATAGCACTAGTGACAGAGAAGTTGAGGAGTAGTAGGTTAGCATGCTACGGGCATATTATGAGAAGAGATGAAAGTCATGTAACAAGAAAAGTTTTGAGTTTGAAACTGGACGGATATAGGAGTAGAGGAAGACCGAAAAAGGGTGTGGATGGATTGTGTGAAAAACGATATGTGTTTATAAAGTGTGAATACTGAGATGACATCTGACAGAGGAGAGTGGAAAAGGAAAACATGTTGTGCCTACTTAGGTGGGATAAGAGTAAGATGATGATGATGATGCTGTACTCATAGTACAGACTATATTAGCTCGCTTCAAACAGAAAATACTTGTATATCGTATCTCCCATACTAATGTCCTCACATTTCTTCGTCACTTTTCCATTAAGCTATAACGTGTTATTTCAAGTCACTTACAAGATCTCGCTTTTACTTAATTATATGTCTATGTTTATTGTTTACAATCGATATAAGCATCTACATATTTTTTAATTATGCATCCCTATTCAGAATGTAATCTGCCGTTAAGCGAAGGTTCAGCTCTAAAGCGTAGCCACTGGAACACGAAATTAGATGATAAATAACCGCGACTTTATAAGCGGGATCGCGGTTGTCGCAAAGTGCCCTGAGCGTACGAACGTCGGTTTAATAAAATTCAAATATTAAACCTTCTGTTAAACGACCGTTAGTTTAATTAAAAAAGCTGTAATAATATTTGTTTTTGGTAATTTCTATTTTAACTGTCTCAGTTCTTCTTCTTCTATATAAAAATAGTATGTCTTCTTACTAAGCTTCTAACTGTAACTAACTGATAGCCGACGTCCAGCTTAAATCGGCGGCCTAAAACTATAAATTTTTTGCCCACGACTTCCTGATATCACGTATGAGAGGACAAAGGATTAATGCAAGTTCATTGCCTAGAGGGGTTTAGAAATGTAATGATTTCGAGGAAATACTTAGTCCTAATAAAATACAGCAATGTATATAAAAATTAAATTGCATTTTATGTTTAATTCAATTATTGTTAAGTAATGGCGCAGTTAGGTTAGCACACTGTGCAAATTAAGTACATAATTGGAATATAACATTATTATATATTTGCCCGTTAAAAAAAATGTTTTTAAATAAAAAAAATTAATATGTCATATTATGTGTACTTGTAAATTAATCAAATAAGTTTAATATTTTCAATTTCAGGAGCAAAAACATAAAAATGGATTTTTATGTAAAAATATCGACTACTTTTCTTTCTCTCCATATGGCGTTAATTTTTGAATTTCACAGAAAAATAATTGTAGTGATTTTAAATATGAAATATTATTCTAAATATAAATAAAATACATAAATTTGCATGAAAATTAAACAAAAGACGAAAGTATATACGTATATATGTGTACGCAAATAGATAAGTTTCGTAAAATTGTGTTTTTGATTTTTTTTGTACTATGGCGTACCCATTTTAAAAATGTTATATACTCATGCTGTTGTTGATATTTATATATAAGGTTTGGAAAATAATAGTTTCGTAATTTATTTCGAAAATTGGTACAAATAGAAATTAAAACTAAAAAAAATGTTTCTTCAATGATCTTATGAAGCTATATAGCTCTTAATTTTTTTTAAACAAGCTATTACTAGCCCTCAAAATATATTAAAAGCTTAGATCAATCCGTTCAGTCAATTGTAAGAATTTTTATTTTTTTATATTCTGTTTTTTCTCGAAAACCAATAAAATTAAAGATCTGAAATTTCCAGAATGTTAATAATACCTTATTCGTCCCTATATATTCTTTAAGTATCGTTTAAATATCTTTCTGGGGCGGATTCAATATGTTTATGTGCTCCTCTATGGCCTTTTGCTCTTTATTGCCTTCCGCTTACCCTTATCCCACCTAAATAGAGTCGGCACAACATGTTTTGTCAAAAAGTTCACTTGCGGTGTGGGCCTGTGTGGCGCCTTCTCCTTACAAGTCAACGGCGAGTCAACTAGACTTACAAAAGTTAGGGGTTTTACAGAGCAAGTTCTTAATTTTTAATATTATTTTATATAAAGATTTTCACGCTTCCTGAAACTGCCACCCCGGTTTACCCCCTCCCCTATCTGACTTTATTGGATATTACGATTAAATTAAAAATTTGTTTTTATAGGTAACCGTACAAAAAAGTAGAAAATTTTTCTTAAATATCAAGTGTGTACTGATGCTACAGATATATAAACTTTATGATAAATAAATGATTTATGATAATGGTTTACGATAAATAAGAAAAAAAAAACAATTTTTGTTTAAAATAAGAATTAACATATCAACAAAATAATTACCTAATTACATTGTAATTAAATGTGTGGGAGAGTAATTACTTAATTATTAAAATGAATGGGACAAAATTATTTAATTTTTGTATCGTCATCATTGGTCCTTTATAAGTGTGCTAAGCTTCATTTTCAACTAACGTTTACTAACTTGATGAAAATCACAGTAGATTCAAGAAACAATTGTTGAAATTTCGCAATAGTATATTTCTATTTAATTTATACTACTACATTAAAAAAAGTATAAAAAATCAATTTAAACAATGTTACAACTGACACCCGTTGAATACCTAATCGATTTCACGAAATCTTTTATATAATTAACCAAGAAGTGTTTTAGAAGTACATCAAGAGAGTGCCTTTTCCTATACATCACGAAGTAGGGTTCATCAAAATCGAAGGAAGGTATCATTGATTTTTACACTCGGGTAGCTCTTTAGGAACGCAGACGTGACCGGCTCTAAATGTTCACGCTGACCCTTAAAATGGGCCGACATATATTATGTATATAACATACAAGTGAGAGAGTGTAGTCACTCGTAAGTTTGGATAAAAATAAAAGGTGAAGATTCATCAACGTTTTTTTTTAAATACACCGAGTGAAGAAGATGAGACAATATCTTCTATTTACTGTACGACCATGTAATGAAAGGACACATTCAGTGTCTATTCTGTCATTATACTTTCAGAACTCTCTTTTGTATAAATGAAGAATTAGAGAGCACTCTATATACGGATGAAGGTTGTACGAAGGTCACATAGATGACATTTTTTTCCGTTTTCTGTTGCTCTAAACCTACTTTTTTCGCTATATGATATCCTCCCCCCAAAAATTCCCCACCTCTCCTACATGAAAACTCTCCTAACTCTCGCCTTCTCCCCTTATACTAATCTTGTAGGTAAATTCATTTCCTTAGACCGCCGTGAGCGGGGGGTGAAGATTCGATCCCGCACACCCGTCGCGATTTTTCTTGTAACAACTCGAGCCTAGGTTGTCCCTCGGTGTGGAGCCCTCGAGTATGTTACTCGCGCGAATACAATGATTCACACTTGTTTTTCATTTACACGATCACCCCACACACATGCACACCTAGGCACACAGTGGTGGGCTGTTTTTTTGCCCTTTTCGGACTAAAATAGGTCACATAACACAGTAGTCAGATACCAAATACACATATACATTCGTGAAACATGCATGGTCACACAGGCATTTTTCACGAATTCATATATGTGTATGAAATGGATAGATAGCTTAGCTAGCTTAGTTAGGTCGGAAATCCGGCGACAGCTCAAGCCGAGGTGCACCGAGTGCCCTTGAGGTGTACGCCTAAGAACCAATCGGGTGAGTGCCCTAAGCGCTCCCCTTAGTATTCCGGTGAAACTGTGAAGGCCGAAATGGCTGGCAGTTTAGGTCAGTTCGAAAAAAAAAAAAACATTTCCTTAGATAAAATTAAATGGGGAAAAAAATTATTTAGTTTCAGTGTTAATATCTACGTTTGTACCAGTCCTACTTACTAACAGTGTGTCTTGTCATTGACTTCTTGTTTTAGATGTGGTTATTTTTCAACTGGAATTGACATTTTAGTTTTTTCAACTTCCGTTCAAAAATGTTCTTGTTGTTTATTTATTACGTGGATTACCAAACATAAACTAAACATGACACCGACTGAATCGTGGATGAAGAGAACAGGTGTCAATAAAAAAAATGGTATTATATCTCACTCACTTTCTTATATGGAGATTATATTCCCTTTTCCTTGCGATTTTTCCAAACATATTCTTTCAAACAAAACTGTTTGTAATAATTACAAATACGACAAACAAAAGAATTCAACAATTAATTTATATTCATACAATTTACGTAGTTTTAAGTTTTTATTTCTTTATCGATACACTTGCATACCATTTAACAATATAACGAGTACGACGTAGAGTAGGTGCTTAAGAAACGAGCATTTCTATTTATGGAAGGAGTTTTCTTTAGAGGTTCTTAGTACAGCGAGAATAACTGTCTGGGAGGTATTATTATCACATCGTATTTCAATGCCCTTTTTATAAATTTTTATCGCTGTTTATTTTGTTGCGATTGAATACTTATGGCTGGTTATGCTTTAATTTTTTATACTAATATGAATTAAATTTATATAATAGTAAATTGTCGTTTCGGATGTTTAGTAGTGGTAGAGCTACGCTGAAGCTATTACTGGCTTCAGAATGAATGGGTCGGCTCGCCCGGGGTAGTACCACCCTCTCACAGAAAACCGACGTGAAGTAACAGTGCGTGCACTGCTGCGTTTCGTTCGGTCAGTGAGAGCGCCGGAGGCCCATATATATTAAAAGGCCGGTAACGCACTTGCGACTCCCCTGGTGTTGCTAGTGTCTATGGACGGCGGTGATCACTTACCATCAGGTGACCCACCTGTTTGTTTGCCCCCTATAATATAAAAAAAAGAACATACATCGTTACAACTAAGCACTGAGCACTAAAGTCTTGGTGGTTACCGGTGGAATATCAATTCGATGTCCGTAGGTCGGAACCCCGGTATGTACCAACGAATTTTTCGAAATTTCAGTACCTAAAATATAAATTTGAAAAATGTTTTCCTTGTACCACCGTATGTGGGAAAAGTACAGAACTGTGGATTTTCTGAGTTTGAAATCACCAATGCGTCGTTGGCTGTCGTGGTGATTATGCCCATACCTTCCTTCGGATATAGACCTACGGCCTTGCAGTGGGTCCCTTACAGGCTGATGATGACTGAGCCATCTCAGTATAGTCTATATAACTATAGCATCCTTCACCTCTCACATTGGAATCACAAGAATATTTTAGGAAAAAATAAATCCGACTTAAAAAAAATCTATACAAAAAAAGGACACCAGAACCGAACGTCTTTGGCCTTTGTCCGACAGGCACCTACCTAATATTAGAGTCTTATAAATCTACTAATATTTATATTACTATGGATTTCCTATTCGATGTTGAGGAGTTCTCTACTGTAACTTCGAAATCCAAGGTCCAACGAATATCCCCGTTCCCAAAAAAAAATACAACCGAATTGAGAACCTCCTGTTCGAAATCGGTTAATAATGCGCACCATTTAAAAAAAATGGTTGTGTAAAGGTTATTACGTCACTTTAATAAATTACAGATATCAAAGTACCGTCTAAATCGGTTACACACAACACCACATCTTGCACCCAAGTATAGACGGAGCGGATCAATAGTTTTAATACTAGGTTCAAATCGGTTAAAAGTTTTCAAGTGTTTTTACGCGATTTAAAACGAAAAAAAAAACGTGGGATTTATATAGCAGATATTCATGATAAGATAATGCCTTTAATGTACTTTGTATGCATATAATTACATCGAATAAATGTAAAAATAATACATTTACAAGTATATATTTTTTCTTATTCACATTAGAATAGAAATAGATAAATCGAGAACTTCGTACGATCCGTGTTTGATATTATTTTCAGTTGAACAAATAAATATAACATGCAAATGTATCATTACGCCAGAAACAATATAACAGACGGCCATAACCTAATGAAATACGAGAGTGTTCTAGAATGGTCTAGTCAGCTAAAGCCTCGACAGCCAATAACATTTGTTCTACAAATACATTTTTACGAAGAAAACATGTCAGCGAATGCTACGACCGAGGGGCGACGGACGCTGGGAAAAATAAAACAAACATGTATTATGTGCATTATTACATTGTCTCATAGATAAATTAAAGCTAGGACGTCTAGATCAAACAATGAGTCCATTACTAGCATAACAATGGATTTAACAGAGGATAGGTATGGGTTGAATCTAATCTATGATATCTGTCGCCTTTCACACAATGAAATAAATTGAAAGAGTAAAGAAAATTTCAAATTTCATTAGTTGTATTATTTCCAAAGAAATGGATTTTATATACTTTGGTAAAATAGAGATATGTCGGTTGAAACGTATCTATTGAGATTGTATTTCAATACATACGTTTAAGATACAAAATAATTTATGATATTTATTTGTAACCACTTCGTAAAAGGATACGTAAAAGGATAGTTAGTTGTATGGAAAAATTGTGAACCGAATTTTTTGTATATCGATAGGAAATTTTGATAGCTTGCTTCATATATAAGTTTAGGAAATTAAATATATTATTTATCATACTGTGTCTATGATTTGGGACTTGTCATTATTACAACTAAATGACAAATTATTGAAGACATCGTTATTCTGCTATCCTTTTTGCTTTATTATAAACGTGTGAGCAAGAGAGCATTACGCGTCAACCAACAGCTGTGAAAAGCATTTTATTTTACTCATATGCGATACGAACAATGAATCATCATCGACTTACCCTCATCCCACCTAAGTAGGGTCGGCACAACATGTTTTCATTTTCCACTCTCCCCTTTCAAATGTCATCTCAGTATTCACACCTTTTGTACACATATCATTTATCACACAATCCATCCACACCTTTTTCGGTCTTCCTCTACTCCTATATCCGTCCACTTTCAAACTCAAAACTTTTCTCGTTACATGACTTTCTCATAATATGCCCGTACCATGCTTTTTTTTTTTTTTTTTTTTATTAACGTGGGGAAATACCTTAAGGATACCCATCCTCCCGGGGGAGAGAATGGGTTATGTCCGATTCGCACGGACTAAAACCCCACGGTGTACCGGCCACCGCTTTAAGTTGGGGCGGCATGGGACCGAATGCCCGTACCATGCTAACCTATCACACCTCAACTTCTCCGTCACTGGTGTTATTCTCAAACTTCCACTGATATACATTAGTATATCAGAATGATCCTATCCATCTTGTAGTTACACGACACATCCGTCTTAAATATTGCGAAGACGATAGAAAGTGCAAAATTATCCATTAAAACCAAAAAAAAAACATTAATAATAAGCAATAAGTTTGTCAAATAATGTTATAAATAAAACAAAATATAACAATGATTTAGTAAAATGAATAAGTAAGAAAGATAAGTGAAGTAGAAAAGTCAAAAAACATTTCCATCGCTTTTAAGACTTAAAACTAAATATCGTTGACATTCTGGTCTATGACATACAATAAAAAAGTAAAAATGTGTCTGTACTTACAATTATAAACATTTAAATCATTTTTAGTAATAACTGTCTGTCTCTCTGTTTGTTTGTGCATTAATCATTGCTAAAGGACTGCGTGTATGATAAAACGCCACTCAGAAAATTATAAAGCATTTCCTCGAGTGACGTTTAGTCTTTATTTCATCAAAATCGGTTATTTCTATTAAAAGTTATTGTAATTTGAATGATAATAGTGAAGTACAAGAAGAGAATAGTGTGTAAGTAAATGCATCTCAGTGTGATTCATAAACCAAATTTTTTTTTTATAAAATCGCAATAAATAAATCGATAGGACAAATTTACGTTAACGCGAGCGAAGTCGCGGTCAAAAGCTAGTTTATAATAATTTACTTATACGGAAAATACGACATCATTACAATATAATTAATTGTTAACGTAAAAAAACATGAACCGAATTTCTGCAATGTTTACGTTAAATGGAACGAGGGTCACCGATATGGATGGCGTTGTGGTAATAAATGAAAAACGAATCAATCACGTAAACCTTATATTTCGAAGCACCTCCGGGATCCATACAACGTATTGCCGTCAAGAGTAGTAGTGGCCATATCCCGAGGCGACATTTTATTTAGCTATTTATTTCTTTAATAATCCTACCAAGTGAGATCGTGCAGTAAGTGTGGGACGTTTTGAAATATTATATCCCTATTTATTTTATACAAGTTTTATACGAAGAAAATGTTTTTTTTTTTTCGTTTTAAGAAATTCCATTGTAATGTTTACGACATTTACACGTTCATAGAAGTGACCCCGAAGGCAACATCAAGAGTCGGCTTTCGATGAAATGTCATAGTGAAGCTATCAGCATTAAGTTTTCTTTTAATGTTCTCCTATCTCCTTACATTATCAATAAAAAAATTACAAGTGCTACACTATATTTTAATATGATGTAATCAAAACAAAAGATATGTATGTATGTATGTATTCCTTTTTTTAAATCTAGGACAATTAAAGCAAATGGCGACTAACCTCAAATTAAGATTAAGGAAGTAGCCCATATCATTAGGATTTCAATGTTCTTTTTCTCTTGAAGCAAGCGAAGTAATTAGATTAAATTTGCCTGCATAACCGTTGGAAAAGGACACTTTTTCAAGAGGACATTATTTATCAATTTTATACAGGGCGGCGCATTTATTTATAAACGTCATGACTATTCTGTTGTACCTTAAATATGGAACGCTCAAGCAGTTCCCGGCAAGAAGGTGTGGGAAGAACATCGTCGGGTTTGAATCAGTTAGCATCTGATATACTTTACCTGCATTCCTCGACGCAGATTTGAGTATTAACTGATATCCGCGACTTCGTTTGCGTTCTCATGCGCATGTGTAGCACACCGCTTGCCCCATATCTCCACGGCATGAAAAACATACATCGCTGAAGGCGTAGTACTTATAAAGTCATAGTTTCTTAGAATATTTATATTAAATGAAAAAAAAAATAGTCCGTGGTTCAGCTATATCTATTGGCTTTTCAATGATAACCATCATCAGAAATAATTATATTTATATACATTTCCTCACATAAAAATAAAGTGTTGTAAATATTCAAACAAAAATTACTACCTCACATTACCTGACAAAATATATAGAAATACTCGAAGTTTGGTAGCTTTAATTCAATATTATGTTTGAAATTTCCTCCCCTAGCAATATATAAAGCGGAAAATTACAGGAAATTATCATTATAAAGAAAGTAAAGAATCGATTGTTATTGAGTAAAAAAAATTGTAACTTGTAGAAAACACTTTATCGACTGTTGTTGAATCAGAGGGATGTTATGCAAATATGAGGATTTATAGCGGACGGATAGGACATTGCCAAATGTAATAAGAGTGAAAAGGGTTCGACATCAGAAATATTGTAATAGTGTCTTCGGGAATTACTGAAATATCGTATATTAAATCGTATAGCTTTAGTATCAATTATATTTTGTATTCATTTTAATCTAACATATATATGCTAAGGAAGGAAGGATGCTTTAGGAAACCCTAAATGATATTAGAAATGCGAGTGTGAGTGTATTAATTACTCCACCGATAATAACAAAATTTTGCAAACACATTGTCAAGGATACAGAAAAGGGCATGGGATAAAACGAGCAAAGCGAACGAAAAAGCGGGTCATTTCTGTTAAAAAATGAATGTATTGTTTAGTTCACGTTGTCATACTGACGTGTTTTTTTTTTCGGTGATTTCTAATGTTGCCCGTCTGGCAACAAACTTGAATTATAATAGTAACGAAACAGTAGATGTTTTTTATTCCGATAATTCCGATCGAGATATTAGGATAGCGATAAAATAATTGTTCAGTCATCGGTTTTCTAAGTCGTGTGCAAAATTTCAAATTACTCAGCTGTCCCGAAATAAGCATTAAAATAATTTGTTTATGAGGTTAAATTAATTTGAAATATTTCAATACATAGACACTTGTCATCATCATCTTACCCTTATCCCACCTAAGTAGGTAAGTAGGGTCGGCACAACATGTTTTCCTTTTCCACTCTCCCCTGTCAAATGTCATCTCAGTATTCACACTTTTTATACACATATAATTTTTCATACAATCCATCCCCATCTTTTTCGGTCTTCCTCTACTCCTATATCCGTCCACTTTCAAACTCAAAACTTTTCTTGTTACATGACTTTCATCTCTTCTCATAATATGTCCGTACCATGCTAACCTATTACTCCTCAACTTCTCTGTCACTGGTGCTATTTTCAAACTTCCTCTGATATACACGTTCTTAATCTTATCCATTCTTATTACACCACACATCCATCTTAACATTAATACATAGACACATGTAAGTCAAGCGAATAGTTAAAGAAAAAAGTGATTTGTAATTATTTGTTTTAAGTATTCTTTTTGTTTACAGTGAGAAACAAGCGGTCCTATGTATCATGAAACTTCCATATCGTGCTAACAATATCAACCACAATATTTCAAAACGTGCTATCTTTTGTTCTATCGATCTCGATTATCTTTTGTTAGTATTTATCAACAGAATGCATTTTAGATAAAAGCTTTTCCAGTTCAATATACTGAAAACACTCTCCTCAGTATTTATTTATTTATTATCATGTGAAAGTTGAGACAAACTAAAAAACATAATTATAAAACCTTTACAACCTTTGCGCCGTCTTTATTTTCAAACGGTAGCCATATTGCAAAAGCGATAAATCTGGAAACACACGACACCTTTTTTACTTTACAAACATATTGAGGTATAAAAGTAAACATTTTCCCAATTTCGTGTATTTTATTGGATACTGCGGTCACGACTATTACTTTGTGGATGACGTAATATTAAAATTGGACGTATTTGTATAGATAACGGTTATATAATAAAATCTATTATAACAGGTTATTTGATACAACAAATTAATAAAACTAAATGCGCAAAATCAAAAATACTTTATTCAATTGAATCCCTAAGAAGGCGCTTACGAACGGAAAACAGCCCAGTCGTCGAGAAGAACCGGCGAGAAATTCGATCGGGTTTATCTTTTTAACACATATATAAATTACATCACACGTTACAATCGTTTTTAGTGGATGCACAGAGAGGAGTCAATTCCAGACGTCACCATCGTTCACATATTGATCCACTCTATCATATTGCCTTTTACCACCAAAACCCGCTTAATGTGGCATTTAAACTTACAGTCCGGGAAATCGGTCATATGCTTAAAGACATTGTTAAAAAGCCTAACAATATTACCTAAAAACTGTTGCTGATTTTAATGAGTCTAAAACACGGGACGACTAGTTTCTAGTATTTAGAATTAGATCATGCCGGACTAAACTACACCTGCACAAGTATCTAATACTATAGATTTAGTAAAAGACCGGCGTGTTTTTAATAATAGGAACAATGACAACTTTAACTGTAAATGGCAATAATAGTAAAGAACATTGAATAAAAATTGTAGATTATAGAGATAGGGATCAAATAGAGAGTTAAAACTCAAGGCTTCTACTCAACGATAGTAAGAAAAGAGAACTATTACCATCATTAAAAAACAAAAAAAACAAACTATATAGAAAATCGACTGACAAGATAGATAGATAGATAACATAGATAGTTGTGAATATTTATTGTTGCGGACAGCGAGCTATACGCAGAACATATAGCGTGATTTGATAGTTTTAAGAATTGTCCGAAGTAATATATGAAGGTTAAGTTTTTACTTTGTCACCGAGCACGCAAAATCGTGTAATTTATTAGAGATAACTTTTCTTAATGTCAAAGGAATATATGGTAAGCGCCACAGAGCGTGATGCCGATACGAAGAAACGACATCGACACATGTGAGCATTTAAGCCATTTGTTTAACGCATTCTGACGGGCTCTTCCTAAGGGGTCTCGGACCAGCCGATGCAGAGATGAAACGTGAGAACAGACACGCAGAGTGCGCTCTTTGGCGGATCGCAGCGCCGAAGCGCGCAAATAAGGATTACGAAGGGACAACGAAACAGTAACAGGATAGAGTTTAATCAGAACAAACGCATAGATTAGTAGACAGCAAACCACGAGGAAATTCTATTGTCAAAAAAAATCTATAAGCGACGAGACAACGCTAAATTGTACTATACAACTTGTAATGTACAATTAGACTGAATTATAAATATTGCAGATAGAGCTAATTTACAACCAGCTTGTATATATTCACAATAATTATCTTATGTAACACGGTATTTGGCATTCATATTTTGTATAGGTTAACAGACCAGCTAACCTGACCAATATTAAAAATTCTAACAGCAAAAAATCTACCACTACTTAATCACGACGTTTTCTTGCGCCGAGAACTTGTCTTTCCATTCAAATCCACGTGGATCAATGGAATGTCCAGCTTCAGAGGGATCGTTGCTTCAAAATACTATTTAAACTTTACACGTTAAGCTTTTCGTATTATAGTTTGAGAGTGTAACCACAGGGGGTTTGAGAATGTTTATGTTACGGTTAGACGCAGGACCGGAAGGGGATTTGTTATAGTCAACAATCGTTAAGCACATACTGTGAGTTTCATGACACCCTGTGCGAGGTGGTTTGTTTACTCCTAAATTCTCAATATTAAAATCATATTTCAATATTTAATACTGTACCAGTGGTGGTATACTGGTTGAAATTCGACTATAATAAAAGCTACAAACTTTTTCTATACATTAGTATAGATTGTGGGTTCTTCTTTTTGATTTCCTTTTTCATTACTAAAAATTGTATTGAGTATCGTACGAAAATTTTTGGCGGGATTTTAATCTCTCATGTAATGGATCTTAAATTTTATTAATAATCTTGTATTATTTGACTCTATATTTTGTAATATTGGTGGTGTTTTATGTAATTTGTCGATTATTATGCACAAATGAAGTGGATGGGAAATAATACCACGGATCATGAATTCTGAGATGCCACAAAAACTCTATGGAAAGTTTTTACAAGGAAACCACCATTTGGTTAGAACATTGAAATTATCAAAAAATATTTACTCTAGAATTGGCAATTAATCATTAATAAAAGCCTGGAACAAATTTTTATAAGGAGAAAATAGCATAACACAAAAGAGATTAATTTAGTACGTGAAAATGGCAGTAATGGTCTTTGAAGAGCACTGGGTTGCCAACAATGAAAAAGAAAGAGTATCGTACAAATATTTTAGACATGTGAAGTGTGACGAATAGAGAGTTATAAAGAGAGGTTTCGACTCGGCGAAGACATGGAAAAAAACCAACAATTTCCAATTTTTTTTTGGCAACACTGAAACTCGTCATTTGTCACTAAGCAGAAAAAAAAACCAAATCGGTTATTAAACAGAGGCGAAAAAGTTACTGAATAGTTTTAACGTTACTCATTCATATAAATATGGATTTAAACTAAATCGCCAACTCTTGGATTCTGTTTAAGCAAAAGAGATTACAAAGCTTATTTAGCTATGTTGAGCAATTAAAAAAAAAGGTAGGAGAAAAACACGAGTACGCGTCACGTGTTAGTGAAGCGTCACCTATGACCTCGACATGCTCGTGACGTATTGCACTTGAGCCAGACTAGCGACGTGTAGTAATAACGGCCTATGTAAATGTAATATTGATATTTTGTATTGAACTTATGCAGCCCATGATATATTTAATTAAATATTAAGCTGTATAAAAATATATATAATTATTGCTCGTAGTACAAGCAGTTGTGAAAACTAGACTAATGTACTAAATTTAAATTTGCAAATTATGATATTAAAATAGTTTTTTTTTTTTTTTTGTTCTCATATTATAACGAACAGGTGGGCCATCTGATGGTAAGTGATCACCGCCGCCCATAGACACTAGCAACACTAGGGGAGTCGCAAGTGCGTTGCCGGCCTTTTAAATATGTGGGCCACCGGCGCGCTCACTGACCGAACGAAACGCAACAGTGCAAGCACTGTTACTTCACATCGGTTTTCTGTGAGAGGGTGGTACTACCCCGGGCGAGCCGACCCATTCATGCTGAAACCAGTAACAGCTTCAGCGTAGCTCTACCACCTACAAAAAATATAATTGATTGGGAAATTCAAAAAAGTACACAGTTATTATATTGTTTTTGAGTCCATATGAGCGGTTGTTTTTTTTTTTATATAAAACGACTACCCGCACCGCCAACTTAAAGAAACGTAGATGATTTATAGCAAAATGTATAGAATAAAAAACTTCTCCATGACAAAACCCTTAGATCTTCACAATTTTCATTGGGATCGCTTATATGGTATTGAACGTTATTCAAGCATTCATATGTTATACTTTGTGAGTGCTATTGTCATCTAACAACGACGGTCGGTAATAAACAAATTACATATACTAGCATCCAAAAGTAATTCTAACTGTTCATAGTATTTTAAAGCTAAATAATAGCTTATAATAGTAAAGCTTATAATAGTTAGTTTCGTGACGTAAACAAAATAATTATTCGAACGTCGAAGATTAAAATTCTCAAGACAAGTATAACGGTGTACTTAAATACCAAAACATAAAATCTATCGAGTTATTAGCGTTACTACGAAAAGAGTACAAGGTCGGGTAAATTTTTTAATTATTTTCATTTATAAATATTGTATTAACTCCTTCATATGGATATAATAAATCAATAAATAACATTTAATTTATTTTTTTGTAAATAATTTTTGTTCTGTGATAATATAAATCGACGATATCAATTATTTACTAGAGCTGGCCTATTTCTGTACAACTATTGACGTATATATCGTACTTGCCGTCCATTTCTGTCAGATATTCGTAAGCTTATCGAATTTATCAATATGTTTACTTAATCCTTTGTGGGGGCGATCGGTCGCTACCGATTATTTACCATGGATACATATGCTCAATCAAATTTAAGCGAGTACCTTCTAATATAATGTAAATGAATTTTCTTCGTTAAAATTAATTGCTTTAAATCAGAGGTTCCCAAACATTGTTGTCTCGTAGACCACTTCGCATGTTTTTCGCTTACTGTAGACTCTCACCCTCCCCCTACTTACCAGAGATAATTTTTTTTCATTGATGTAGATAGATATGTATTTATATTAGAAGGAAATATTATTTAAGTCTACATGTAGTATGTGTATACAGAATTGCTCCATTCATGGAAAGCCAAAATTAAACTCATGACCTGCTTAAATGTGATCCATTATCGTTGACCCCCAATTGCTTCTCATAAATACCCATTTTATGTATACCCGCTTATGAATTGTGAACGCCCGTTTTTTAGTCATGCTACCTTGGGGGTCCATCTGGACTACTCCGGGAACTAAGGATTTAAATCATCAACAGTCTGTAAGAGACCCCACTGCTACGCTATAGACCTCTTGCCGTAGGAATGTATAACCATAATCATAACACCAGCCCACGACGTACTCGTATTGGTGATTTCAAACTCTGAGAAATCCACAGTTCTATATTTTACCCAATTTCGGTGGTACTTCTAGAACATTTCTCAGGTATAGGTTTCCTCACCATGTTTTCCTCCACCGTTATCAGCCAATAGTGTTATCAATTTAAATTAGTAAAATGTACACGATTTCCAAAAAAAAAGTCTTGGTTACATGCTGGGTGTGGAGGGGTTTGACTATGGAGATCGGACTGATATTCTATCGGTCAAACACTCGACCGCTATGACTTCATTTGTATAAATGTACTTATTTATACCTATGAGCTTCAAATTAGAAGATAACCTCGCTTACTACATACACCCAGTTCTTGTCAAAATTGTACGACCAACAACAAAAATATTAAATATCATTTTTTTTTTATTAGAAACACAAAATCGATCAGACTAATTATTTGTATGAAATAATTAAAATCTAATTTATTACCTAATTTTACGTTACGTTCATTTAAACTCGTCATAGTACCTACTACTAACAAACGGCTATTATTTTGTTTTAATTATAGTTTAGAATATCGCTTCAGATGTATAATCAATTTGGAATAATTTTTATTTTTGGCAGCCATTAAAATTCCTTTGTATGGGAGAAACATGCTGAATATCATTTGATATATGATGGAAGTTACTGGTAAGTACAATAAATCTTACTTGTGTAAATTCATCACCGGATAAGGCGACGCGCCTACACTATTTGTCACATCTTGGGAGGGTTATACCCACGTGTCTTACATTTATTTTTATATCTGACCTACATACAAATGTCCAGTTAGTAAAAATTGATCGGGTAAATATAAAAACAATGTACAACGTATATTACGTTAAGTCAATTTGAACTTTTCCTTACTTTCATATTTTGTGATATCTTACTATTAGCTGAGGTGGATACCACATTTCTCCTACGGATAGTAAGCACAATTTCTAATACGAAACTTTGTGAATTACTAAAGATCTTTTAGAAGTCTAGTATTTTAACAAGAGCCCTAAAATACGTTTTTTTTGATAATTTATAAACAAAAATATACACAAACTAACACCATCCTAGGTTTAAGACTCGGTAATACCATTTTTTTTTGGGTATCAGTGTTAGGTTTTATAATAAGGTGTCAGAATATGTTACATACATTAACCAGTCGCTGGATAATAATAAACAGGAGTTAATATCGAAAATGTAATAAATGTAAATCTTGAACGATCAGTAGAAATAATTATGAACGAGGATAAGAAACAAGTTGTGTAATTTTAAAAAGAATATATACAAAAGATAGTAGAAGTAGAAAGAAGTAGAAGTTTCTCGTCTGCTCTATAGGACGATTGAGATTTATTCGAAACTAGTGGTAGTGTTTTAAAGGGTATACACTGAACAAAGCATTTTTTTATAGTGTCGGCACTAATGTGGTCCCCATTTTTACTATATCGAGTCCTTCAAACGAGGCGTGAACAGGCGATTTTGCAGGTTAGCGACGACAGTCGTTGGTGTCTAAGACTGACAGTCGCCCACTGTTTTTAGATTGTACCGTACTTTCCATCAGGTATTGTACAGTAATTTTACCGAACTAGTATACATTTTTTTTTATCGTCATTCCGATAGCTCACCGTTTACAGTGTGTTCGTGCATTTAAGGATTTTAATTGTTTACTTTAAATATAAATTCGATATCTATATATTTTCAATATAATATAACTTGAGTTCGAAAGAAAATACTTTATTAAAACTCCAATATATTGAAGACAATTAAAATTAATTTTGAATAACTAGCATGTGTGACACTTCAGTATTTCTAGCCAAGCAATAGTGATTTAAGCATGCTCTAGGCATAAAAGCCTCTTAACTATCTCTCAGTGCCTCTAACGAGACGGCGCCTACTGAAACGGCTTGTGCCTCGATGAGAACACTTAGACTGGACAACATGCGACAACTACATTCTGTCGTTTACTGCTTCATTTTAAACAAGAAATCTGCATCTTTTAGTGACTAATCTATATATAAATAGCCAAAAAATATATAACAGTTCAGTACTTTTTTCGCCTTTATTTGTCGACCGATTTTTGTTATTTTCTTTTGCTTGGTAGGTATTAAAGAAACACTGTAGTCAATAAAGAACACTTTAAGAAATAGTAAGTTTCATCGTCATACTGCATGTTATTTACTTTAGTTGTGGTTGTGACGATCGCACACAATGACTCTCTGTACGATTATTAACAACTGGATATACACTGGATAATGCCGAAGCGAGATAAACTAAAACAGTAATTAGTTGTGGTGGTGACGATTGCACACAGTGATTGACTGCAAATCTGTCAACAGTTGGATAAATACTAAATGATGCCGAAGCGAGGTAAACTAAAACAGTAATTAGTTGTGGTGGTGACGATTGCACACAGTGACTCTCTTTTGTTTTGTTATGTTTCGCGATCAACCAATACTTTCAAATTCATCTGCCAAGACACTTATTGTACACAATTAAATGATACCCATCTTCAGGTTGTGCTCAGATAAAAAAAAAATGTTCTAAACTCCTCACCGGGCAAATGTGATCTGAAAGTTATGTATTAGAATATAAAACAATGGAAAGTTCCTTTAAACTTATTTCTTTGATGTTAAAACAACGCTCCAACGAACAGTGGCTATAAATTTTATTTGATGCAAACTATCGCGTGCCAGCCCTCGATGAACACGACGGAACGTGAATTAAAACAATGTGTACTCTAACAAACACTTTGACTAATAAATATACTATATATAAATAAAAATCAATTAATAGTCTAGTGTATGTAAGTACATCACTTCAGAACGACATCACCTATTTGAGTAATCTCATTTTTTCTCGTGTTCCTTCTCACGACAATCTATGTATGAAAGAAAAGTTTTTGATAAATCGTACGGAAAAGTGAAAAAATTTGGGTTAAAAAGTCGATGAGCGAGTGAGATGCAAAATAGTAAGGAGTTTCTTAAGCATATTGATATATTGACGTTACGTTGCCATTTTATTTTTATCATCGTATTGTAAAGAGGAGATTTGGTATCATTTTCTGTATAATATATGTTAATCATAAAATAGCCAGTATATATACCACTTTGAATATCTAATTAAAACGTCACGCTAATTTCTTGGCACGAACGTTCCTACCGCCCTCCGCCCCCGTAACCCCGCACCGCACAACATGGCATGTCACACTGATCCTTCGTTCTCTCTTAGCCATACTTTTTGAATTACACTTTTTATCGTAATTGCTCCAATCCCGAAGGCCATAGCATGATATTAAATGACCCGTAACCAATTTTAATAGTTATACCATAAAATATATATTTTTTTACGTAACTGATAGTTGCAGAGATTAGTGCACTCAAACGAACAAAAAATAAACTATTTTAGCTTCATTCAATATTGATTCAAATGTAATGGCTAGAAATATTTTATTATTTATTTATACTAGATAAACCTTTAAAATAGAGCAATAATTATATTGTATTAATGAAATTCTTAAGGTCGTTGGTAAATAGAAAATCTTATTTAATTATTACCGAGTTAGATAGTACAATTAGAAAAAAAACTTGTTCGATTTTTTTTATTTACAATGCGACCGCATGTACTCTGAAGCTATGAATTAATTATAGCAATTAGGGTACCTATAATAAAAAAAAGGATCTGTGTATAATATATACGTGAGATTCATAAATTCGGATACGTTTTCACAAGTGACCATGAATTATAATTCACCGATAATGTTTTTTTCTTATACATCTTTATTTTAACTAGTATAATAAATACGAACATAAATTTGTTTGTTTATTATGCTTTCATGCATTAAATACTAAACTGCTCACCATAATATGGTGCGTACACGTTGTCGTGTGTATGGCAAAGGACGCAGGGTACCTTTCATACAGAAGGTGTTAATGTTCCCAAGGGACAGATTAAATCTAAATCAACGCGGGCGCAACCGCGGGCAGAAGCTAGCTTTTTCTATAATTCACTTCTAAATCGCAACAATATATCAATTTTATTTATAATAATACATAATCGGTATTCTTCTTGATTGCTATTCTACAATGTCACGTATTCTTAACTCAATTTACCTTTTAGTAATTTGAAACGAATATACGTATTGGGGATCGTGCCTTGATACTACTTTAAGAGCTTTATAAATCTCAGTTATAACTGGTAGAGCTTTCCGATTTGGCAAAACGTACAGTGCCGTTCAATGAATTTGTACAGTCAACCAGAACATATATGTTCTGGTTCGTATAGAAGAATTATGCCTTATGTTCGTATACTCAATAAATTAACACTTTAGGCCCCAAAAATGACGACAAATTTATGTGACCTCATAAAGAGATCTAGTTTACATACATACATTAAGGTAACCCAAAAAAAAAAATTTTTTTCCCAAACAGGCTCAAAAGTTTCTTTTGGATGTAAAAAAAATTCTGTGAAAAGATGAGCCCTTAATGTTAATATTAAGATTGTCCTCATCGCATTTTCTTAATTCCCATAAGAATAACATGGGAAAAAATATTATGCTCTTCTGATTTTTGTACCGTTCAAACGACTGGTTGACCGATAAATCGCTGTTCCAATCATTATAGAAAATTGAACGCTTTACAAAAAAGGTCTGATAACATTTTTTGATTTGTCCACGCGTTCAAAAGTTATTCAAGATCAAAGTTCAATTTTTCAAAAAGTTGACCGAGTTTTATAAATTACGCCGAAACTGTTGGTTTCAGTGTCAAAATATGGATCAAAAATTTTTTGGATCATCCTAACATACATATTATATCAATAAATAAGTAGTTATGTCTGTGTCTGTATATTTTATTCAAATTTCATCATCGGCTTTGTTCAATTAAACTCGGACCAAATCAAATCTGCCACCGGTTCGGAAAACAACGCCGTCATCGAGAAGAACAGCGAACAAACTCGATGTCGTGTATCTTTTTTTTATATGTATTTCTTAATAAGATATACGAGTCGCGTAAAATCAAAACTGGCAATGGAAGCCCGACCTATAATTTGATAATTTCAAACGAAAAAACTGATACATTCTAATTCATTTTAATTTAGTTCATAGCGAATATGCCACTAACGTTTTTGCGTGACTTTAAGCAGTTCGAAACATTCTTTACTGTTAAATAGTTATCTAAAATAGTACTCGAAATTCGGCTATTATTCATTCATTTTTTAGCTTTCATTATTTTACTGTACTTTCAAAAGGGTCTATAAATATTGTATATTATTAGACGTAAAAATTCTGTGATACAACGAATAGAGACTATTAAATAAGGAGTTTGAATCGATAATGGTGTAAAAGAGATACTGTTGTCAATATTTTTTTGAAGTGAAACTTCTTTAGAATCGTTGTGATTTCAAACCGGATGCAACGGAAAAACGACAGGTAAGAGACACAAATACAAAAATGTGTAGGATGAAGCCGGCAAAGAATGAGACAGAAATATACATACTGTTTTGAAGTGAAATAGTGAGCCAGAGCGAGAGAGCAAATGTCGGTGTGTATGTATATTGTACACTGTTTAATACTTGCTTGTATTTGAGCATTTAACGTGTGTTAGTATATGTGAAAAGTACGTGTACTACTTACTGTATACTGTATGCGGCTGCGCATTACAGCTTTTTAGTAAGAAGTCAGCGTGGTGTGTTATTATTTAACGTGTTTGTGAGTATTTTTATATCTTGTTTGTTGAACCTGAAAATTTGGAACTTGAGCAATAAATTAGGTAACATATGTTAAATAAAATATCTTTTAAAATGAATGAAAATACTTTCATTTTTAAACAAATAAACTTTGTAATTATCCTACCCTTGTTATATATATTTATCTCATTCTTTTGTCGATTTACTAAAGTTTCACTTCTATCGTGTGTAAATCGCACACACACCTTTTTTTTAGAGTAAGGTATTAGCGAATGAGTAAACAAAAAATCAAGCGAATCGGTTGGCCAACAAAGGTGAAAAATGTAGTGAACTGTTTTGTCTTGCCCTACAAATGTTCTGATTCTTACCGTCTACACATTTCATCGGCTTTGACTTTATACGATTCATCTAACAATATAACGCCCAACAATTACAAATAACAATCTATTTGTGCAAACATAAACACTTTCATGCCATTTGACAAGGAGATTACGTGAAAAAGGAAAAGTTGAAATATGTAAAGGCCGGAATAGTTTTTTTTTATTCGGCAACGAAGTCTTATGAATCTGACAGGTGTTATTATAAAAGTTCGAATAGGGATGTTATATTCTGGGTTCGATCGAGTGAAATATAATATAGTATTTGTAAAATTGCCGGGAGCTGAGACATGACAATCGTGTACGGCCAGATCACGAACACCATAGTAACACATAGTAAAAAATTGTAAATCAGTTACTTGAAGCTAATCACATGTGGTAGGGATGGTATACAAATAAATACACGCGGAATTATCGGCGTTAAAATTAAAAAAATACTTTATTCAATTTAGACCCTGAGAAGACGCTCATCAGCGTGAAAACTACTACCGGTTCGGAAAACAACCCACTTAACGAGAAGAACTGGCAAGAAATTAGATCTAATTTACCTTTTCTTTGCATACTATCTGTTACCCACGACTTCATCTGCGTCGTTTATTATTTTAACAATATATTTTATGAACAGAGGAAAAAACATAAGCATGACACCGTTTGTCACACTTCTCTGTGGCGGAAAAAACACATAATATAAAATGAAAAAAATGGCAACTGAATGTCAATACTGTAAATATTATTCAAGATATTAATTCTATCTTCTATCTCACTTCCTCGCTTACGTTTGTCTATGGAGTTTTTTGACTCAAATTTTTCATTCTTCCATTTTCTTTCATACACTACAAAACAAAATATAGTCAAATGGCTGCCATGGCCGTTCTTAAGTAACTCACTTACATACATTTGGCAATTGTTTCTTATTTGTATGCGGAATTAATTGGGATTCGGAAGTTGAGGACACCGAATCGGTATTTAACCGGAAGAACTACTCGACCACCGCGACAATTACCTGACAAAAAATATTGTAAGAGACTACAAGAATTAGAAAATCGATCGATCAATAATACACTAACCGATTATATATTTCAAGTAGCATAATATTGTTAGTTTCCGTGACAGCGAACAAGATAACAGACGGGAGATTGCATCGAAATCGAATATTACTATTGCGCCCAACAATATTCGAGCAAAATACACTTGGTACGTGAAAGACTGTTGACATAAATGGAACAGATAGATATTCACCTCGAACGGAAATTTGAACCATTATCAATCTGTATTGTATCAACGGGTCGCTTTATCTTACCTGGCGAGCGATGAAACCGATACGTGGACCTCATATCCGTTTTGGAATTAAACCTTTTTGGCTGAAATATTATATTATATACCTTCATCTTATAACCGTATGTAGGGTGTATAAATCGAAACGCAACTATTGCAACATTTTGTCAAAACTTTTGTTTCTTTTTAACCGATTACAAGAAAAGAGGTTCTCAATTCGGTTGTATTTCTTTTTTTTTACTCACCTCAGAACTTCGTCAATTATAAACCGATTAGGAAAATTCTTCTTTTATTGGAAAGAGGATATTTTCAAGGGATTTCTGTTGCAATTTATTAGCATTGGACCTTGCATAAATGTATGCGAATTCGAAACAATTCGTTAGTACGTGCCGGGGTTCGAACCTGCGGACATCGGAATGATATTACACCGGTCAAATCACTAGACCATAACGACTGTTTAATGTCAGTTTTCAGTAATTCTTAGAATATTAAGTTTTAAGGATGACAATACTTCACATAATATAATATCAAATGTTCGTGTAACTGTAATAATAAAGCACACGTACAGGTAAGCCTCATATGGCAGGATTTCTGTAACATTAATTGACCCTTGTTGTTATATTGTGACGAACCTATTCTGTGTGCATTTTTCTAATATATAAACTATATTACTGTGAAATTTTAACAAAATCCGCTTAGTAGTGTTTGTGTGAAAGAATATCCATCCATCCTTAACTAGCTTTCGCGTGTATAAAAATATGTAATCCTTTAAAAAAAAAAGGAAAACGTTATTTTAAGGAATATTTAAAACTTACTGTTGTTTTAAGGAATATTTAAACTTACTGTTGTTTCAAGGGATATTTAAAACTTACTGTTGTGTTAAGCAATGTTTAAAACTTACTGTTGTTTTAAGGAATATTTAAAACGTACTGTTGTTTTAAGCAATATTTATAAACTTACTGTTGTTTTAAGCAATATTTAAAACGTTTTGTTGTTTTAAGCAATATTTGTAACTTACTGTTGTTTTAAGGAATATTTAAAGCTTATTTCTGTTTTAAGGAATATTTAAAACGTATTTTGTTTTAATGAATATTTAAACTTACTGTTGTTTTAAGCAATATTTAAAACTTACTGTTGTGTTAAGCAATATTTAAAACTTACTGTTGTGTTAAGCAATATTTAAAACTTACTGTTGTTTTAAGGAATATTTAAAACGTACTGTTGTTTTGAGCAATATTTAAACGTACTGTTGTTTTAAGCAATATTTAAAACGTACTGTTGTTATAAGCAATATTTGAAACTTACTGTTGTTTTCAGGAATATTTAAAACTTTTTGTTGTTTTAAGGAATATATAAACTTAGTAAAAACGAGTGACATTATACTCGTATATATAGTGGCTAAATAGTTTCTATTATAATAAATAAACCTAGTAGTAATACACTGGAAAGGTTTGCCTGGATGTTCTCAATATGTTATGTTAGTGTTACCACGTTAAATCAAAGTATTTTCAATCACAGTATCCCGTTGTTCGCTCTTGACCCTCGATTTCCGTTTTCCTTTACAAAAACAGCGGTAGCCGCCCGAAATCGGTTTTATTGTTTTTGCCAAGAAAAGTTATGGAATTAGGCTCCAGGGAAAGGTCGGCTTGCGAAGGCCGAACTTGTCTTATACATGCAATTATCTACATTGGGCATTTAATTAATATTAAATAATTATAAACCATAGTATCTATCTATATAAATAAAAAACAATTGCCAAATGTATGTAAGTGCATTACTTAAGAACGGCTACAGCTATTTGACTACTTTTTTTTTGGCCGTGTTCCTTCTTGGGGCAATGTTTGTATGAAAGAAAATGGAAGAATGAAAACTTTGCGTTAAAAGACTCCATACACAAAAGTAAGTGAGTGAGTGAGACAAAAGACAGTTAATACCTTGAACAATATTCACAATATTAATGTTCAGCTGCCTTTTTTTTCTTTTTATATTATGTGTTTTTTCCGCCACGGAGAAGTGTGACAAACGGTGTCATGCTTATGTTTTTTCCTCTGTTCATAAAATATATTGTTAAAATAATAAACGACGCAGATGAAGTCGTAGGTATCGGATAGTGTGCAATAAAAAGATAAATTAGATCTAATTTCTTGCCAGTTCTTCTCGTTAAGTGGGTTGTTTTCCGAACCGGTAGTAGTTTTCACGTTCATGAACGTCTTCTCAAAGTCTAAACTGACGAAGAAAGAAAACATCGGTGAGGAATCCTGTACCTGAGAAATGTTCTTGTACTACATAAAAATACAGAACTATGGATTTTTAGTAGTTTGGACTCTACAAAACGGACAGGGTAGCGTTCCCTCGGGAAGAAGGCCAAGCATTAGACTTTCATAACTTTTGAAGTTCGTAATAACATACATTACCCGTGTACTATGTTTTAGAAAAATCAATTGTGATAATAATAAATAAAAATGTAATTAATTACAATAATGTTTTTTTTTTTGCCATATCTAAATGTATCATAGACAATTTTCATAATCCATCGATTTAAAACTGCAATTGCAAAAAATTAAAAAAAAACAGAATCGGTCTAAACATGTAAGAGTTAAATATTATAGACCAACAAACAAAAAGTTTCTTTGTCATATTGATTATTCGTTATCTTAATTTTAATTAATACATATATCTCATATAATTAATAAAAAAAAGAACATTATAAAAAAGAATTAGTAATTCTTAATAATATTCGATTAAATACTTCGACTAATGTCTCCTATTGACATATGAAGATAAATCATATACATTTTTAGCAAATACATCGGTGAATGGATATAACTTAGTCGGTGTCGAGTTAGTTTTTAATTTGTTTTTAGTAAGTGATTTAATAATTTTTCTTTTTACACAAATAATCACGATATAAAAATCTGTGAAAATAACAGACACGGGCCACATTACACTTAGTGGGAAAAATGTTGCAATAGGCAATTTTGTAGGTGGTAGAGCTCCGCTGAAGCTATTACTGGTTTCAGCATGAATGGGTCGGCTCGCCCGGGGTAGTACCACCATCTAACAGAAAATCGACGTGAAGTAACAGTGCTTGCACAGTTGCGTTTCGTTCGGTCAGTGAGAGCGCCGGAGGCCCACATATTTAAAAGGCAGGCAACGCACTTGCGACTCCCCTGGTGTCGCTAGTGTCTATGGACGGCGGTGATCACTTACCATCAGGTGACCCACCTGTTCGTTTGCCCCCTATAATAATAAAAAAAAAACTACATACGACTTCGGTAGGTATCACTTTTGTCGCTTTTCCATATAAATATAGGAATATATGATTTATTAAAAATCTTTCTAATATCCGCGACTACGTCTAGATTATTGTTCTAACAATATATTTTAAAATATGAAACAAAAGCCAAAATATACTTTGATTAAAAAAATATCCCAGTAACCAATATCATCCATTTATATCTTCACTCCTGCGAAGGAGCACTACTGCACTTGCAACACTTCTCACATCGCTAAACGCGTATAGTAAAAAAAACGTGATTTTTTAAACTTTAATATCTTTATTTTACTATAATAAAGATACAGTATAATGTTTTTAGATAATGGACCAAGTGTTTAAGAAGTAGTACTAAAAAAAATCGATATGTACCTGATAGGTTTTGCGTGGTACGCTCATAACGGTAGACTTCTATAATGTTATTTTTATATATGTCATATATTCAGTGACAATTTGCACCAACCCATTCAATACAGTCACTTTTCCTCTTCAATCTCTTTTATCTTCAGAATAAACTTGACAAAAGAGAACAGCATAAGAAGACATTTATAATACCACTCACGATCCCGCAACAATCAAATCGAATGTACTAAAAATGTACTTTACAATATTAAACAAAATGTTGTATATAACAACATGTCGCTTACAAATCACATCTAAATAATAAAGAAATCGCGAAGCCATTATTATAAGAATTGCTATTAACAAAAGCACTTATCGAAATTAACACTGCGCGCCGTAGGGCTTTCGGATCTCGGGATTGGATTCCAAGCGAATAGTTGGCGGCGGCGATCAGTATCATTACTTTATAATGCTGAACAGAAAATATCGTTCATTTACAAATTATATTTCAATACTTTTGTAAAAAGCTACAGTTAAACATTCTTTAAAAGAGAAATGTTTTTTTTTTTTTAAGATTTTAAATCCTATTTCGCCTCCTCTAGCAAGGCAATATTTATTCCCTTCTTTTTGTAATACTACATGGTTTAAAGTTGCTTTATTAATTTATGATTCTTCTCTATTCTTGACTGGGAAAAAACGTATAACTACCTCTTCATATTGTTCTCTTTCTTTCTTTGTTTGTTTTTCGTTTTAATTCATAGCTTCAGGGTGCATGCGGTCGGATTCTAAACAAAGGAAATCGAACACGATTCTTTTTAATTATATTATCTAACGCAGTAATAAATAAATAACATTTTTATTTACCATAAAACCTTAAGAAAATATTATTAGGAATTAAATTCGAATCGATAGTTAATTAAGCTGAAATAGTTTCTTTGTTGTTCTTTTCAACGCACTAATCACCGGAACTACAAATGGGGTAAAAAGAAATATTATCTATTTTGTAGTAAAAGTGTAGTTCAGAAAGTATGCTAAGAGAGAACGAAGGATCAGTGTGGCATTCCTTGTCGGGCGGTGCGGGGTTACGGGGGCGGAGGGCGGTAAGAACGAGCGTTCCTCAAGAAATTCACTTGAAGTTTTAATTAGATATTGAGGGTGGTATGTATATATATACAGGTTGTTTTATTAATGCACCAAGCAGGTGCCGCCGTTCTGAAGTGATGCGCCTACATATATTAGGTGGCAATTGGTTTTTATTTATATATAGATAACAAGATACAATTTCAAAAAAGGTTTATATTATCCTCGTAATGTACAATTTATTCAATAAAAGGTTGTCTAAAAATGTTATTTCATTTAAAACTAAGGATCATCCAAACGCCTAATATGTATTAAAATGAACAAGAGGTAAAGAATATTGGTTGAGTTTTCCATTTTGAAAAAAGGCTAAAATGCATATGCCTGTTAATCTAAAAACATATTGTACAACATATTGACATTTTTAACCCATTTCAATCATTATAGCTTGGACCTGAAGAGGATTATATATATCACATAAATAATTTTGAAATATTTGTAATGTTTACAGTTATTCTTTATTTGCAGTACTGGGTACCTAACTAGAGTAATTTGATTAAAGTGGAGAAAGTAATGAACAGGACACACGCCCGTCCCAAGTTTAATGTTAATGAAAAGGCAGGTGCGGTCATAAATTATTGTGCGGTCGCTATGCGGATATGGCCCGATAGGGATGTGCACGCTTACCTTAATACTTGCGTCGAATAAATTTCTTCAACTGTCCGTTTCATTCAAACGAACCATTATCTCATAATAGCGGCACGCTATGATGGCCGTTTTGACGTTTGTCCGCTCATGGAGTTTTGTATAAATTAATAACTACGTATGAAGGCGTATACCGCTGTTCTTTAATGCCCGTAGTGACAAGTATTTCGTGACGTGAAATTTTAAAATTAATTAAATACTTACACGATTAATTTAGTACTATTTATAAACTATACATATGAATATATATACTATATATATATATCTAAATACTGCTATATTTAACTATACTATATGGTCTCGCCTACACAACTTTTCACGTTTTTAATATCAAAAAAGAAACAACGCCGTTTAACAGACCCCTTATCGAATTATAATTATTAGTGTACTTATATACAACACAATTTGGCAGTTATGTTTTATAAAAATTCAAATTATATAATATATATTTACATTCCATATATAGGATCGCTGGCAAGCCCAACTACCTCCTCCAGCAAACTCACGTCAATGTGTCACGTTAATGTAAAACAAAGCAGCATTTTTTAATATTTTTTTTCGAAAATAAATCGCCATTTCACGTCACTATTGTAATGTGTCAAAACGGCCATCATAGCGTACCGCTATTATAACATGTATGCAGTAATATATTTGTATATATTACACAGATTGTTATCATAATATATAATGTTCTATGGGCCACTTGATGAGGAATTAATTATGCTATTGCTTCTACACTATAATTAACTGTGCGGTGAAGAATTTAAAGCGATGATGGCTTAGTTGATATCGTGTTCAAACACTGTGTCTGTCGACGGAGGTTCAAATCCTTGCACTGAGTCGGAGCTTTCAGTAAAGGAAAACATCGTGTTGAAACCATGCATGTTGATAGGGCTTTGTCTAAGCGTGCCTGGCTAGCTACCACGCTCACGTTGAAAATCTATCGGCAAACACTTGTCGGTGTGTTCCGCCAGCTGCACTTGACAGCCAGCCACCCTCTAGATTTAGCGTGTTTACTATATTACACCACAGCGTCCTTTAACATCAGACGTAGTTGCGGTCAAACTCTAAAAACAAAAAGGTATAAAAAAAATGGGACTTTTTAAATTGTGACCCATTTTGAACTGGTTGGTAAACTATTAACTGTGTCCGATTAGATTGTGACCAGCGTACACATGTAATAGTGGTGGGTATAAGCGTGTGACATTACCATATCAAACGGGCATCAGCATTACTTCCTCTCGGGTACAGCACTGACACTATGCCGTGCTACTATAAAAAATAAAGTAATATTTTAAATTAATTGCCCAAACATATTATTGTGCCTGGAATGGACAATCATCTTTCAACTAAATAAATATATACATATACATGGGTTTTATGTTCCATTATTGCACGATATCAAAGCGATGGATCTCATAAATCACGTTTTTAAATTTATTAAGGAAGATAATCGCGCTTCTGAAAGTCGAGAATAATGGAGTAAATTCTATTGTGGATACTCAAAGACCGGTCTAAGCTTGAATCAAAATAACGGTTAAGGTATATAAAAATATCGTATCGAAGACTTGAAGATCATAACGTCAACCCAACGTATGATATATTGTTGTATAAAAACGCTGAGACATCGATAATTCTAAAATGTGAGACTATAAGATTTTTTTCTTAAGTGATCCTTTTCCTTTCCCATGTTTACTTTATCCAACAGCCGATAATGATAATAACATTGAATTGATTCAAGAGAAGAGAGATGATTGAAGAGAGAATGTTAATAAAAAGATTTCTTAGTATATAACAAAAAAAAAAACTGAAATAATGTTCCATGTCGAAACACATCAAGAACCGAATCAGAAAATATCGACCCAGTACGTAATAAGGCAATTAACATTCGATTACCATGATATTATTACATTATATCCGAACACTCGGAAAATAACTGGAACAATCTAGAATTCTATACCCAAATCACAGATATACTCGTAGTAACAGATAAAGTGGCATGGTAATGTACCGATGCGCGGAACACAAATAAATTGAAATTATGAATTTCGCAGTCTTTAAACGGAATTGTTTTCATAGAACAAAGATTATTTATATTCTAGAGATTTCCACCTCTCGTGCTTAACAGGTAAATTAACGACACACGGTGCAGCTGATGACATTCTAATCTATAGATCGGTGTGAATACAAAACACAACTAAAGGAAAAAATGGACTAAAGGTATATAATCACAGCGTAGTGCAAAGATTAATGTACAGAACGTTTTGTCTGTAATAGATAATTCGTTCCACTTTTACCTTTATATGTATGAATAAACTGCCTATCAAAACAGAATTCAACCACCTATTACATTATTTTTGTCGCTATATTTTTTAATATAGCCAAAGAAACCATATAAAAACACTATATCGCTTGACGAGTATGTAAACAACATAGTTTTCCGCCAGTACGGAGAGGAGCGAATGTCCATGACGTATACAGGAAGCGTTAACTGAGGTTATTTCCTGTCAATCTCCAATAATAAATACATGTTCGCGTATGTCACAAGACGGTCGATCTAACTGTTTTTAAACATCTGCAATACATAAACAGGTACGTATAAATAAGTGAATCATTTTGGCAAAACGTCCACAGGAGAACGGTTTACTAAATTTTTGTGTGTTTTTTTTTATCCATATTACGTGGATGTCTTACAACAAAAAAACTAATTAATGAAATTGTCACAAAATCCCAAACAATCTACCGAACAACCAAAATCTGACACATTAATGACAAGAAAAGGAAAAAATACGCTAGTGAAATTTCCTGAAACAGATCTACAGGAAGAAAACCTCATGGTTACGACAGACCTGAAACCAGAGCGTGTAGAGGTGCAATTCACGGATACATCGTACACAAGCGCGTCATATGAATCCTTACTGCCTGTTATCGAAGGGTCAAATATCCACACAAATTGAAGTTATAGGGGTCTTGAAAAAATAATCCAAATCATACATCACAATATGACAAACATGTTCTGCCGACCCTACCTAGATGGGATAGGGATAAAGAAGAAATAAAACAACAAGGATGTCGTACAATAGATATTTCATAATAATATCTACTTCATTTATAGCACATACTATATACAATGATACATATGATTAAGTCCGTAATAAATGAACATGAGTAAGAGAAAATAGCTTAATAAAAGCATACGAGAAAATTACACATAATTAATATAATTAAAAATAACGTTCAAAGTGGAACGTACGATTCAAAAAGGCTTCAAACACAAGAGTATAAAGGGAAAACGTTGTTATAAAACGTACGTATGGATTAAATATCTACGTACATTTAACTCATTTTTTCATTAAAATATTACTTTGCAACAGCACACATAACTGAGCTTCACAATAGCTAAGGTTAATCATTTTAACTTCTACCATTTAATTTTAAAATGTACACAGAGAGTTGGTGAATAAAAAGCATTAAGCACATATTCCCGAGAATATAAGAATTATTATTCACTTAAAAAATAAATGTGAAGGAACAAATGTTGTACGTTGCGCGCATGGAGGACCGTGCGTTCTGGCGTAGACACATATCGTATAAGGGCGCGCAAAAAGATAACGTTTATAGGTAACTCTGGCTTTTAAAAATCAAATCTTTCTCTTTTAATAATGGTTTAGAAATACCTCTTTAGAGTGAGTAACAAAATGCACATGATTAAAACCTGTCAATATCGACGACATGTTTTTTTTTGTGGTAACCGATCTTCTAGTAGATTAATAATGACATTGTCGAGTAGGTAATGATATTAAAAGTATCTTGCAATCATTTCAATGAACTAATAAAATGGCAGCCGTCTTGTTAAAACTTTCCAGAGAGTTTTTGTGACAAGTCAGAATGCATGCTACGTGGCATTATTTCCCATCTACTTCACTTGTGCACAATAACCAAGCTACATTAAGTAAAACGCCACCAATATTCCTAAATATAGTGCCAAATAACACTAGAGGAGGAATAAATATAAAATACACTATATGACATTTCAAAATCCCCCCAAAAACTTGTTAGTCTGTGGTCAAAAAATCACACAGAGTAGACAGTATTTGTTTACGGTAGGGTACATCTTGTACCATGTACTATGTAGATACTACGTGTGTCACTACAATAGTGTTATTGTAAATTAAATACTTTCGTAGTAAACAAATAAATTATAATAAACATTTATTTATAGTGGGATAACGCTTCCCATATAAACATCGATTTTCGAAGTAGAGACCGGTCTTTGAATAGTAATAAATTTCAATAGGTAACAATAAAGATAATCACTCTATATAATTTTTACGACAATCGAATTCTATAATTTGAGAGTCTTTATGATATATTACTTTTCTCAAAGGCTAGTCCATAAATAGTTTTCTAGGTGGTAGAGCTACGCTGAAACTATTACTGGTTTCAGAATTAATAGGTGGGCTCGCCCGGGGTAGTACCACCCTCTCACAGAAAGCCGACGTGAAGTAACAGTGCTTGCACTGTTGCGTTTCGTTCGGTCAGTGAGAGCGCCAGAGGCCGACATAAATTAAAAGGCCGGCAACGCACTTGCGACTCCCCTGGTGTTGCTAGTGTCTATGGACGGCGGTGATCACTTACCAGCAGGTGACGCACCTGTTCGTTTGCCCCCTATAATATATATTAAAAAAATATATAGTAGCGGCAATCGAGGGGCCACAACTTCATACCCCGATATGCATTCAAATAATATAAGTATAATCGAACTCTTTACTTCAAGGTCAAAATAGTAAACGAAGTCCATAAAACTTCTATTCAGTAAACTCTTAGTGATGAACTCCACATCGTATTTCATACAATTTTAACCATATAGTGTATATATGGCCACATATCAATGATACGTTCAAGTAAAATAGATAGCTTTGTTATTGAAGATGATTCACATGAAGCCCGTAAAAAACGCAGATGGGATTTAGTTCGAGCAACACTGCCAGACACGGTTTGTAACTGACATCATTTTTGCAAGAATGTTGTAATTAAGCAATTCCAGGTGCTACCATAAATTATCTTTCGCAACTATATTTATGTATATAGAATAAGGAAAACGGGTGTTAGATGCGGTGCAAATTTTAGAAAACTCGTAATTTCAATGGGGGTACACGAATTCTATGAACTAATTACTGGTACAACTTAATGTTACGCTACTTGCATTTTATCAACTCCCAGTTTTCAAGTACACATTAGCACAATTGTTTTGCCAACACACGTTAAAAGACCTTTCCAATGGCACTTAATGGCAAGCAATGTGTAACTCATGAATTAGACGTAATTTTTTTTTACATAGGAAACCGTAGATATTTTAATTCTCGTATATACAATATAACATTAGAAGCACTTTAAAAGTATGAACACGCCTCGGTAAAACTTCAGTACTAACAGGTTATACGTAGCATAACTTATACATAATCTACAAGTTGCTTTAACGCAATTTGTATACCGATAAATATATCTGGTTATAAAGATAAATACCTCAAAAAAAAAAAAACACTCCGGTTCGAAATTGTAGGTTTACATAATATTCACAGTATAAAATGTTCATTAAAAAAGTAAGCCGCTTTAAACGTTAGGGCAAAACAAAGCATATTGTTCTCAAAGTGGCGCCGTTGTTTTCCAATAACTTGATATTAGAATTTCCAAGGAAAACGTTATTTACAAGATCTGTTTACCTGGAGATATTTTAAGATTCATAAAATTATACATTCTCACACAGTAAACGTTTACTTACTCACGATTCGTTTACTTTTTTTGTTTTTTTTTTTTATGCGGTTTAGATCTGAGACCACGCTGTATAAATCTGTTGTATCCGTATAAATGTTGACCCTACCTACACTAATTCACGCATAGCGTACATGGATATTTTAGTTATACACAAACACAAAAATATGTTAGTTACAAATTGCCCATCACTTTTCAGCAATGGCGACTCTAGAATGTAGACCGACGTAATCTATAACGAAGCTTTTGGCACGATAGATCATGTAGATCTAGATCAATACATTGTCCAAACGTGTCAACTCATGACTAAGGAAGTAGTTATATAACTGACTATTATATTATTGTACGACGCCTCGCCTATCTCATTGATTGAAAACTGGTGTACCGCAAGGACCTACTTTGGAACCTCTATCGTTGAATGTAAAATATTGTTACCAATATATAATCTCAGTGATATTACAGGACTTGCATTAATTTCTGATCTATATTATTATATATAGTCTATGAAAAAGGTCTATCGTTAAACGTTCATTAAATGTATCGAAGAATAAAAGAATCAATAGTCAAAAAGTACAGACATAAAGACATCGTTTAGTAGTCCGGTGAAGCTGTGAAGTTCCATCAGGCCAACAGCGTATAGTCAGTAAGAAAAAAAAAACAAAAAGACATCGACAACTACACTGGACTGAAGCTTAACAACATGTTTGTAGACAGTACTCATATTAATAAAAAAACCGATTAATATATTATTGATAATCGAATATCTGAAATGTATTAAATAATAAATAAATTTTAAAAATAAATTTATAACCATTGTGATTATTATAAAAAAATAAAGCTGACAACGAACGTAAAGGGACCCAACAAGAAACGTTTAAGATTAAATTAAATCATGCAAAAGGAAATAACACAAGGAAGTGACAACATTAGAATCCCTAACATAACCTTAATGCCTTGAACGATTAACAATAGTCAAATGCCGTTATGAGAATAGAATAATAACTATATAACTGACTTTACTAATATTTCAAATAAATAAATGAAATAAATAAACCGTCGCGGAGTTAGAGAATACACTAAAGCAAATACCCATCCTCAATTTTATCATATCGAATGAAGTTCAACGAATCGAAATATTCGGGGGTATTCGGAATGACAAATCCAGTAATACATTAGGTATTGTATAAATCGAAAGCGAATAAAATCAAACTCACGACCAGCTGAAAGAATTTCTTTAGAAATAAACAATATTCAACACCAATGTTTTTAATCTGTGCACGTTCATTTGATACGCTTAGATATATTGCATTGTTAGAACAAAAAAAAAACCTATCATATTACTATAACATTATAGAAATGAGACATTTATAAATTATATTTATACGTAGGTACCCTATACTAATACCCATATGTAATACCCATAACGATAAATTGTATGCTTTTACATGCTATACGAAAAGCGTGACTTCATCAATTTAAAATAAAGCATCTCTCAATTTACCACACCTCTTTGTCAATCTGCCGCGAAAAGAAGAACGTTCTATGAAACTTTAATATTTTGTACCTCAAAGCGAGTATGTGTCAAGTATTAAATTACTTAACTTGGTCTAGAATGTAGCCCTCGCCTCGGAGAGAGTTATCTTCCTTGTCTAATATGCAAGAGTTTTATTTTGCAAGTAATTTTTTTAACCCCCCGTGGAAGTAACACGCGGCCAACATTATGTAACCATGTTTTTTATTTTATATTTTGTTTTAAACGAAAAAACCTTTTGCAAAGAGAGGAGAAAACATTATTCTTAAAAAATATATATAACTGCACATTTTCATGACACAGACAAGGCTGAAAAGAAAAACACGCTGTATCTTTAGTAACACGGTGATTTGTATGCAGCTACGTTTTTAAATTGCTCCCGCCCTACCTTCGTTCTACCTTGGAACCCAACTTTTATTGCTTGGGTATTAGAAATTATAGATACTGTCTCTTGTAGATGTATTCCGTTTTCCAAAAAAAGCGTTAAAATTATTTTACGAAGGGTGCTTTGCAAAGAACTACTTGAGGCGTTATACTCGTATATGCTATTTGTATTAATATTATTCCCTGAAATAGCTGTTATTTTTCATTTTATCTCACAGTACAATTACTAATCGAGTCACGGCATATCGAAGACAGCTGATTATTATTGATAACGCATAAAATCCGTTTTGTTAAGTCATTGGATAAATTAATTATTCTGAAATTAAGGAGAATTTAAAAAAAAACATAATTAATTACACTAATGCACTTATTATGACATTCATAGTATATTTTAATTGTACTCGTATATGTATATACTAACAGGCCTGATTACTTAATACTGTATCCGTCTAAATAGCCTTCCAATTACCTCATTGTATGTGACCATGTTTTTAGAAGATAGATGGGTATAGTAAGTTATCCTTAAAATATAGGTATATGACAATGATAGACTTTTTTGTAGATCTATAAAAGAGGAATATCTCACTATGTATTATTTTGTTATATCTCAAAAGAATTAGGCAGCGTTTTCGATGAAATCTCCCAAAAGGCTTTACTTTCTCCAAAACTTCCAATAATTATCGTTATATTTCAACCAACTTACACAAAACCCTGACAAATTATATACCTAAACCTTTCTCTAGTCTATCTATTAGTGAAGCCCACATTACAATCCGTTCAGTAGTTTTGAGTTTATAGCGAACATACAGACAGATATGAATTGATTGATTGAATATGTACAAATTAATTATAAAATTATACATATTCTATTATTTTGTGATTTATTAGAAAACTAATCGGTAATGAGTGTATATTAGACTTGTTAAAAGTAATTAGACATTAAAAAAAAAGCTGAATGAACGAATATTCTCGATTTTATTTTTTCTTGGAAATTAAATACGTTCTTCAATTTTATTTCATGTGTATAAGTATCACATATATAAACGTATCTCCTTTCGTAATAAAACCGGAATTAATATGCTTAAATTACAATGTTGAATAATACTAAACACCTAGAAACTTCTTTTCTTCATTAAAATTCTTTTACGAATAAAATAGGAAGAAATTCTATAAAGTTGGTAACTGAACCGGTTAGAACGGAACGATGCGGCATCGGGAGAGAAACTAACTCAATTGGGAAACTTACGACACGACCAGACTTTAAACGCTCGAACGAAACCATACTAATGAGAATACTTTCTAATCCGTCTAGCCATTGAATGGAAAATAGTTTACAGGCACATCGTTACGTCATTAATCCATTACAAATATAAAGATATCGCATTATTCGATATATAAAGTATAACCTTCTAGATTAAGTTTCAGTTGTTTCAAAGTGAACCATTTTGATATATCGACTAATATCGACACATTTAGGTTGTAGAGCTACGCTGAAGCTATTACTGGTTTCAGCATGAATGGGTCGGCTCGCTCGGGGTAGTACCACCCTCTCACAGAAAACCGACGTGAAGTTACAGTGGTTGCACTGTTGCGTCTCGTTCGGTCAGTGAGAGCGTCGGAGGCCCACATATTTAAAGGCCGGCAACGCACTTGCGACGCCCCTGATGTTGCTAGTGTCTATGGACGGCGGTGATCACTTACCATCAGGTGACCCACCTGTTCGTTTGCCCCCTATAATAATAAAAAAAAAAAAAGATTTTGCCAAAAGCTGTTATTTTCAACATTACAGCCAGATAGGTCACTTTTATTTACTTGTGTAAACTAGCGACCTTCCCGGCTTAACATACATGGGCGTAATCTACTCTATCTCTATCTACTCTCCTATAAGTATCCAAGACTTTAGATCTCTTTTAGTGCTTTGATATGTACAGTTCATTAAACTTATAGAAATGACTTATGAAACTTCACACAAATAACTTTAAGATCTTTCTGGAAGAAGTTCTCCATACGATAAGTGAAAACCGTTTCAAATTCTATTGCGTTGCTTAGAAAAACTAATGTTACACACAGAGGGCCAGGAAAAGAGACTTTTTTTTTAATATTTGTAAGTTATAAATAAGTATAATGACGTATTTGCATACGCGTGTAGCTGTCGTAATAAAAAAAATGTAATAATTATAGAGGAATATATCTTGAACTAATATACCTGTTCGTTTATCCCCTATAATATAAAAAAAAAATGTTTTTTATGGATTCCAAATTGGTATGCATATAAAAATAACGCAGACCTTACACAATATTGTGGTATAAATTTACATTTTTAGAAAACGCCTGCACTTAGGTAATTCCAACTATGGAAATTTTGCTTTCATTGCGACCAGACAAATAAAAAAAGGAAAAACTTTAAAATAACCATCCATTTCCTATACGACACTTTTATGCCGGTATTTAGAAAAGGTCTTTTTGGGTCCCATTTTCCCGTGAAATGTTTGTATTTATTCCGTCGCATGGATTAAATTTTGCGATAGTCCGTCCAAATTCGTTCAATGGAAACTGAACTCGTCTATATACCCGTAACAAAAACAGGATCATTCATTCATCCCGGTATCGGTGGATTAAGTTCTTTTGTGTTATGAAAGATTTATTGTAAACGACGGATGAATAGAGAAAAGAAATTAGCATCTATATGTATATAAAAGTGGATGTTCCTATCAACATTTATTACCGATGATCATGAATTATCAAGTCTAGAATGATCTATCATCTAGATCACCTATATTTTTTTATAAAGAAGATTTTTCTATATATTTTTTTAAGTTTTATAAATATACTAGCAGGCCCGAGGGACGTTGACGGCGGACCTCAGTATAAGTGTTTGCGTCAATGTTGCGTCAATTCTTCGGGAACTAATCTTTAAATATGTCTCCAAGAAAAAGCAAAAGAATACTAAAAATGTAACGTGGTATTCTTCTATATATTCGTGCTTCTCGGATGCATCTGAACTACTAAGCAGAGCTAATATAACTGTACCTAGGGCTTCACGTTTCAATATATTTGCTACGAATTATTACCTAACAAATTTGGGATTTTATACTCAATTGACTCGAATGTTATCGCATTACAATGTTAATATATAAAACCTCAGACTTAGACGTCTCCACAAACAATCTCACCGAATAGGAGATATACTTAAATAAGTAGATATAGAAATAAAAGAAAATTGAATCGTACATATTGTTAGAATTCATTTTTCTTTTAACCTTTTCATTATGTTACTTATTCCACAGCATGTAATGTAAATTGACTCTATTTTTGTAGAGTTGTAGTGTAAATCTTGTTGGTGTGTCGCATAAATAAAAAAAGCGTTTATAGTTTCATTTACACCCAGCGAAATTCACCCTTAACAGAACTAGTGTTCGTCCAGTGGTGAAACTTTTATCATAATTAATTAGTTATTTAAGTGTCAACATTGTTATGGTTTATTGTCACTGTAATGATTACATATATTCCTTTAAGATAAAACTTATTTAGCCATGCTGTGATTAAAACTCGTTGAAACGAAGACCAACATTAAAAAGAGACAATCATATACATCTATGGGATTTAGCGTGCAAAAGAATGAGATAGAATATATTATACAGTGTTTCTTATATTGTTGGTCAACTCCTTTGCTCCGAGCATTATACGTGTGTAGGTGCGTACGTGTGTACGTGTTTGTATGGGCGCTTACGTAATACGAAGACTTAGGAAAAGGCATAATAACCAGCGTGGTGTATTTTCTTCAGGCGTAGCTTTTATATAAATATTTTCAATAAGCTTAAACACGTAACTCACAAACAGAATAAAAAGTAAAATAAAATGTTGGAGTGTAGTTTTCATGAACATATAAACGTTATTTATTTCAAATAATAAACACAAATATAAACTAACTCTGGTGTAGTTGTAAAGCAAAATAATGTATGTATTTATCATTAAATAAATTTTTCCGCTACAAACTCGACTGCATAGAAAATGGTTTGCATATTTTATAGTCGAATATTATAACGTCTCAGTAAAGTTAAAGCACTGCTGTAGAAATGTACAATTATTCAAATTCCACTTGATTGGAGGACGTCTTAGCTGCAGTAAAATTACTGTAATAAATGTTATACGCATAAAGAAATTGTGGTTTTTGTCATTTTTCCGGACTAATTCCTCGAAACGTGTTACCGATTTTGACGATACCTTTACAAAAGCCGGCATATACAACAGCAGCCTGCGTAGCTAATCTTTCAATGAATACGAAGAGATAACTCGTCCCCTGATTATGTGAGCCTAGTATTTCACTGAACCGTGGTCTAAGATGCGGCGGCACTGTAGCTACTGTTTGAAAAGGTTTTTGTTATTGACTTGGACTGTAGTTTCACCGTCTGTTTAGTTCAATTGCTCTGTGGTAATAATTAATTTGACGCTTGCTTTTATATCTAGCCACAAAGATTTTATTGGAGTCTTCATTAAATTTCGAAAATATGTACTCCGTGAGGCCGTGTACTTGGTGCATGCAAGAGTGTTTGGCTCGAAAGCCGAACTTCTCAGATGACAACAGATCTAACTCTAAGATAGTAGCTTGGAGACTGTTCAGAAGGACTGCTCAGACTGCTTACAACTACCTTTACATATAAACTTCCGATTTACGTATAATTGTATTTAATCTTTTTTTTATACTTTATAGGTAAACATTTTGACCACAATCTCATCTGATATTAAATGATAATATGGTCTAAGATGGTAAGTCACGCTTAACCTAGAAGGAAACTGGCTCTCAAGTGCAGCTGCCGAAACACACTAACAGGTGCTTGGCAACAGATTTTCAACTTGAGGGTGGTAGCTAGCTAGATGGACTTAGAAAAAGCCCTACCACCATGCTATGGTTTCATCACGATACCTAGATTACTCTTAGCTATAGTGGGACCCGGTCGATGGCGCTCTTGTTGAGATCTAGAATTTTATCCACACCAATTTTTTTCATACATTTTTTTTCATTTCAATTAACAGAAGATAATTTTCAAACTCTCAGTACCTACCTACTAACTCCCTTCCTTCTCCTACTTCCCTTATACTTTTCTCTTCCAACTCCACATATTATATTCATGACTTATTAAGTACATGAATATATATTTATCAAGAAGGACTTAAGCAATTTTATGTTTTATTTTTTATATTCTTCAAATTTATTTGACAAAATGTTTGAATAAAAATGGTATAATTAGAAAATTTTAGTAGTTTTAGTAGGCTCTTAGTTTTTATGGTAGTTAAAGCATGAGAAGTATGAAGACACAAGAAATTGGTGGTGATAGATATATATACATATATATTGCATTCGTTCGTATGCACCAAAGTCACTCGCTTTTTATTATTAATGCCGCATTGATTGTCTGAAAGTAACTCATAATATGTATGTTTGAATCTTTATAATAGACGAACAAAAAACAATCTATAAAATGTTTATTTGGAATGTTGTTTATATAAAAGCTTTATTGTAATATCAGCGATTAAAATGATTAATGTAACCATTATGTGACTGCTTACACAGTCGGTTGGTCCTAAGCTAACTAACTACAGGGGTGACTCTGGAAGCACCGCACTGCGCATTTACCGTGTGCGCTCTATTTTTCCATTCGGATAAGTTTTAAATGGGCCACGGGGACGACGCAACTCACACCGCTCTTATTAGAGAATTCGGACAACACTTTAACAAAACAACCTTTGACGTCTGCTATGTAATTTATGCTAGATTCGCTCGCGGCTCCACCTGTTAGAGGTAGTTGGAAGGCTATTTAGACTGATAAAGTATTAATCCTTATCAAATTGAATACATTAGTTACCTTAAGCATTTCATGCACATAAGTATATATTTTTTATTATCAGGGCAGGACAACGTGCACCGGGCTTGCTGGTTTATGTACATAGGTAATAAGTAGTTGAGTCGTAGCAAATCGATGCTGTGTAAATATTTTCCCTGTTTATACATAAAATGGGTAAGGTAATGGTAGGTAGGTAGGTAATGGTAATTACAGAGGTTGTTTTAAATTGTAAAAAAAAATAAAATGTAAAGGTAAATTACATAGTATTTTTTTATATTACGATAACATCAATGCAACATAAATGTAACCCAATTTCTTTGCAAAGCTTCCTCAATATTTCGTAGCATAAAAGCATAAAATTATAGAATATTGTATAAAGAACATAAACCTTGTAATATTTAATATTTTTGTAACATAATTACTCATAATTAGAATTAATTGTATTATATGTGGTTTCAACGTCAGATTTTTTAAACATAAAAAAAATGAAAATAAATCTTAATTGTAACATTATATGCCAATGAACGACACCGTATTTTTGCCTAAAGTCGGGAGTCCTGAGTAGCATTTAAGTTTAATTTATTTTATTTTTAGTTTAAAAATAGCACAAGTCACAGAGAAGTTGAGAAGTAATTGTTATTTTTTATAGTGTTATTAATAGACAAGTTTTGTACAAAAAATCGTAAGAAAAAAAATAATGAGGAATAAAATTTTCATACAAAAATTTTAGTGGGTGAGACAGAAGACAGAATGGAGACCTTCAAAAATATTATCAGAATTGGCAGATTAATATGCAATTATTTAGTTACCATTGTATTGAATTATATATTCGTACTGTAGAAGGAAGTCTTGGTCTTATTTTCTTCGTCTGTAGTACAGTCATGTGAAGCCGAGGTGGATTGCTAGTTAAAATAAAAATAAATAATAGCAGACTAGACTAAGTAAAAAATAACCAAAATCAAGCAAACGATACAGCTACAAATTTCATATGCGTGTCTATGGACAGTATAACTTTTGGTTGTAATGAGTATCCACTATCAAAAGTTATGAATGTCAGCCCATAGAGGCCGGTTATTGCATTCACGTTTATAAATGAATTGCCGTAAACTGAAAGCTTTTAACTACAGTTAACTAAACTCTCAAATGCAGTGCATCGTTACGTTTTGAAGTGGATAGCTACGCTTGCTCTTTAGATTTTTATATAGCTTCTAATACTGACTGATACTTGGATTTATTTAAAAAATCTACTTTTAAATCCACTTACAGATAAAGTAAGTTTTTAAAGGATAAAGGAGCAGGGAAAACATCGGTTATTTGAACGTCTTTGGCAACCATTCCTCACTATTAAAAATGATTCCTGCCATTATGAAGTGGCTAGTAGTTATTACAAAGTGTCTTGTGATGATTTCAGTGTTATTAAAAAGCAGTTCCTCTCAGAATTAATGTTCCTACTTATTTATAATTTACTTCATTTATGCAAAATAATCGTAACATGTCACGTAAAATATCAAATGCCACCAGTATGACACAAAGCAGGGTCAAATAACGCAAATATACGAGAAAATTAAAAGTCACTACACGACACTCAAAGATCCCATCAAACGATCACAATTCATGTCTTTCCTGCCTATCAATTATTAAAATAAACTACGTAAATACTTTTATTAAACTATTCCATATCATTCTAATTATTAAAAACAAATAGATATTTTAATTAGCAATGGGAAATATAAAATATTTTTACTCTGAACTGAAACATAAATTTAATGCCAATTATTATTTCGTAACTAATTGTAGAACGTGAAACCGGAATGTGAAAGCATAGCATAGCATATTCAGGGTTTAAAGCGTCTAATGTAAGCAAAATTTACAACGATTGAAATACTTGTGAAAGGAAAATATTCCTGTGGTGTCTCTCTCGTACATAAATTATTTTAATTCTGTCCGTTTTGGAATCTCGCATGGAAACGTTATCGTTCGTTACAGAAACCGTTTAACAACGCTATGTAACGTAATAACAATATTAAAGAACTTTTGTAATTTCACGTTTTGAGATTGTCGACCACGAAATGAGCGAATTCATTTGCAACGCTCCTATTTAGTTTAGTGAGCGTGATTAAAAAAAACCCACACGAATTCCTGTAATGGAAATGTGAACCCCTATTTTATTTCTTCTTCTTTTGTAACACAATCTGATTGTCTACTTGATACCTGATACTAAATGATTACTGAAACTAGAGGATAACTTCAAGTACTAGGGTTTTACTGTTATGTCACCGACCTTGAAAGGCGTATAACAGTCCCCCTTTGAAGAGTTCCATATCATAGCCCTAAGGTAAACCGTACTTATTATCTAATATCACAGCCTTCAGATATACGACTGGAAGGTTTTAGAGGACGATAATGTTACCTCGAATTTGCCTTTGTTTTAGAATGGAGAGATGATTATCTAGACAAGGGTGGAAGGTCCGAGTTCGGAAGGGTAATTAGTGGACCATATCAAAGAGTTCCTCAAAATACCCCTTATTATAAATGCTATAAAATTCACATAGACATCGATATTTCTAGGTAATTTTAAGGGTTTATAGACGATAAGTAATTACGGGAACGTCGGCAATATTAATAGCTCACCATTGCATGGAAACAAAAGTACTGATAAAAGATGTGCCATGTTTTTTTATTTTATATTATAGGGGGCAAGCGAACAGGTGGGTCACCTGATGATAAGTGGTCACCGCCGTCCATAGACACTAGCAACACCAGGGGAGTCGCAAGTGTGTTGCCGGCTTTTTAAATATGAGGGCTTCCGGCGCTCTCACTGGCCGAACGAAACGCAACAGTGCAACCACTGTTACTTCACGTCGGCTTTCTTTGAGAGGGTGGTACTACCCCGGGCGAACCGACCCATGCATGCTGAAACCAGTAATAGCTACAGCGTAGCTTTGATTTTGATTTCCAAATTACTCCGGAGTTGCACATCGCTGGCTATGTTGACGCCAAGGATCCCAATACAAGTAGAATTTTGGAGCAGTGGTGTGGAACTATGGTGGTATGATGAATATCGCTTTTTTATTGGAATTTTTATGCGAGTTTCACTGTGATCGGTTTAAATGTTTATTTTACAGACAGAGTTACTTTCCTATACTCTCGTATAATATTAGTGTGGAATCGTAGATCAATAATAGGCACGCTATTTTATACAGGAGATTTTAACTTAAATAATATCTTTAAATACACATTTGTATTAAAAGGATTTTATTATTAAATTAACTTACTTAATCTACTTTAATAAGTAATTTTTTTTCTGATGACAGAACCCATGAAGATGTTTTTCTTAAATATAAATTAAATAATTTTACACCGCGATAACGAGTTTGTAGCAGTAACGACTATGTTATTGTGTTATCATACAATAACTGTTGTTATAACCTGCCGATAATTATTCTGCTGTTGAGTAATTTTCTATATTGTATCGTATTGAAATTTATAAGAATTCCATGATCACGAAATAAATATTCTTTGTATTTACACTGCCTCCTTCACACTTATTTATTGTTGTATAATTCTTGCTTGTCTGTGCATTATTATAACAACGGTTACTCCACAATTATATTTTATTATCAATAATAATAACCGACAGCGAATAACCAACAGCATTTTTTTTGTTTGAATGATTTATTGCCCAATGCGTCATATAACATATTAAATTGTCGGTTATGGTAATAATGAACACCTTTAATTAATATATGCGTATTATATACGCAGGTGTATTTAACAAAATATGAATTGAAATTTAAACTACAAATGATTTTACAGAGCGCGACACAATATTCATCGAACAAACGAGACGGTATTTACGGTCAACGTAGCATAAACTGCAAAAGTGTCATGTCGTTCAATAATATAAAATAATATTAATACTGAATAAACACGACCGAGTAATTGAAAATGTATGTAAACAAGCAAACTTTAATTAATTATACTTGCTCATTATTGCTGTTTTTGTTTCAACGATACCGTTCGTGGTAAATGTTCACCTATTATTTCGTGTGTCATTTGACACCTTTAATGGTTCGGTTACAAGCGTGAATATATTCTCCTATTTCCAGTAACCGCTGGGCTGAATATTAATTTGAAAATAATAAATGAAAAAAAAAAATTACCGGTATCCAAATGAAAATTTGAATATATTTGTCAACTGATTTCGTAAAGCCTTGCAATATATAAGGAATGCGTTAAATAAATGTTATATATTTACCTTCAACATATATGCTATAAAAGGCAACGTAAATCTGTCTGTACAATTGGCCATTAGTACGCTTATATATGATTAGTTTTTTAATGAAAATTAAAAAATTAGGGTGGACGTTACTTCGCACTTCCGCAGAGAATTGTGTGGTCGCTGTCACGTCTTACTGCGACAAAAAATAGTTAAAAGAACTAAAAATAATAAAAAGGCGTGTTTGGTCGGCAATTAAACTCGATGTTGGCAGGTGTTTGAACCTGCCGGCGATTAACACTGTGATATCTATCTGAACATTGAACACTGAACTTTTAACTATTTTTTGTTGCAGTAAGAAGTGACAGCGACCACGTAATTCTTAGCGGAAGTGCGAAGTAACGTCCACCCTAATATATAATGATGGTTTTCCATAAAGTAACACCTTCATAAATCAAATAGCTTTTTAATCGACTGCGTATTTCGTGGGCGTCTTCAATTTAGTACTAGCAGGCCCACCGGACGTTGTCTTGCACTGATAATTAAAAATATATACTTACATGCATGAAATGCTTAAAGTAATTAACACTTTTGATTTGATAAGGAATTAATACTGTATCCGTCTAAATAGCCTTCCAATTACCTCATTTTGTGTGGTCGTGTCTTTAGAAGACAGGTGGGTATAGTAAGCTATCCTTAAAAGATAGGTATATGCCATGCTTTTTTGTAGATCGATAAAAGAGGAATATCTCACTATGCATTGTTTTGTTATATCTCAAAAGAATTAGGCAGCATTTTCGATGAAAGCTCCCAGGTGGCTTAACTTTTTCTAACACTTCCAACAATTATCGTTATATTTCAACTAATTTATATAAAACCATTCTCGCCCGGAGCGTCGTACTGTTCACAACTCTCAAGATAATACCTAACTATATTCAGTAGTGTGTTACTGTATCTGCTGTTGAATTATTTATATAATATAGTATATATTTATTTATTTATATATATAGATTCTTGATTGACGTCATACTTTTATAACCGCCTTCTCAACTTTGCCCCGACATAATTGTAATAAGAATACAATTCCTTTGAGATTGAATCGAGTCAGAGTTACTGAGCGTATCGGCATAGGACTACGACCATTCAACCCCCTTGCTATCCTATTTCTTTTTACATTAATAACCGCCAATAGAAACAAAAGCCACGTAGCAAAGAGGGCGGGTGTCACTAAGGCTGAGTTACACCAGTTAATGTTAAAGTTAAAAATTCGGTTAAAGTTATTGTTAGGCAAAAAATAGGTTGCACCAAATGATAATGGTTAAAATGACGTCACGATTTAACGTTAACTATTACTGCTCCATGTTGGCTGGTTAACGTTATTGTTAATGTCAATGTTTGAATCGGTTGTCAAGTTCACTAGTTCACTTCATTTTAGCTGAAGATAATGCTTCTTTCTCTAAATAACAAACACAGAAATAGAAAATGCCCACAGGACGGTAGAAGCTAACGTTTTGTCGTTACAGGATCAAATGCTTTTATAACACTTTTATTATATAGTGCATACAAAAACATTTTATATGTAATTTTCAAATATTATTGTGGATTTTAATAAATTGAATACTTCTTACTTTATACTGTTCTCGAATGTGGTAACCAATGTGGTATTAATTTTCTCGGAATTAGCCATTGATAATAATATATTGATAAAAAAAATCCCATATACAACTTCACAGAAAAAGACAAAGTAAATAACAGAGCAAAATAATTGTAACAAGTTGACATCAGCGTGCTGGTGACAATCACAGAATAACAATAGTGACAGTTATAACTAAGTCCTGCCAAGTAAAAAATGTTAACCTTTTCGATTTTAGGGACTAATTGGTTTATTGAAGTGGCAACTCTAATAACTTTAACAATTACAAAATGTTTGATGGTGCAACTCGTTTTGGCAAATGTAACTGTTAGCAACTCTTGTCATTGTTAAAGTTAACTTTAACAATTACAATAACCACGATTTTGGTGCAACTCAGCCTTAGTATTTTATTTTAACTATTAGATATTAATATAATGAAGTAGCCGAGGTTTAAAATTGGCATGAGACATTTCGAAAAGCCAGCAGCGATATCAAAATTTTAAAAATTATAGCGTCTACTTTATGTTCTTCTCATGGACGGAGCTGCAGGCACTGCTAGTTTCTCATTAATTCAGTACATAAACTAAACAGTAGTATTTATGCTGATATCTCTATATCTATTTCATTTAGTCTTTAGCCGCATTACGTTAGTGCGAGCGGTAGCATCATAAACGAGACCGTACGTTATCACAGCTTGCAACTGCCTCTGTAGTGTAAGTGCTTTCTGTTTGTATAATTGTACAAGTCTAATCAAATACACATATTAATCAATGGCGTATGGATATGTCATAATAATAGATATTTCATTACCTTTGCTTGTTTTAAAACATATATTGTATTTGCATAACGATCGTTCACGTTTAATATTAATTCCATTTTGACACACTAACCATTAACATGTCACTCGGCGTATGCTACGTAATGAACCGGTACGTACTGGAAATGAATTGATGGATTGTGAAATTGGACACGCCATGAGCTATTTGCGATAGGTTTTCCAGCGTATGCATTTTAACGGAGCGCTGCCTGCAATAATGCCGTCGGAAATGTGTACCGCCACTTTGCACTCTTTTATAAAATGGCGCACTAAAACCTTTGACTCCGCTTCATCCACAGCCTTTTTGTTCGAGTGGCAGAGCCAGTCACCGTATAGAATACATTAGCATAACGTTTTTCAGAAGTCTTTTAGGACGAGCAATCCTCAGCGTTCATCGAATGCCTTTTTTATGTGTTTTTTTTTTCTTTTCCAAACCGTGGCTTTGTGCATCCATCGCCGTCAGCGTTTAAACTGATCGACTTAAAATGCAGCCATTATAGGAAAAACATGTAACGCCGTCTAATAATATTACAGTTAACTGTCGACATTACATGAAAGGACTAAAATAATAAAATTACATAATAATTTTTCTATTGTCTGAAGACAAAAATGATAATTTTGCCTACGTTGGAATATATTCATAACTCTATATAGAAATGTTACATTACGTCTGCCTGCATGTGTACCACTGCTGGGCAAAACTTTCTGCTTGGAGGAATCAACTAACATAATCGTTTCTTCGGGCCACGTAATTGTGGTAAACGAAGAAAAATCAATGGTTCCATATTTTTCCCACATATAGTGGTGTTACAAAATAATCCCAAGGAACCCTTCTTGATGATGTGAGGCGCGCACGGCCGAGCGTAAAAATTAAGCCAAATCATAGATCACAACATGATAAACATGATGCACCAACCCTACTTAAGTGGGATAAGGGTAAAGAGAAGAAGACATAATATATTTAATTATGCTATTTTAATTTACTTGATAAATTGACTGATTTTCATAAATTGAGAGATATAACTAAAAAAAAAAAACACAAAAGGAAGAAACAAAAAAATAACCAAATGGACGGATAGGAGAACATTACACAGAGATGCGAATGATCAGATGGATGTGTGGTGTAACTAGAATCGATAAGATTATGAATGAGTATATCAGAGGAAATTTGAAAATAGCACCAGTGGCGGAGAAGTTGAGGAGTAATAGGTTAGCATGGTATGGGCATGTCATGAGGAGAGATGAAAGCCATGTAAATAGAAAAGTTTTAAGTATGATAGTGCCGAGATATATGAGTAGAGGAAGAGCGAAAAAGGGATTGATAGAGTGTGTGAAAAATGATGTGTATAAAAGGTGGGAATACAGAGATGATATTTGACAAGAGCGAGTGGAAGAGAAAAACATGTTGTACCGACTCTACTAAGGTGGGATAAGAGTAAAACGATGATAATGATTTATATTGAAAAAATAACTATAGTTAAAACTAAAGTTAAGAATTATTAGTTAGTAATATAAAATCAGTAAAAATAAAATAAAATCAGGACATCACTGATGGCGGTTCGACAATTTGAGAAGTCTTTGAAGATGCGCTTAGTATCATTTCCGAACGAGTGCATTTATATCGCTACTTCTTTTTTAGTTGGTTTTGTAATTTTTTATGTAAGCAATAATTCGGAATCTTGTACGGAAAAGTGAAAATGTTAGTTTATTAACCCCCCGACTATTTTTTTAACACCCATATCTCAAAATGGCGGATTATGTTTTTTTATTCTTTTTTTAATTTCATGACATCGTACATCGTAAATTTCATGGTTTAGAAAAAAAAGTTCATACTGATTAAAAAATAGTTACAAAATTGTACATTTTACATAAAAATTATAATTTTACAATACAACATCAGCTGTTGCTTTTTTTAAGTTTTGTAACGAAACCAGATATTTTATTAAGCTTATGCTGCCAACAGACTGTCGACCCGTGCCTTACGAGATTTACATTCGTTTGTATGAAAGTTACACCTTGGTAGGTTTTGGCCAGTCCAGGGTTAAAGAAAATCCATTTTAAAAATGAGTGAATGAGACTGAACATAATACGGAAATCTTCAAAAATATTAACAGAATTGTACGGAATAGTTAAGTTGGTTCCGTGCAATTTTTTTTTTCATTGCATGAATATTACTACAAAGGAAAGATTTAGTCTCATTTTCATCAAACACCCGTGTGAAGCCGGGCCGGGAAACTAGTATTCGATACAGATGACTATGTCAAAAATGAAACCCGATATATATGTGAAACGCACGCCTCCATTTGCCTAAACAAATTTTTGCAACGGGTTGCCATTCACGTCCGTTATTGATGGATCGACTAAGCACATAAAACACAGCCGTACCCAAAGCCATTTCACCATTTCTGTTAATCCACAAAGATGGTATCTCCTATACACATTTTATATATCGCCAATGTAACCAGTTCACGTATTCGAGACGCTTCTTCGAAGGGTACAATTTAAGATACGTGGGACAGAGACAAACGATAGACGTTAATTATGATGAGAGAGCGAGATGCGTTGTCAGGTTTGGTTTGTTTTCAGATTATACGGAGGCCGTGTGTATGGACATAAGTCACAGCCTGTATCCAAGGAAAATTATGGCAGTCGGTTCGTTGTCCCTTGGCCTATAAATCAATGAACTTTTTAAGTTCAGATATATTTGGTTATAATACCTAACGCCCGCGGCTTCTTGCTCAATAAAATTGTATTATTTTATAACGGAAAGTACTTGTTCTCCATTAATTAATTATGTGATGTCTTTATTTTCTTTTTATTGTAATTTATCATTACTATTGATGACCCCCTTAACTGGTTTCGTGTTAACTCTATTATATTTTATTATCACCGCTTATCTCCCATGAAAAAGCGTAATATTATGTTATAAACAACACTCTTTTGTATCTGCCAATCAAAGTGTTGTCAAAATCGGGTCGTCCGTTTCGCCGATTAACCGGGACAAACAAGAGACATTTCAATTTTATATATATACAGATTTAATCAATAACATATCGTTGGTTGGTAGCTACAGAAATGTTCCCATAGAGTTAGACATATATGGATATATCAATCGATATTTCTAGCTCTATATATTGTTTCATCAGTGCATCAGTGCAGTACAATCATATATATATATACAAATAAATAAAATTGAAGTGTCTGTTTGGAATATCAATATATCAGCTTTTTTCTGAAGAATATGAATGTATATACGGTACTTATATAAAAAAAAAGGATTTTGTAAAAAAAAATTGTCTGTCCGCCTGCTTGTTCCGGTTAATCTCTCAAACGGTTGCACGAAGTTTGACGGAACTTTCACTGGCAGATCCTTGAGGTCATAAGCTGTGACTTAGACTACTTTTATGTTAGAGAAAAAAAATAGGGTCGTAGGTGTCCTTTATAAAGATACAAAAATACACGAAGTCGCTGGCGGCTGTTAGTCTATTATATAATTAGAGGAACCTCGGTAGCCGTTAAACTTTTTAAAATGTACAGATATTAAATATATTTTTTGACGATTGGCGAACCTCAAACGAACCTTATTTTATGGACTACCTAAAATTCCACAATCGTTGTAAAATACTAGCAGTACCCGCGGCTCCACACGCAGTTATTGTTATTTATTATAATTACTTTTAGTTCTCGAATCAATTGAACTCTAATACCTCCGCATATACATAAATCTATCTATCTATCTATAAAAAAACATTTACACGTGTTTGTATTTTAATAAAAATCTTCTCTGTATAAAGCATCCTCAGAAGAGAATTATTCGAGATTGTTTTAAGTCGTTTCTGAGACACGAAACCCCGGAGCGTCGTTAGGCCGAACAAACTCAGAATCCCCTTTCATCAAGACACTCCGACCGTAAATGGTACCGCAGCCTCCAATTTAGAGTACATCTGTACTTAAAATCACTACCGAAATCTTATACGACTAACAATCTAAAGTCGAAGTTAATTAAAATCGTTATACATTTAATTCAAATTTGGTTTAATTATTCGCTGTGATTTAATTAATAGTCCATATTCTATTAATTCAGTGATAATAACAGAACTACGTCATGGAATGATTGTATATATTAATTTATTATCGACTACGTATCTAGGAATTTAATTTTAAATTAAAGTTGTCTCAATATTACTCCATAAACACGTCTGTTGCGTAGTGAGCCGACCACGCGACTTAGCCGCGCGGCATCGTACCTCGTTGACATAATCATTTATAGTTCGGTCCATCTCGGCCATTGTCGTCATTCAGCGAACACGCCCTCAGCCCCCGATACCCCTTACCCATCCGCACTGTTACCGATCTTTCTCACCTGCACTCTGTATGGTAATTACTCTACTTATATTGATCCTACGGCGATGCCATATAGATTATAATATAGTTTAATAAATAGGCAATGAATATCTAAAATATTTTTTGAAATCTAACCGGTAAATCCTTAAGTTAGCGTGATCGAACAGACAAAACAATCTCTTGAACTTTATAATATTATATTGAATATAACGTTAAGGTTTCTGGTTAGTGTTTGATCAGACCCCTGACGCTTTTTGGAATGAAGTTCCTTATCGCACTGTACAGATTTGGGGGGCGGGGATTAGGTGAAAAAAAGTGTAAGATTTTTCCGTCACGGTCCATTCTATAGTGTAGATTGTACACGGCATACGCGTTAGCTATTTCGTAACGTATTCTGTGTAGTTTATAATTAATTAGATGAATGATGTACCATAAAGCATTCATTTTCACAACACTAAAAATTATATTAATTAGGAAAATTCCGACCATTCTTTCAATTAATTCGTTACTTTTGCGTTTCATTTAATTCCCCTCAGGCGCTATTGATTAGTAATACGTTTATCAATAATAATAATATATTACGAAAGGAACTTCGTTTCAACGGAGTGTTCCACGATAGTCATTTTATATCTCGAAGAAGCATTATTCTCACGGTCACTCATTGTGGGCATCGGCAGGGACACGAGCGAGAAAATGAACACTTTGTAGGTTTAAATGAACTATTATCATGAATCACATGAGGTAGGTACTAATTTCTTAGTAGGGGACTCAAATATACAGTATACAATTCCTAGGCCAATATCACTTAGAATGTTCAGAATGATATGGAGATCCTTATTTTTTTTCGAACTGACTACATTGGTAGCCTAACCAGGTCTCTACAGTTTCACCAGACTACTAAGGGGAGCGGTTGAGGCACTCACACGATTTCGTAGGCGATCAGCGCAAGGGCGCACGGTGCGCCTCAGCTTGAACTGTCGCCGAGTATCCCGATCTAACTAAGCTAAGCTATATATCTCATACATATATGAGTTCGTGAAATATACATGTGTCAATAAGTATGTTTCACGAATGCATACGTGTATTTTGTATCTGACTGTTAAGTTGTGTGAACTAATTCAGCTCGAAAAGGGGTGTAAAATAACCCAACCACTATGTGTACCTACTGTGTGCACGTGTGTGGGGTGATCCGCGTATATGTGAAAGTAGTGTGAGCCACTGTATTCGCGCGAGTAACACACTCGAGGGCTCCACGCCGAGGGGCAAACTTAGGCTCGAGCTGTTACCAGAGACAACGCAACGTGTGTGCGGGATCGTATCATCACGTTTAAGAGGACATCGAACGAAAATTAGATTAAAACGGCCGCGGCGCCGTACTAACTATACAATTACGTATGATTCCTAATGATTCGGTCTATTGTATATGAACACGCGGGTTCGAACTGATTGTGATTATCGCGAATTTATTTATGCGCGGCGCAGGTTAGACTTTGTAACGTAGTCGCAACGGCCGGGAAAGCTGAGATCTCGTTTAAGTGCCCGAGCTCAGACGTACTATTGACGAGCGTGTTGAACGCGAGTAGTTTCGGAACATCATATACTAATAAGAGTTGAGCTATCCAGTCGGTGGTGATCGATACGGAAGACGCGGTAAGTGGCGTAGGAGTGGACTGAACCTTCTGAGTCTGGGACTTGGCTTTAAGAGCCGAGGGAGCTGACGGGGCCCTTGCACGGCAGGAGAGCATGTTAGGAAAAGCCTTCTGGCTTAGTAGGGGCGGAAACGGAGGCGGTTGCGTCCGGGAGGACGCGATGGGGGTCCGATTAAAAAAGCACTCCTTTTTATAACCGTCATTCCTCCCAATCTAGGCTAGGCGCTCCATACTCACGACCCGGATGCGACATATATATGTATATTTCTTTACTAATAACAGGCAACACGGCGACAATATTAACATGAATAGGGGCAAATATGTTCATTTAAACGGAGCGACAAAAAGTATTCAATATTAGTATCGACCGCAGGCGACTTCGTCTACGTTATATTACAGTATAACACCTAATAACTAAGAAATATACCTTAACGTCAAGTAGTTAGAGTAAAGAGGGTTACCACAAAAACATTCTCTGTGGAAAAACACTTAGATATCTTGACTTCAAAGGCAAACGATCAAATGGTGTTGGAGTTTAATCAACTCCGATGTATTTATAAAAATCCATATTTATCTATCGACTGATTCCATATATCAACGAACAGTCCAAACTCCGTTAAAACGGTAAAACTTTGCACGCGAGTTCTTTTACACTGTAGTGTATTTTACTTAAATGCTCAACTGAGGAAGGATTTTTGGAAATTCAACCTCTAAGGTGGTGAAAAAGACGATGAAAGTTTGTATTAAAATTCGTAATTTTTCCGCCATCACTATGTCATTATTCTAGAAGTGAAGCCGCCATACATATATATATATATACATTATTATATTGCATGTAGACTGTATTAATATTACCTAGACGAGACCCGAAAAACAAACAATCTCTACTGAAAATTCGGCTTCATTGTAGAAACCGAATACCTTTCCACGCGGCAACAGAAACCGCTATTATCGCCACATATGAAATTACAAAGCCACATATATTTTTACGAATGTCGTGTAGTAAAAATAACTCATAAAGCCGAACCACGGAATAGTTGTGTCGTAAATAAATAAATATGCACCCCGGTCATTCGTTCAGCGAGTGGCCGTATAAAGTTACAGTGTAAAAACATGCGTAAATCATAAGTATGTTTTTGACTTCACTAGCTAAGAGTCTAAGGTTTGATATGCCAACGAAGATATATCAACGATTGTCGTGTAAGGATCTGAAGCGGTTAACATTACATCAACGAAACTCAAAACGTTATATCGATAATCTTCTTCTTTATTTCTTTGGCTCCGTCACGGTTTGTGCTCTAGCCAGCGTCAAGTAACAAGATTTTGCCAAGTAAGTGTCTTGCGATAATTATAATGTTCTAACAAGATAGTGGTTTTCTTGTTAGAACTTTCCATGGAGTTTTGGTGGCATCTCAGAATGCACGCTCCGTGGTATTATTTCCCATTCACTACACTTGTGCATAATAACCGAACTATATTACGGAAAACACCATCAATATTACAAAATATAGAGTCTAATAACACAAGATTATGAATAAAATATAAAAACCACTGCATGAAAGACTAAGATCCCGCCAAAAACCCAATACCAATAATCTTTCCCTTTAGCAATTTTTTAAATACCTTATCATATTAAAATAACTTAATCCCTGGTTAAATAGTTTTAAACTAATTTTTAAAAGTCAAGTGGTTTCACCGATGGAATATCGATTCGACGTCCACAAGTTTGAACCCTGTGACATATATTAATGAATTTGTCTGAACGCAGCCGGTGACGGAGATATCCTGAACCTCAGAAATGTTTATATCACCGTATATAGAATAGACACATTATAAATGTCGATTTCTCGGAGTCAACAATCGAATACGTCGCGTGCAGGCGTGATTATACCCGTGCTTTCTCTTCAGAAGCGTCTTTACCTCAACAGTGGGACCGATACAGAGGGACGGTATTATTTTTAAAAATTATTTTCGAATTATCTCAAAAACAATTTAACTTAATCGAATATATATCGTAAAATGTTCGTAAAACATGTTTTGAGTCACAAATAAACGATTATACGAACAATGTCGTACGCAAAAGCCCGTGAAGAGAAACAAATAAAACGTATAAAGGGTGTTTGGAAAATTTCCAAGTTACAAAACTCGTAAGTTTTTGCATACAAATGCACCGACACCTGTGAAAACCGGAGAACGTACGACGTGAAACTCTCGAAAGTAACATCGGGGAGAAAACTTTAAACGCAACCGAGAAGTATAACGCAATATGTCAACGCTCATGCTATTAAAGAGTAGTTTTTTTTAATATATTTAAACGATAAACGACATCAAATATCACAATCACAATTAATAATGTTTTCATGAAATATATTGTTTTTCACTATCCGTCCGTACACTGTCCTTTTCAATAGGAAGCGTATATGTCGTTACACTTAGAAGAATAAGAAATCAAAATCACGGAGACAATAGTATATCAATATCACTACATAGTATAAAACAAAGTCGCTTTCTCTGTCCCTATATCCCTATGTATGCTTAAATCTTTAAAACTACGCTACGGATTTTGATGCGGTCTGTTTTAATAGATGGAGTGATTGAAGAGGAAGGTTTATATGTTTAATAACATAAATTAAATAGTGGAGAAATACTGTTATTTTTGAGGTTACTCCAAATTTAATGAATAAATCAAAACTACTGGATCGATTTTAATCATTTTTCAGTGAATGACATAAGCTATATATTTTATACCCGTGCGAAGCCGGAGCGAGCCACTAGTATATTATAAAAGAAAGACGTCCGCCGCGTCTGTCTGTCTGTATGGTTGTTCGCAATAAACTCAAATACTACTGAACGGATTGTAATGCGGTCTTCACCAATAGATAGAGTAATTCACGGAAAAGGTTTAAGTATATAACTTGTTCAGGTTTTTTTGTAAATTGGTTGGAATATAATGATAATTTTTGAAAGAATCGGAAAAAGTCAAGCAGCCTTATTAAGGGTTTCATACACATAAGTATATATTTTTTTATTATCAGGGCAGGACAACGTCCGTCGGGCCTGCAAAATATACTTTTTTTATAATTATTAATTATATAAATCATTCTAATTATTTTTGTTTGTTTTAAATTTTTTTCATTATAATAATTCACTCATTATTATCATATATCAATTTTATCGATTGTAAATTACCTCCAATAAATTTTGATAATGGCAACTTAACTCCTATTGAAAAGCGTATTAAAATCTAGCCTGCGTAATACTCAAAAAAATATTCTGTCTGTCAATAAAAGCCTATCTTAAGTCGCTTCAGCCGTTTCTTAGATTAAAACCGTGAACACCAACAGATAATTTAAAGCTTTTTTACAAATTATGTCATTAATTATGCAGTAAGCCATTATACTTTCATAATTTGTAATACTTAGGTCTTCTTCGATAATTCACTAATATCATTTAGCTTTCTCTAAAAAATTTAATAGTTTTACACTAATGTACTAAGTTGTTCTGAATCCTAATTAACTATTAAAAAATCCGAACGTACTTTAAATTTATGAGACACTGATTTGCAATTCAATGCAGTCACCAATTTAAAAGTACACAAGTGTAATAAACGAAAAACTTTTCTTGTTGTACTTATAAAAATACACCTTCGTTTTCATAATATTTAATTCTTTGTAGGTCTCTTAGCGTTCGAGAATAAATTCACCTGACGTCAAATGACAACGTGGTAAAAGATTACAGCGGTAAACCTAAAGGAGAACTTCCGTTGGTGTGTGGCGACAGATTTTCAACTCGAATGTGATAACTAACCGGGCGAGCTTAGAAAAAAAATCCTACCAGTATATTTCATCATCTTTACCGAAAACTCCGGCTGATTAGCAAGCTAATGACTGAGCCATCATAAACGAGATTTTTTTTTCAAGTGTCTCATAAAGTTTCAACAATATTTAAATAGTGGTATAGCTTATGTAAAAAAAAACATACAAATATTTACATACTACCAGCCCGCTCCAGCTTCGCACGGGTATAAAATATATAGCCTATGTCATTCACTGAAAAAATGATTAAAATCGATCCAGTAGTTTTGATTTATTCATTACTGCCCGTGGCCCGCACGCGTTAAATTTGGAGTAACCTCAAAAATATAAGTATTTCTCCACTATTTAATCTATGTTATTATACATATAAACCTTCCTCTTCAATCACTCTATCTATTAAAAAAAACACCGCATCAAAATCCGTTGCGTAGTTTTAAAGATTTAAGCATACATAGGGATATAGGGACAGAGAAACCGACTTTGTTTTATACTATGTAGTGATATGATGTATTGTTAGAAATCTTATACACATTTTTAAGAATTACGAGTATAATCAATTTTATATAACTAAGTTATTTTAGTTAATTAAAAACAATGAAATATTATAGTGTTTCCCGTTAACAAATCTGAAACAACAATAGAGTGTTAATTTTAATACAATAACCTTTTATCTTGCTTATCAGATTAAGCTTTGTTTTTCCCTTCATTTGAAGGAAATTATATTTTTCCGTCTTTATTTTGAAACACCTTTTGTTTTGGCTTTTGTTTCGGTCACGAGTGTGGCTCATTGTCATGAGAAAAAGAAGACTCTTGTTTAATTATAATTAATCCATTAAAAAAGTGTTTTTCTGTCAATAATAAAAGTGGTTTAAATTTCGTATTAACGTTTTTTATGATTATTATATTCTTAACTATATTATTTATAGTAAAACAATTTTAAATAATAAACACCTGGTTGTATAATTTGAAAAAAAAAACACAAACTTAAGACAACTCACCAGACAAAAATAATAATGAAATGATATGGCAAAGGGGAGAGTTCTAAATTTCAATTAAAATGGCTGCTGCTGCCTTTCGGATATATTATGAAGGTTGTATAATACAACAGGGAATAAACGTTCCCGTAAAACATTAATCACGGCTTCATGGTCGGGGCGTGTAAAAATGATAGGCCTCTAGTTCTTTTATTAGACCTCTACGGATTTGCTACGAGCTACGACGCGCCTACGGAACTTGCAAATAATCGAAACGCACGCGTTTATACGTATTATATATCATTTTATATATAAACATATTTATACCCTGAAATATCAACGAACCGGTTTTAAAAAAAAAAACAAAAGACTTATTTATGTACGTTCTCATTAATTTATAGTAAACAATGGGAAAATTCGTTTGACGCTTAACATATTGCGAGCTTTTTGTTGTGTTTATTATGTTTGTAAATCGTAAATGTACCGTTTAAACGCGGTAAAATGTAACTATCTTTTTCATTAGGAACACTTGAATTCGTAAAATAAAAATTGTTACCTACTTTATTTTTACAAATCTCGGCGTTTAAATAACTACATCCTTTTGAATTGGTAATTCTAACCGTTCCGTTTATATATTAAGCCAAACATTTATAGATATTAATTTTGTTCACAAGACGTCGGAAAGCAACTCATCCATTGTGTCTCGGACAGCAGGATAAGATAATATAAGAATTTTTGGATAACAAAACAATTGAAATTTGATTGTTAATTAACGCTCAGCGAAAAATATAACTTATTTAAAATCACTCTCGGTCGAAATCGAGTACGGCGACATAAATATGTGACAAAGAAATGTTACATAATATTAGAAATAAGCCTATGAGATTTCTGAAAAAATTACAGCGTAATCTTACCTCGTTTGCAGAGAAGTCTAGAAGTTACTAGGACAGGAAAAGTCCGAAGTGGATAGATGGGTCGTTTTAAAAAAACCGCGCGCGAGATTACAGCCCGAGTCGGCGCAGGTAGATCCGACGGGGTTGCGCTTTCGTATAACGTTCACGGCGGGTTTCCGAGTAGTCCGCTCGCTGGGGCGGCTCGAGTAGGAATCAACTTCGCCCTCCACTCTCCAGCACTGTTATATAACATAACGCGTAGCGCAGCGCGACCCGAACCCTCCGCTCCCCTCTTTTAGGGAAAAAGATGAATGACAAAAGTTTCCCAACTGACGTTAGGCCATGGATCGTGCTCGATTCGAGATCGAGTTGTACTTACATAAACACATCAGCACATGCACGATATACTCTATAATATTATGAATTAATGAATACATTTTTTTCCAATTTGCATTCGTACACTGGACTGCTGAATGCTTCAAGACAATTTCTCCTGCCTAAATGACAGTACTGCGCAGACAAAAAATATTAGTATTGCTAGTACAAATGTAAATAATAAATACATTGAAAATAATGATATTGAAATACATTGGTAAAAATTATCTTATATATACTCTGATCCATGTACCATCACTGAGAGAACCGTTGTGGTTAACAAGCCTGATATACTGGCGGTGGATCGATCAAAACGCTGCGCAATGATTATTAACATCACTGTCCTTCATTACGACAACCTTGTGAATGCTGATAAACATAAAGAAATGAATTATTTTGACCTGGCTCGCGAGGTTGTCCACACTGCGGTGGACTCGGCGATCATTGTGCTTATAATCGTTAGTCCAAGGTCTCTTTGCCAAGAGCTTCCACCAACGTTTAAAGGGACCCTCAAGGCAGTTCTAGTCGACACGGTACGCATCGTCATGGAATTCCTCTCCATGCCACCAAAGTTACAGACAGTTTCAACCTTGTTCTAATTGTCTATGGCTCATAGTTCATTTTTACATTTATTTATATACTAGCTGCTCGGCTCGGCTTCATATGAGACTACTGACACAGAAAGTGAGACCAGAGTTCAGTTTATAGTAACTACAATCGAATGAAATCAAAAATAGCAACTGGATACCTCAACAATAAAACGTCGGTCGACCTGTCAATTCTGTTAATATTTTTAACGTTCTCGCTATTGTATTCTAGTCTCGGTCATTCGATTTTTTATATGTAGAAGATATACTTTTGTCCAAGTTTTTCACTCTTCCCTATGATATTTTAAACATTTTTTTTTCATACAAACTTTGTCCTGATGATAGACAAGAAATACAACAACAAAAATAAAAACGAATTATTAAAATACGTTCAGCGTTTCTTAAGTAATGCGCTTAGTACATACATTCAACAATTGATTATTATGTACCTATATACGTATACTAGCTGATACCCGCAGCTTCGCACGCCTTTTTTAAATTTTAAATATAATATGAAATAGTGAAAGATGCAGAATTACAGAAATGCTCTTTTAGAAACATGTATAGGTATGTCACGCGCGCTACCTAGTGTGATATGTAACGTGTACGTTCAATATGTATTATATTATTAATATTATTTAGAATATTAATTTTTACCCCTTAGAAATTGACTTTTCAAAAAAGTAAAAGATGAGCAAACGTGAGCAAACTAAGTAGATTGAAATGCATCATTTTAAAATTTTCGATCCCTCAATTTTTCTTTTCCCTCCAATGTTTACCCCTTAAAATTGACTTTTTAAATAAGTAAAAAATATTCAAACGTCGGCGAAATATATAGATTGAAATACATCATTCCAATATTCTCGATTCCTCAATTTTTCTTCCCCCTTTCCGTCCTGGTCAAAAAAGTAAAAGATGGACAAACGTGGGCAAATTACATACTTCAAGAATCCACTGTAATATTTTCCATTTTATAAAGATTTTTCGGACGCTGGGCCACGCAATTTAAATCTTCATAACTTTTTCAAAGAGATGGACAAAAAAAATTACAATGTGGACAAAAATGGGAAATCGATGGGCATACCGTCTACGGATTTTCAAATTGTTGCACGAAAAATGGAGGGCCAACATCCCGGAGCTTTAGTTAATAAGTTATGTAGACGCGAGCGCGGTAAATAAAACAAAATGGCCTCCAAATTGACAAAAGACAAATTAAGTAAATTACATACAAATATATGAAATATAATTATATTAACTCTTGGAGTCCTGTACAGTGCACGCCTCACGCACATGCTTACAGTCAACAACATACTTTTGCTAAATTTCAGGCGGAAGAAGTCGTGGGTGACAGTTGGTCTAAAATAAAATAACCTAAGTTAATTATTATAACTTCAGTTACCTGCTAGTGAAAGTCATGTGAAAATCGGTCCAATAGTTTCAGATATTCCACACTGATAAAATCGCGAGTAATAGCTAGTTGATAATAAAATAGCTCACGTTAGGTCCCATTATTTTAGTTATATGTCAGTGAAAGTCTCGTTAAAACTGGTCGAATTGTTTTAGAAATTTCACATTGAACAGGAAAAAATCACGGGTCACAGCTAGTAAAATTTCCGTCTAAAATAAAATAAAAAATAAATTATTTTTACTATAAGTAACTTGCTTATACAATTTCATATCCAGTCAGTAAAAAGTAGAAATTTTAATATTACATATAGACACTTCATTTTTATTATATCTATAGATTGCAAATATAAAATTCTAAATAATACTGACCTAAAATGTCATTTTTTATTGAAAACTTACTAATTCAATGAACACAAATTAAATAGAGGTGTGCAAATATGCGCATTAATCGATAACAAATCGAACCGAATAATAGTATTCGAATTACGATTTGAACATACGAATAATTCGAACTATTCGGATTATTCAAATAGTTTCATTTATGTGTCAAATAAGCATGAACTATAGATTATTACGAATTAACCAGTGACGTCATCACAGTAGACACCAGCCATTGAGTGCATTAAAAAATGCTGTATCTCTATTTCTGTCCAAAAAGTGGCGGGAAAAAGTAAACATTTCAAATTCAAGAAATTAAATGTCATTTATTTTTATTTCAAAATGTCTTTTTTTATACGGCACTGACAATTTCCTTTATGAACTATGATCGATTTCTTAATTTATAAATGACCATATAAAATATTCCAATATAGTAAAAGCTATACGTTTGTACCTTATTAGTTGTTAACGAATTTAGGGCGCTAAAGTTTAAAACTATTTTTTTATGTATGTGATAAAAAATAAGAGCACAAAATTCTAGAAACCTGTTAAAATATGAAATTAGAAAAATATTGTTTTTTTTTTTAAATAAAGTAATTCGGCTATTTCTATCAACATTTGTTAAAATTGAAATTCTATAAAATTATTTAGATTTAAGGGAGAAAGTATATTTTTAATAAATATTTTCACGAATTGAAATTTATTATTGTAGAATTGAATTGCATAGTAAATTAAAGTTCTTTTTCAAAACACTTTAGTTTTGATGCTTAAATGATAGCTTAATTTGAATTAATAAAATAGTGAAAAATGTTGTAACTTTTCCTATAACTATTAGGGTAATAATACTACCTTATTTTAAAAATATAGGAATAGATCGAATTTTGAATTCAAAATTTGATTTTAACATCATTATTCGATACGGTTCGATTCGAGCGTTATTTGCACACCCCTAAAAATAAACATGTTACCACGGTTACTATAACAACGGTTTTCTAATGTCAGGGACTGTCGGTGTTTGTAGGAGAATATTTAATTTTAACTGAAAAATGTATTTAGGATACGTTTTAACTAAAATCCGTTCTTAGTGAGCGTCTACGTCGCAAAAGGAATAACTATGATGAATTTCAAGTCAATCGGGCATACAGTTTCGGAGAAATCGTGATGAGTCAGTCAGTGGTATTTCGCTTATATATATATAAATAGAAGAAGATATGTAATATTTTTTTAATCTATACATATAAATAAAGTGTCTGTATGTAATATCAAAATAACGACTTTTTACTGGTTAGATATGAACGTATACACGATAATGATAACAAAAATACAATTTTTAAAATTTTTATCTGTCTGTCTGTATGTATGTTCCGGATATTCTCCGAAACGGCTGGACCGATTTTGACAGAAGTTTCACTGACGGATAGTTAAAACTACAGCGGGTTACACAGGCTACTTTATTTTAGACTAGCTGTCATCCATGGCTTCGTCTGTAGTACTATCTCCAAAACGATTGGACCTATTTTCATGGGGCATTCACTGACAGATAGCTAACCTTATAAAAAGGTAATTAAAGCTTTTTTATTTTGGGCTAGCTTTCACCCATAGCTTTGTTTGCAGTACTATCTCCAAAATGTTTGAATCGCTTTTCACGGAACTTTCACTAACAGATAGCTGATCTTATAAGAAGTCATTCACGATTATATAAAAAAAACGCATGCAGAGCTGCGGGCAACAGCTAGTAATATATATTTATGAATGAGTCAAGTATATAAAAATAATGATAATGCGCTTACACGACTGTAATATATGTATGTATCCGGTCTTTCACAATCGAATCGCTTGAGTATAATAAAATTGTGCATATCATGCAATTTTTTATTTGAATACAAAATACTAAATGTATTTTCGGTGACTTCACCATTTCGGTCAGTCGGCCATTAGTGATCGAACACCGCGTACTTTTCAATTATCATGGCAGCAAAACAATTTTGTAACAATTGAAATAAATAATCGCTAGAATGTACATCACTCCCGATAAAGTGTGTCCCTTTTCACGTGGTCCTTCGTGTAATTGTGGTTTTTGTTCGCGAGTGATTATTCCATTACAATCATTCGTGGTAAACTGGAGTGTATGAAGTGTCACAGTGCGAATTATTGTAGTGATTTCGCCACGTCTATCTATCTACGTTGACGAGTTATTAATCAGGTATGAATTCTGATTTTATTTTAACAAATTGCTTTGTTTAAATCACCTAAATGAGAAATAAAACCGTCTTAGAATATTTATATTCAACAAATACTTCTATATTGTAATATTGGTAACAGACACTGTCGATAGCAACGTTTCGTTAGTGTCTAAGGAATTCTATCGCAAGGATTAATTATCTTGATTGTTATAGAGAGATTTGTAAATTGGTGAAATTCCACGGTGTTTTTTAAGAAAAAAAGGCATTCGTAATTATTGAAGAAATGTGTTATTAAATAGATTTTGTTATTAGAACTTACTAAAGCTTAATGCAATACTTTGACAATGTAAAAAGTCACCGTGGTAGAAAACCACGTAAGAAAGTTACAGGTGGTGAAGGTTGTAGGGGGTGACCCCTTGACTGCCTAACCGGACCAAGGAGGGAAGGGGCTGGGGACCTGATCTTACATTGCACATTGGTTCGGTAGACGGTTAGGCAGCTTGACCGGGCTGGGCCTTGTCGCCGGGGTGGCATGGTGCTTGCTTGTTCGATCCCGTGCCACTCCATAGCGCGGTAGACGGTATCTCGTAGGTTTTTTTAGTCAGTAAGAGTCTGACACCCCACAGCTCCCCAGGGCTGTGGGTGTCAAATTAAAGGATTTCTTCTCACATTGAAAAACAAAAAATAAAAAATACTTTGATAACGTAGAAAATCTATTAGCCCCGTTTAATTTTTTATAGAAGGATAGCTATGCTCCCGACACCGCCCGTCTTTATGATAAGTTTGTAATAAATAGTAATTACAAAATGGATATTGTATAAATATTCTCTACTTCCAAATATAGATATAGAAGATTTCAATTTTCATAGTAATCGGTTGAAAATCATAAAGTCGTTATAGTATAGCGCCATCTAGTGGCGACTTATGGTAAAATGTATATTATAAAAACCGTCACAAAAAATCTAACAACAACATACCAATTTTACTTTGTATATTTATAAAAATGTATAAAATATCATAATAGATTATTTTGACAAGATCATTTTAATTTATTTTTTTTATAAAATAATCAACTATCTGCCGCAATTTTTTCTACAGAAATAGTCCTTCTTTCATAGTATCTAATCTTTAGTTATCTAAAAACAATATAGAATAATACTTTCGAAAAGCTACAAGTAAAGGCCTGTTAAAAAATCGACTCAGCCATTTCGAAAATCACCGTTCAATATATATGTATATTCGATTATATAAGTATAATTAACTAGAAAAGCTAAATCAAAACGAATAAAAAATTAATTCACACATTTAAGCTGCTACTTGCGCATTGTGCAATTCCAACCACGGCTTATGGCGATTCAGCAAATACCCCAAACGTACGAACAGAAAGAAACTCGAGTCGATTTAATTTATTATATAAATTGCTGAAATGATAAATTTAATAAATGTATTTTGTTCGACGAAAAAAAAAAAACGATATCGCGATTGCCTTGAAAGTCATAACACAACATCAGCAAAAATAAATTACAAATCGTTCACAGAAAAAAAAAAGAGATAAGTCGTCAGCAACTATTTATGTATCTCTCCATATGAAACACTGAATATATTATCGTTGGAAAGTTAAAAATAATCTACTAATAAGGAAAAGAATATTAATTCCCTCTGAAATTATTGAATCTAAATGTAATTCATTCATTTTGTGTTCAATTAAAACTATTTTTATAGTCGCAAAAGAGAAAACTGCTGCCGATAATAAAACACGATCCAGGTATAAATATATTATATTCACTAACGGTTGCCCGCAGCTTCGCATGCGTTTTTTTTTTTTATAATTGTAAATTACTTCTTAAAAGATCAGCTATCTGTTAGTGAAAGTTCCGTGAAAAATGGTTCAAACGTTTTGGATAATACTGCAAACAAAGTCATGGGTGATAGCTAGTCCAAAATAAAAAAAAAACTTTAATTAATTTTTATAACGTTAGCTATCTGTCAGTGAAAGCCCCATGAAAATAGGTCCAATCGTTTTGGAGATAGTACTACAGACGACGCCACGGATGACAGCTAGTCTAAAATAAAGTAGCCTATGTCACCCGCTGTAATTTTAACTATCCGTCAGTAAAATTTCTGTCAAAATCAGTCTAGCCGTTTCGGAGATTACCCGGAACATACAAACAGATAGACAGACAGACAAAAATTTTAAAAATTGTAATTTTATTATCAGTATCGTGTATACGTTCATATCCAACCAGTAAAAAGTCGTTATTTTGATATTACATACAGACACTTCATTTTTATTATATGTATAGATTAATGTAAATTAATTGGTTACGAATCGTGTCAAAGGCTTTATGAAAAATCACATTTAATTAACCGCCTTAATTACAAGATGAATTTTATAGACCTGGGTTTAATCTTAGCCTGGGTGTTTATTAAATTTGTCTGTTTTATCGTTTTTTTTTTTTTGGTTTACTTAAAAAATATAAGCTCAAATTTTCAGCCTCTTAAATACCTCTCAGTATTCTTTCGTTAGTGTTTTGTTTTGTACATTTGTCTGTTAAGGTTTGACATGATATCTGCTGATCAGGCCCAGAGGTCAGAGAGATAAGAAAAATGTATAGAAAAATGGAGAAAAACAGAAATATAATGTAGGTAATTTATTATTATTTTTTTTAATTTATTATTCTCTTTTCTTTATCCCTCACACTTTTATTTTGGCTAATTGAAACAATCTCCTTATGAATTAGTTTATATGTTACACGAATCATCATCAAAATTCAATCAGTAGTTAGTTGTATGTGAAAGAGTAAGTATGAAGGTGACGCATGTAGGAGTAAGAGAAAACCGAAAAATGTATGGATCGATTGTATGAAAAATGATATGTGTATAACAGGTGTGAATACTGGCACGACATCTAACAGAGGAGAGTGGGAAAGGGAAACAGGTTGTGCCTGTCTACTTAGATGGGATAAGGGCAAAAAGTTGAAGTGTAGCAATCATCCATTCATCCTCATACACTTTCCCATTTATAATGTTATTAGGAAAACTTATTACTTTGAAATTACCACAACTCTCAAATTTGAACCTATATTATGACTGACAAATCTTTGTGACCTTATTATATCATACTTATGCAACGCGTCCAGGGGAAGGGAAGTGACAAATTTCAACTACATCTATCTCCCAACATGTTGCTAGTTTTAAATACATTTATGGGAAAACAATAAAATTAAAAAAAAGAGGATTATTAGGAAGGAAATAGTATAATTTTACATTTCATTTACTAATGTAGAATTTATTTAGTTATCATTAATTAGCTGACACCCACCCGCTTCGTTAGTCCAAGAAGTAAGTATTCTAGGACTATTTACGAAAACTGGAAGGCTATTAAGACGGATGCAGTATTAATCCTTATCAAATTGAATATGTTACTTATCTAAAGCATTCCATGCACGTAAGTATATATTTCTTTATTATCAGCGCAGGACAACGTCCGCCGGGCGCCGCTAGTTAAGTACAAGTAACAGGCAGAGACATTCGCAGATCAATAATTTTTTAACATACCTTATTATATCAATTTAACGAATGTCTAGCTGAGGCACGAATTTAATATGTCTTACGTTGAAAAGAAAGCTACTCTGGTCATCACTACAATAAATATTATTAAAGACAATTCTTTTTACAACTTCTTACACTCACTTAGATGGGAAATAATAATTCATTTTCTACTTGTACGATGTGTACAAATTTTGATATTTTTATTTTTGTTTAAGAAAGTTTTTTATTTCATTCACGAACCTCCCCCGCGTCGCACGGGCGCAATGTACTGTGTAATGTAGTGTCGTAAGTGCCCTAGTGATTTGTTGACGCCAAACGTAGTGTCCGATCAATTTTTTGGCGCTTCGACATTTTTAGTTCATCAAAGACAAAGAAGCTTCGAGAGTTTTGTCACGTACACATTTTTTAAATTTATCGATCATAACTTTAAATCTGTGATAACATTTAAGATATTCATTAAATTTTTATGCTGTAGAGGGCGGTTGTAATCTAAATTAAATGCTTAAATTAATGTATTTAAATTAATAAAGATTCATCGTAATATACTGATCAAAATAGCGACGCAAATACCCAATACGAGTATTTTTCTAACAACGTATAATGCTACTCCCATGCCTGCGTGTATCGACACGAAGTTTTGTCTGTGGTCAGATTAAATGCAGATGTGGGAAGATGTTGTTGTGTTTATGCGTTACGAACTATCTGATTGCGTAACGATACACGCAGCACGATAACCGCGCCGGCGGTTTTTGCGCACATCAAAGGAATTTATCGGACGCTAATTTCAAATTATTCGAAAGACACAGGTATTGGAACGGGAATTCTGTGCCTTTATCGGAATGATTTTTGACGTTCATATTAACGCGACAAGTAATCGAAGCTTCGTCACGCAGATATGGGAGTAGCATAAGGGATGAAAATTATTACAGTAGTATGAAAACCGTGTCAGAATCTGTTGGGTTATTTAAATGAATTAAGGGCACACACAGACAGACTTGGATGGCGATTTGATTATTTATTATTGTTTTACTTTGATCACAAAGTTTTCGTACATACAATAAACTATAATGATTATCATCATCATCTTACCCTTATCCCACCTAAGTAGGGTCGGCAGAACATGCTTTCCTTTTAATTTTTCTTTTTTTTTCCTAACAACGATATTTTTTATTTTTATTTAAAAGCACTCCATCAATTATTACCGGCATGCACTTTCACTTTGCAACTTAGCCTATGTTAACAAATTTATTGTTATATATGTACGTGTAATCTTGCATATTTCATATCGATTGTCAAGGATACGGATCTGGAATATGACATTAAAATTGGTTTTGTCTGTTCTTTTGCATGGCTGTATAAATATGAAGCAATTTGCAAAAAACCTTTCACATTTCAACCTTTTTACACGAAGACAAAACAATAAATAGGTGGTAGAACTACGCTGAAGCTATTACTGGTTTCAGCATGAATGGGTCGGCTCGCCCGGGGTAGTACCACCGTCTCACAGAAAGCCGACGTGAAGTAACAGTGCTTGCACTGTTGCGTTTCGTTCGGTCAGTGAGAGCGCCGGACGCCCACATATTTAAAAGGCCGGCAACGCACTTGCGACTCCCCTGGTGTTGCTAGTGTCTATGGACGGCGGTGATCACTTACCATCAGGTGACCCATCTGTTCGTTTGCCCCCTATAATATAAAAAAATAAAGTCATCATACATAATGATACAAGTGTAGAAGAAGTCGCAGGTAGCTGCTTGTTATCAATAGTAATTGGGAAACGCGGGTAGAAATAAAATCATAAAACTAAAATAATAACTGTGTCAAGGCGTGTGGAGGGAGCCGCGGGCTTCACTAATATAGTTATAAAACGTACAGTTTTAAATTAGAAGTTTATATAGTGCCTGTATATTATTAAAACAACACTGGTAACATTATATTGTCGCATAATAAACTATGGATACTGGTCAAGGTACAATGAATATCGTAAAATTCAATATAAACCTTACCTTTATAAATGTTACAAATTAAATTGGAAATATAATATTATTAGTCGCGCCCGCGGCTTTTCTCCCGTTTGTATTTTGATGACGACACCATACATTGTAGTCGTGTAACTGCAACCGTAGCGCACGCCGGGATAGCTCACAAATATTAGGTTTTTTTTCCAAATTACTTGAATCTTACCGTTATGTTGTAACTAACTTAAACAATGTATTTATAATGAGTATGTTATTATAACGTATAATCTATATTACTGGGAAGTTTCATCAGAATATGTTCAGTAGTTTTCGCATGAGGCAGTAACAAACATTCTTATATCCCCACAAACTGTTTCATTTACTATATCAATATACATATACTACTGAATTTAGTGAGAAGAAAAGTTGTAAATTAAAACGCTATTCGATTTTTGAAATGAAAACTTCTTTTGCCGCGTTGAGCGGTTTTCGGTTGGAGATAAACTTATGGGTTCGCGTCACCGATGGCCGCGACATGCTCGTGACGTATTGTACTTGCGTCAGACTAGCGATGCGTAGTATAGCTACTACTGTATGTGTACCTACATGTAACATTGATATTTTATATTGAGCATATGTATGAGAAATACATTTTGTATTGTTTTAAGCACTAATAAATATGAAAACTAGACTAATGTTAATAAACTCAATTTATAAATGTAAATAACTCAGACTATTATTGATTTCAAAATTCAAAAAAGAACACAGTTTTTCCATTGTTTTGAGTTTTCGCTTATACCAGTATTCCTTAATGTCTCGATTCTTTTTTTTTTTACTTTATAAATTTAACGTTTGGCCATAAATTCGTCTGATGTTAATCGACGATGTGGTCTGAGGTGTGGTAAACACGCTTAACCTTGAATGGCTCTCAAGTGCAGCTGCCGTGATACAGAGACAATTGCTTTTTGATAGATTTCAACTTGAGTGTGGTAGCTAGCCAGGTGGACTAAGAAATAGCCCTATTACCATGCTATAATTCCATCAAGATTTTTTCCTTCACCGAAAGCTCTGGCTCAGTCGCAAGTACTTAAATATACGTCGAACAACGCAGTATCCGAACACACTATCAACGGAGCCATCATCGGTTCAGTCCGATGGCTTATTTTATCTGGTATGATCGCGTCCACCATACATCAGTTGTAATACCCGTCACACCGGCACTTATTAACGATAAAGCAGTCATAGTGACTTCCGTTTCGGTTGCCGCGTTTAGTACTTACACTCAGACGAAGTCGTTACTTTGTCATGTTACAGCAAAAGAAACATATATTGACTAGTTTTTGCCCCTATCTTCGCTCGCGTTAATATAAACTTAACCTATCCCTCGAGAACCGTACTCTTTTTCTGGGTGACCCTATGTCCTTTTCCGTATCCCTAGCAACGTCCATGCAAATTTGATTGATCCGTTGAGGAGTTAAACCCCTGGGCTTTCCCAAAACTATAAAGGAATAAGTTTTATACAAACGAATGTAGAAGTCATGAGGCAGAGGTTAACAGACTGTTGGCAGCATAAGCTCCAAAAAACACCTGATTCATTACAAAACTATGACAAATAACAAATGATGTATTGTAAAATTATAATTTTATATGCAAAATGTATTTTTTAATTATCTATCCATTTGTACGAGCTTTTGTTTTACTAAACCCTGAAATGTACAATGTTGGATATCGTGTAATAAGAAAAAATTACAAACATAATACGTCATTTTAAGATCTATCTCTTAAAAATTCGGTCGAGGGGTTAAGGTCTAATAGCGTAACAAACAAACTAGCAATCGCATTTTTTATAAATGCGTAAAAACAATAGTTTAAAATCATTTAGAGTTTAAACTATTTTTCTGCTTTTACTAAACGCTTCCATGACATGTATTGAATATAGCACACCCATAGTGAGTTGTCAATCAAGCGCTAGATCGGTATAAACAGATGACGTCATACCACAGACAGTAAAAGTGCTGTTTAAGTATTTACAACACCGGGTGAGCATTCTCTACCCTTGTTAATATTTTACGCGGATTCTAGGAGTGTTATGGTATGCGAATGTATATCATAAAATACAATTTTCAAGAAAATATGTGATCAGAAAACAACTTTATCAAACTAGTTTTCTGACTGTATTCTAAATAGCAGTGTATAATTCATTCTGTATTGAAAAAATATTCACCACAGATTATCGAGTTGATGACGAATTATCGCTGCTGGTCTTTGCACGACAATAAAGGTAGTGTAGATTATAACAATGTTTTACATTAAAAAAAATATATACCCATTTTATTTAATCTAGTATCAACTTCTGTACAATAAAACAAAAACGTTTCATTGACATTTAATTTGGTTTTTGTTCCATAGAAAATAATAATATATGTTATAGCAAAAGTTGCTATTGAGATGTCTCAGAGTATCTATCTCGTTTACTGTCTAATACAGCGGTTCCCAAACTTTTTTTTTTCTCATAGACCCCTTTCAAAATTTTACTGGTTCCGGTGGACCACCTGTAGGTTCAATAACTACCATATGAAGTCAATCCAACATTGTTAGTTCTTCACACTATCGAAAATAGACCAATTTTCATAAACCCCCGCTTACTAATTGTGCACCCCTATTTCTTTGTCACGCCAACGTACACCCCGTCGAGTCTCTCGTGGACTATTGAGGGTCCACCTGGACCACTTTGCAAATCACTGGTTTAATAGAATTATCAGTTCCAGATTTTTCGCTCGATAGTCAATATTCTTATATTTAAACATAATTTTTGCCAATAATTATTACTTATTTCTTCTCAAATTTAATTGGGATGAAATTTGTCATAGCGTTTTTCAAAATAGAAGAAGCATTGAAGAAATCGTCACATTAATTCTCATTATCTTCAGTCTTATACACATATTAATTCGAATTGGTAGGAGATTCCTGCTTCTTTGTTTTAATATCCTTCATTATACCGAACAAAGTTTGAGAACCTTTTTAACTTATTTGCTCTTTGTCTCATTAGCTTAAGTTTTCTTCGCCTCCTTTAGTGCAATCTATTTAATCAGTCTTTTTGCGACCGTTGCAGTGAATTTCTAGATTCCCCTTTTCCGTTCCTTTCTTCGATGTCGAACTACTTTTATTAATCTGTAGGAAAAAAAACAACGCTATCAATATATTTTTTGATGCATTCGGTCCATATAAGCACTTCTTACTCAAAAACGAAATATAACCGTGTGTACACCTGTACATGATAAATTTTTTCATGACTATATATTTAGCTTGTAATTAGAGTTAGATTGTTTTTTCCCCCATTGTATTTAAATACACTGCAAAATAATTATCTATATAAACATCATGCATGCCTGTGACCGTAATAATTACGTTGTAGATTTATGTTCGAATTAACAATATGTCATATCACGTATATATAATCTTTATGATGATGTGTTAAATATAGAAAATAAAATAAAAATAAGGTTTTAATACTTCATAAGACAAAAATCGTATAGTATGTCGTGATGTCACAGAAAAGCGATAGTATTTGCTCAACTAATCGGCTCCTCATAAGGTAAGATTCAGTGTCAGGTAATTTTTGTTCTTCTCGATGACTGGGTTGTTTTCCGAACCGGTGGTAACTTTGAGGTTCATAAGTGCCTTCTCAGGGCCTAAACTGTATAAAGTATTTTTGATTTTGATTTAGACCTGATGAGCTCAAATTAAAGGCGACTCAATTTCCTACAAGAGCATTATGGTTATGGTTATAATAGCTCAACCCGTGCACCGTTTTTAGAACAGCAGATATTTAGAAAATTGTTTTCGATAGTTTTCTAAGGATTCCTCTGATGCGAAAAATCTTAAAAATGTATGATCGTAGAATCCAAAAACTAGACACTTGAAGCTACAAATTGTTTTTGAAGTTATACTTCTTTTGACACGTTAGGGAAAAATGATGAGAGTAAATAATTACGATGCGCGCAGCGTACACCGTCACGAAAAACCGACACCCTGAAGTTAGCTATAGTCGACATTTTATTCAAAAAAAACGTATGTATGTATTAAATACCTTTTTTCTATTGTTAGTGTCGTTTTTTCTGCAAACGTAGAATAAGGCGAAAGATAACTAACATTTTTGAAAAGATTTTTATCTTGTTACGTCAAAGAAGTATAACTTCTAACGCATGTACGTAAGTACACAGACACTTTTTTTTTACTGTACGGCCATTTGTTGTCGAATTATAAAAGTACTGCTTTTAGAATAAACCATTGCTTAAAATTACTATTTATAGTTTGTTGAATACGAGTCTCATGACATGGTTTAAAAAATAGGCAAGTGGCCCATATCAAATTGTGTCCATCTCTCTCTCCCGACATGAAAATATGTACTAAGATGAAAAACATATAATGACATATAAATACGTATGTTCGCGTTTAGTGCAACGGTTTATTCTACATATATTTTTGGTATGAATTTTTATTATATCGACTTCTGGCGCTTCCAAAATTTGTGAAGCCATTAACGATAACATTAAGGTACTATATAATGCAAGCTGAAAGAGTATTCAGAGACGATTGATATTCAAAGTAGGGGAAAAAGTCCTACTCTGACCATTATAAAGATCGTTATAATCCAGTTTACCCTACTTAAACGTAAATATGAATATTTTCCACCAAAAAAAAACGAAGCATTTTATTTTTACATTAACAATGCGAGAGCATTTGCCTTTGTCTACCAGTAATAAAAATGTAACATTCGAAATACGAATTCAAAAATTCATCTTTTGGGTATGCAACTTCAGGGCTTTTGGCTAGCATTTTGTATTAATCTATCAAATGGAATAGCATTGTTTATACAATTCGATATATATTTACATTACTTTCAAACGGTTTTTTATTCGAACTGACTACGCTATTGGAATGACGGGCCTTCACAGCTTAACTATGGAGTACTAAAGCGAGCACTTAAGGCACTCCCACGTTTGGTAACAAGCTCAAGAATGCCAAAATGGCCGAACCTCGGCTTGGGCTGTTCCCTTGGATGTAACACAACGCTTCTGTCTAAGCTTAACTAAGTTATCTATTCCTATATGTAAACAGTTCGTGAGACACACATGTGTGCCTCACGAATTCTGAAATATAATTGGCTTATTAAAAATATAATGGATATTATAGGGTAACTACGTTAAGCAATAACGTTAGTAATTTAAGTCTAACCATGACATGGAATTAATAATGTGAACTCGTGTAGTGGAACCATATCGCGTGACTTCCTACCCTGTCATAAGCAAGCTGTCCCTTTTGATTGATTTCTATAGATGTGAGGTCGTTATAGGCTCTCATTTGTGCAGAGGACTAATGTTTGAAATACTAAATTTAATTATATTCCTCCGAATCAAGAACAACGATTGTTTTACAAAATAATTCTCAGGGTCTGTCCAAATTAACAAAACTACGCTGATAGAATGGTCAGGTCAGAAGCACGGCAAGTCACGAAGGCAAATGCGAATCTGGAATACAAGTATCGAAACAATAATAAAATAAAAAATATTCTGTAACGCCAGGAAGACTGGTAACACCCTAAATAGTAAGATTTGAAGGAAATGTTTTCAATGCAATTTATTGGTGTACATTCTTCATACATTCATTAGTATACTTTTTCATAGAATGTGATGTTGACATTTCAACATTTTATAACATACACGCGTGAACAAAGGAGACTAAATCTTCCCATTACACTACGACCATGTAATGATATAAATTAGGAACAAAACAAATGAATTAAACATTTTTTTTTAATTTTTTGCATCTTCATTTATTATGCGAGCCGCGAAGGAATGGAACGCGCTACCTGCGTCTATTTTTCCCGAAACATAGGGTCTTCAAATAAGAGTAAACGCGGTTTTATTGAGCGAACGCGCTCCATCCTAGGCCTCATCCTCACTTTATATCAGGTGTGACTGAGGTCATCGCCCAGTAGTCCAATGTAAAAAAGAAAAAAATAAATGTTATTCTGTCTATATTTTTGAAGAACGCTTTACTCTCCTGTCTTACTTTTTTATATGTAGTTTTTTTTTAAAGTCACCTTTACTGTACGTGCTCAGAATGCCCAGCAACTACCGACAAATTCGCCGTCCGTCACCAATCGCCGTAACTTTGCCGGCCTACAAGCTTTTTAACTCCTCGATATACAACGCAACACGCTAAAGGAATCACTATGATAGCTTCATTATCATGTATACAGTTGTCCAATCGAAACGGATATAGGCATCCCCCCTATCCATGGCTGCTGGATATATTGACAGATGTTTTTAAGAGACCGTCCCTCTCTATATTTAGCGTATTTACCATCTTAAGTCATATAGACATTTAACATCAGGTGAGATTGTAGTCAAACACAGAAACTTATAAAAAGTAATATAAAAAAGTATAAAAGAAGAAACACTTATTTTTTTAAATATACCTATAGTCAATAAATTGTTATAGCAACATACAAACGGAATGTAAAGTGAGTAGCTATAAATAGTTTTGAAAATAGATCAGCATAACGTCTTATCTATAGTGGACAGGGATGCCTTAACCACAGCTTTAGGGGTGTAAATTAAATCGCCGCCCACGCGTACATGCCTTGACAACAATTTGGATATTGCAAATAAAAATTAAGTCAATAATACTATTCAATATACTAAGAAAAAATCTATTCTAAGCATATATGGTGTATAAAACCGATTTTTCGTTTCAAAACGGTGTATTTTTCACCTCTGTACATAATATAATATAGATATTAGTTTAGTGTATAGTGACTCCATCTACATTTAATATACGTAGAAAGAATAATTAATGTCTAAACGTATATGTTGAGAATAGATGTAAAAAGTTTGCACATAGAGAACAAAAGATGGCGCTGAATACAATTTATACAGGTGTAACAAAAAGTTTAAAGTAAAACTTGAACTTACAAGTAATATCAATCAAATACTATGTGCTAACAATTTTTTTTTTATTTCAGTACGCCTATAACATGAAATGTCTGTGTTCAGTTTTGCAGTCGAACATTAAATTATCAAAGAATAGCTAGTTAGTACCCGCGACTCCGTCTGCATTGTTAATTATCTTGACAATATATTTTACGTCCAGCGGGAAAAATATAAGCACCACACTTCTTGTCACAGCTCTCCACGTCAAGAAAATATTCATAAATGAACGCGTAGTACTCATAAAACCATAGTTTATTAAAACTTTAACAACATTTATGAAATGAAGATGCCGTGTCTCCTTTAAAAATAAGGGCCACGTGTGATGTGTCTATATGGTGTAAAACTAAAAAAAAAGTCGAAATATATTCAGTAAAAAGTGATGTGCCGTCGTCAACGATGAGAATCTCATTTCAGTTGTAATTTCTTGCCGTCTGTTACCTCAGAAGTTCGTCATTTGCAAACGAATTTGGATCCGCATTGGATCTTGCAATCTAAAGATACACCAAGGAATTCCTCAAACTCGAATAGGAAACGTACAGCGATTACAATATTGATAGATTTTTGACAATCAAAGACCAGATAAGTTTTTAGACGAGATTTTTTTGAAATTGCTTTGATTTTTTTTTATGATCAGTTGTCAGTTAAATACATCATTAAATCAGTGCGATTTGATTAAATATGAGTTATGGGTATCTTCACTTTTATTGTTGTTGATTTGTTTTGACCTTTTTTTATAACTCGCGACCCACAAGTATATAGTTTTTACGACCGCTCAGAGACAAGCAACCCACACGTTGAAAAACACTGATATGTAGACGTATTCAGAGGGCAGAGTTAAAATACTAAATCTTTCTGAAATTTGACCTTCAGTAATCATAAATAGAATTATTATCGATTATAAAATAAAACCCAAAGATATTCGATAAATTTATTTCATTACATAACTTTTCTTATACTATACAATATTTGCACTTGTATTTTATAATCAAAAAAGCTATTCATATATGTATGTGTGTAGGCTTAAATAAAAAATTTCTTACAATAAAACCTAAATACATATTTATATAATAAAGATTATTATTCAAATATGTAGTAATATAAAACGCATGTCTTAATATAGTATAATAATATAAACGGTACAATATAATATAGTGAGCTTCGATAATAATTTTTTACACTTTGTACCTACGTGAAGGCACAAGTTGAAAAGAGACGGTAAGATTCCTTAATTGTTCTTAAGAGACTTATTTTTTTTTTTGCATTCGTAAAAACGCGAAACGGAAAATGTAAACAGCCGTAACATTTATAACTAATTCGGTTAAATTTGAACTATCTAGGAAAACAAATATCTGTCACGGATTAGTGTTAGAAATTACACTGACCAATAAAATTTGTGATACACTTTAGAACCATATTATATATCACTAATTTATTTGATTCGAGTTACTTTAAATTCCATTATAAATTAACTAAAATAGTACATTTCAAGATGAAAAAACCGTGAAAATTGGAATCAACTAATTCACTACAAATCTTGCGAATTCTTTATTAGATGAGGAAGTTACAACATTGAAAAATCGGGGAAAAATTTACACTGGGAAAAAAAACAAACGTAAAATAATTCATGAATTACCCCTATCTGAGTAGTGGGGGGAAATAATATTTGTTACAGCGACGAATTAAAAAACGTTATGTTTCGCTTGACATATCTAGAATTTCATATATCCTTTCCACAGAGAACATGTATACATCCATACATATAGTATATATATATATACATACTAACGGAATAACTACACATTTGTCCCATGACCATGAATGCTTTCACGTTTATCAATAGCCGCTTTAATTAATAACGCTGTTGTTATTTTACAGTAACAGTTGCTATAAGCTGTTGTCAATTATTCTGCTGTCGGCTAATTTACTGTATTGTAACAACAAACTGCAATTTGTAATAACGACGCGAAATGGTAATTAATAATGTTGTTATTATTTTACAATAACATTTTTGCTTTAAACTGTTGTCAGTTATTCTGCTGTCGGATAATTTACTGTTCTGTAACGTACTCTGCAATTTGTAATAACAACACGATAATATGTAATGGATATTTATTATCCAGTCTTTGAGCGTGAGCGGCGTGTAGTGTTCTCCCTTTCACACCGAATACTTGTTGCATAATGCTTACCCCTTCGCACGTTAAAGTAACACCGGTCGACCATAGGCGTAAGTAATCAATAATAACAACGGATAATAAACAGCAGAATAATTATGTCTTGTATAATTTAATATCCGATTATTGTAATATTGCCCACTTTTATATAGAAAGAACTAAAAATATATAACTCACATAATTTGATACATATCGAGTTTGAGTTATCCAGTTATTACCATAAACAATTATTTTTCTGGAGGAAATTATTTTCGTTGTTAATTTTGTTTAAGACATTTCTATTTACAAGAAATACAATATATATATATATATATGAAGTATAAACCACCAGTAAAGGCATGCCAATGAAAGGTTCAGGACATAATTATGTTATGCTAATTTGGATATTTATTGAATTTCATTAAATAAAAATAGAAAAACAATGTCCTAAACGCGTCCTATAGCCTATTTGTCATATTTTATATCAATATTGTCTAATCTGCATAACTCGTAGTTCTCTCTGTATTTATATTAAAATTGTTACTAAATATTAATATACAAAAATATATAATCAAATGCATATTAGATTTTGTACTAACATTTTCTTTCTGTGATTCAATGTAAATTTATTATATTTCTAAAAATTATCCTACTTTAAAAAATTATAATAGAGAATATTGCAAGAACGTAATATACAAGTTATTTAGTACAATATTTTAAAAGAAATATTAATAAAATCGTCTCCGGCGCTCGTCGATAACTAAAACGAACTATCTTATTATAACAAGAATTAAATACAAGGAATATTAAAACAATGCGCGTCTTTAATTTAATTCTGTGATATTTATTATCCCAAACTTAAATCCAGATATTCCTGAAACGGAAAATTCGGATATATTCGATATCACATTTGAATCATATCGCCGAGGCCAAGGCCGAGACATTTATTTCGTCGGCAAAAATCACCCTGCTTATACGACTCGTGGTATATACCTCTAATACGTCATAGTTAGATGCAAGGCACTGTTGCCAGACGGCTGTCTACTTTTGAACATGAGTATATACCAACATCACACGAAATCTCGAGTTTTAGGAATGATACCCTAATATATTTACTAATGTTACAAGTGAGAATAGAAAAGTAAAGCTTAAGCGAGAGACAGTAATTTTCTTTAGGATCCGTCTCCACCTACCACCCACCCACGCAAAATACTCCGGGAATCTTTTATACTTCATTTAATTTTCACCCCGTCTAATCCTTTTGAACCTTTTTAACGCTCCCTAAATTCCCCGCTACGACATTTACAACGATCCCCGAATTCTGGGGAACACCCCTTAATCTGGCAACAGTGTTGCAAGGTTCTCGAACCTTCCCGATAACGGCAACCAACGTGATATTACAATGATGAATGTAATAGTACATCATTTTGTGTATCATTACCGTCAGTAAACTCCATAAAGCTAATTAATACTGTATTTAAATATTCAAACAATTGATGAAGTTTATTTTAAATACTTGTTAATGGATCTCACTACAATTATTTTTGTGCGCATAATTTTTATAAATTCTAATAAAATTCAAAATGGAACATTCATTTTTCTATTTGAATCATTATTTTTACTAGAACCACACAGGGCATATACAAATATTAATGAAAAATGTTATATCTCTAAAAAGCTTCGCGTAATATACATTACAACATCGATTAAAGAGAACTCGTTTCGAGGTAGTCATTTTATGATAAATTTTCATTCGAACATTTTCAAAAATGCACAAATCAGGCGAACTTCCATTATTACAACATTTCGACGAATTTACATTTAAAACGAAGTTACTCACACAGCATACCTATAACTAATAATAAAATAGTGTCATTTAAAAACTCACAATTTATTATGACAGTTTATACACGAACGTGTAACGTCGTAAGTGAATGTTCGAGAAACGTACAGAGATACAGACCTCGGTAAACTTTTTGACTGCTCTAATTAAATAAATGCCAATATTAGATGCCAATAACAATATTTTACCTTTATTTTCTACTAAACTCTTGGCTATATTATTCTCAAAACCGAAGTTACAGTTATATTCAGATAGAACAGCCGGTTAAAAATCTAACGAGGTTTGTATATAATATCAGTGTTTCCATTGGTCGAAGAAAAAATGCAACGATTCGTCAGTTATACTGAATCGTGATTGGTCACTTCTGAACATGATGACTGGAACAACGGGTACTAGTTGTACAATATAATACCATTGTGTTGATATAATTATTATAACCTTTATTGGTGAACGCAGCCAAATCTTATTAATATACGGTAACTTTAATTAGAACCAATCAAAAAATGGTCACATTATATTTTTAAAGTTTTTATAGATACTATGAATGTGCATAATTTGTCACAGAGATATTGAAAACGCTTAGTAACTATTAATATAATGTAATTAATTCTACGTAATATTTAAAAAAAAAACATTTATTATCACACTCGCCTTTGTGTAAATAAATATCTATAAATATTGTATAATATTCAAGTATTATTTATTTATTGCAACAGATTTCACAAAATAAAAAATTAAAGAAAAAAACATTTTACGCTTTTTGCTATTTTGGTTTGAACTAATGAGTAATTATTACATATTTTAATTGATTCGATTTAGTCCTAGGACTTACATTTATGTAATGCATTCTGCTCTCCAAGGAAAAAGGGGTGCGAATTAATGAAATCTACCATTTTCTTGAAATATTGAGATTTATAAATATTCAGAATCAAGAAAAAAAATATGCAACTAAATTTTTTTTTTATTCAGCTGTTGAACTTCTGTTCTCAAATTACACTATATATCAGAAATAAAGTTAAACGTACTTTACTAAAGGCGTATAGTACAAAATTTTAATTTTTTTACAATTTGTGTTGCAGTTAGATGCTCCCTTTTTCCTTACAGCGTTATCATTACAAAATTAAAATTTTACAAAGCATAGACCGACCTTTTATGCTGGCTTCGGAATATATTCTATAAATCACTGGAAAAATGCTTTTATACTAGTAAGACAATATACATAGGTCAATCGACCACCAAATACATTATTCCTATGTGACAAATGAGTCAATCGACCACCAAATATATTATTCCCATGTGCCACGTAGGTCAATCGACCACCGAATACTTTAATCCTATGTACCACACAGGCCTTCGACCACCAAATACTTTATTCCTATTCGACGCATAGATCAATTGACCACCAAATACATTATTCCTATGTGTAGTTACGTCAATCGACCACCAAATACATTATTCCTAACTAATTTTATCGGGTCGATACGAACGCTAACGCTTCTTCTCACTTGTAGAAACAACATAAATAGTCTTTTCAAGGAGATCCTGAACAAAATACTCAATTATTATACCAATAATAATTAAACAAAACATTAAAAGCCTGTATAAGTGTATAAACGGTTTACTTACATTTATTACATTATATAAAATAACCTCTTTATTGTATATTACATGTATGTATACATATATATGTATACATATGTACATATATATGTATACATATCTACATATATATGTATACATATCTACATATATATGTATACATATGTACATATATATGTATTTTTGATTCAAACCGACACACAGAATGTTCTTCCAGGAAAGTCTCGATCCATTCGAAATCGAGGGTTATTACATCTAAATAAAACAATCATTCTCGATTACACGTCAATATTAACATTAAACAGCAAAAGTGCCTAAGAATGTGGCGAAATTAAAAACATTTAATTCATTGTATACCATTTTCGAAAATATATAGATAATTGCGGTACGTAAAATTCACTAATATCACAGTAATATTTTTATAAACTTATCTTTCGTGATAAAACGTAACGCAATCCTTAGACACTTTCGGCGTATTTATACAAAACCAAAAAAAAAAAAAACACCTTCACAAAACGGTAACAAAATTATACAAAGACTGTCAAAATATTACAAACACAGCTACTAAATAGTTAAAACTAATATACAGTATAATCCGAAACATGCTCAAATAAATCGTCACTTCATACTGTGTCACGTGTGTGCTTTTGTCTTTATCTCAATAGCATCGATAAATATGTTATATGCTATGCGAAATCTAAATCTCTAATAAGAGAAATACAGTCAGGGAAAGATGTTTGTTTTATTAATTCGATATATAAATCACTGGGTATTTAAGAAACACAAAAAAAAAATTAAATTAGATAAATTGCCCAAGATAATAAACCACACAGTTTTGTACCAGACTACCCACCCACGACGGAAAATTATGTCTTTCGTACGTATGTATTATTATAACGCGTACAAAGAATGAACTCGTAACGAACACTAACAAGTACGTACGGTAAAATGTATGAATTCGTAAATTCGAACTTGTATTTGAACGTTATCGAGAGGTGTTAAAAACCAAAATTTATTACACGCTGGAAATTTCGACCCCCTCTTGGATATATAAGCGGGTTACAAAGCGATCGATCACACTTCTATCTTGGACGCCATAGTGAATAATTTACGTGAAAATCGTATGGAATCCACTAGAGGAGAACAACTGATAGTTTTGCCTTCGCGAATAAATTCTTTGACTGCAAGCGATATTTTATTACCGACGGTCTATCTCTCTGGCCATATTGTTAATGGATTTCAACATTGAAGTGTCGCTAAATTCACCTTAATTGCGTGAATGATATAAGGTACATTTAACCGAGCAATCTGTGATACAAAAAGGGGAGGAGGAAGTAGCAATAAATTCACAGCCGGGGTTTTTTTTTATTATTATTTGTTTTATTACAATGGTTTTAAAACGGAAAGTAAACGATAATATAACGGAATATTAAAATTTAAGACAAGTAAGGAAACTACAATGCATGATTTTTGAAATTAATTATTTTAATCGATTGGTACCTTTGATGATTTGATTTAAGAAACCGACATAATAATAATTACGTTGTATTCCTACATATTTACAAAAACATAAGGTTAAGTAAGTAGTTTTTTTTTATATTGACTATATTAAAAAAAAGATTATCATTAAATTTAAAGAAGGAAAGACTGTAAAAAAACACATGCAAAAAAATCGTCCGGCATATTATTTCCAGCAAAATTAACTATGGCGCCATGGGGTAACATTCGAAGGCTGAAAGGTACGGAATGTTTTACGCCGTGTTTCTGATGCGAAAATAAAATAAAATAAAATAAAATAAAAAAAAAGTTTGCCCAGAGAGGAAAAAGAAAGATCTATGTTATGAAAGAGAGATGGATGAAGGCGATAGAATAAGAGAAATATACGCGAACTCGGACTCATGATAGAAAATCGTGCAATGCATTAAAACAGGCAAAGTGTTCATTGCAGATTTCACGTTTTTTTTTTTATTCCACCACCTCCTCTTTAGCCCCCGAAAATATAATTATTTTCGACACGTATTACGATCGAATTTGTAATTTATTATAACGAATTATGAAGGTTTTATATTTTTTAGAATAATAATTTTAGCGTTTTATAATAAAACAAACAGACGTACCGGCAGTGAAACGAAACAATTCAATAAACGGCCAAAATATACAATTGTTTTTTTTTTTCAATTTAAACTTTTCAACGGTAAATTTTGGCTTTAACGGCATGTATGTATCTCTATCACACAAACAGTGGAGTGCTATCGCCGTCCTTGTCATAAAACGATTACACAGCAGCATTCCCCGCATTTTCTATCTATTCGTCGAGAACGCGCAAGACCAATTAATTTATATTTTCTCGTGTGCGAAAGAGAAAATCGATATTAATGGGTAAATCAAACTCTGGACTATTATTTGGTGGTACTAGTCACTTGACAATGTTCCCTACGTTACGCATTTATTACAAATTAACCGAGTAGTCTATAAAAAGACCATAATATTGTGTACACTTAAAACTATAATCTTTCCACTGAGAAATATCCGTAGTTATACTTATAATATACGAAGACATCTTTATGCCTCTGAAGTTAAATACCAGACGAGACAGACGGTTGAACATGAATCTATATATATAAAATTTGTATATGTGTGTATGTTCGTAATTTATCTCCATTTGAACGACTTGACCAACTTTTTTATTTTTATTTTATTATTAGCGGCAAACGAACAGGTGGGTCACCTGATGGTAAGTTATCACCGCCACCCATAGACATTAGCAACACCAGGGGAGTCGCAAGTGCGTTGCCGCCCTTTTAATATATGTGGGCCTCCAACTATAAACGGTGTTCTTATCTAACAACAAAAAAAAAAAAACTATCACGATATCTCAAACGACGCAGACAAAGTCGCGGGTATCACCTAGTAAATAATAAACCCAACCAGAGCCGCGGGGCACAACTAGCACTTCTATAATTACCAAAAACTTTTTCATCAAACGATATTAACTTCAGAGACACAAGAACGTACAACGAGTACCGAGAAACATATATACAAAAATGCATTATAAATTAAAGGGGTAAAAATAAAACTGGTCGGCGTATTATTAATGATGATAACTTCTGGAAGCTTCGGCGTCCTGCCTTGTTATATTGAAGGCTTCCGTTTTAAGGAAATCGACGGTTTTGTATGCCGAATCCGTATCCACCACGGACAAGGACTTACCGTGCATCACGTTTAGTTTCTTACGATGCGCCTCGCTCGACTGTAAATTCATATTTATACTATCAATAAAAAAAAAATAAAAAAAAAACACGTATCACACATATCTTCAGGTCACTATCATCATCATCATCTTCCCCTTATCCCACTTAAGTAGTGTCGGCACAACATGTTTTCCTTTTCCACTCTCCCCTGTCCGATGTCATCTCAGTATTCACACCTTTTATACACATATCATTTTTCACACAATCCATCCATCTTCCTCAAACTTCCTCTACTCCTTTAACCGACCACTTTCTAATTCAAAACTTTTCTTGTTACATATTAATTTCATCTCTCCTCATGACATGCCCGTACCATGCTAATAAACTATTTCTCCTCAACTTCTTTGTCAATGGTGCCATTTCCAAACTTTTGTTTTCAACGCCATCTATCCGCCGAGTCATCGTACTACATTGTGAACTGCACACGTGTTACATGTTTGATATTTCTTTTATGTTTAAAAAAGAAATCACATTCCGACGCCATAGACAAAGGATTAGGACTAGACGGTTATGAGGTTTACATGTCAGGAGAAGTTCTAAAACCGATTATCGAACGTAGTTTTACTTGTAAATACGAATTAATCAAGTAATATTACGTAATATATACGCTATTAATAAAATTATTTAAGAGTCTTCTAATAAAATCCAATGAGATAGTTCAGTAATAACAATTTCTCATCACATTCATCAATATCAATTCGAACCCTAAAGCGACCTTTGTTGAAAAACGACATCGTGATAAAATAACATGATATTAAGTGTATTTTTTAAAACCCATCTCATTAAAATATTACCCTCTTGGCTCACACGTCACTTAACATCACGTGAAACGAAACTGACAAAACTCTAATCGCATCAAGGAATTACCAAAAATTGTTAGCAAAAAAATAAGCACCATTTCTATCCAAATTAATAAATTAATTCTATGAAAGTTCGAAATAATACCTTGGTGTGAGTCGGTTTAGATGGATGAAGATCGAGGTCCAAATACTGCAAAGGCTCCGTTTTGACTTCTTCGTTGTGCGAGAAATGGAAACCAGTCTGGAAGTAAATGATGCGTTTTTCTTTTAGAGCGAGTCTATCATGTCGTGGATTTTATATTTTATTCATAATCTTGTGTTATTTGACTCTTTTTATTTTGTAACATTTGGTGGTATTTATTGTAAGTATTCACTAGTAAAATGTTAATTTACATACAAATTGAATTAATTGAAAGAATTCGTTATCCTGAAATTATTGTTCACATAATGTTAATTAGAAACTTGTTACCAATTGAATTACAATACATATAAAATTTCAAAATAATACATATCTTGGGATGTAGTTACACAGTCAACCGAGAGACCAATCAAGTATTAATAATAAAAACATTTATATTAAACAGCAGATACAGAAATATACTAATGAATTTAGTTACGTATCAACTTTAGAGATGCGAACGGTCCGGCGGTAAGCGCGAGACTGATCCCCACTCCTTTTTCGCTACGCCTTTTATATAGACTTGCCTCGTATTTGAGGGTAGCACGTAACATTTGTGTACGTACTTTATGACGATCGAAAGGGTCTTTACGCCCACATATACATAGGACAAGTAATTAATAAAAGCATCGCCAATTATTATAGAGGCTATAATTGATTGGCCTAAATATATGAATATGTATATATATATAAAAATCTGTCAAATTAAATTTTGCATTCGATTGAATTAATGAGTTACTGAGAACAAATGTAATTATTTCCAACGCTGCATATACTGAACTTGATAATTGTCCTTAATTATTTACCTGTTTCTATAATTATTTATATAATACAATAATAATAAATTTACTTGTAGTATATTACTTTTATCTATAATTTAAATATGACTATTTAATTGGTTGTTGTATTAACAAAAAAAAAAACAAAAGAGTGTGTTCGACGAATAAGAATCACGCTGTGTGACGTAACAGAACGTGATTGGTCGGTTCCAGTGTCGTTGATGATAGTGACTCGTATTGGTTGCTTCGTGCTGACGACTCGTGACGTGTATTATTACATCTCTATGGTTATTACCTCGATTATATAGACAAAGTGTTTTTTTAAAATATCAAAATAACCTTAAATGACTGAATTTCATCGGTTAAAATGGTGCCCATGCCGTTTTTAAATAGCTTTAATGGATTATTTAACAAATATAAGCCCGGAGCGAATATCTTTACCTGAGCTGAGAGTTGGTGTATGTGGCCGACACTGTGACTGGAATGTCGAGGCTTCAGAGCCCTGTCGACGGCCGGGGGTAGTGTCGGTAGATTACAATACTGCATAGACTGTAAAACGAAAAGTTCGAATGATTATTATGTAAATTTATTTGAAAAAAAATTTACATTCTTTTTACTTTTACTATTTTTGTAAAATCTAACGAAATAATATATATATAATTAGATAATATAGATAATAGTTGTTGTATGTTCGTTGACTTAAGAGATATCTCATGCAAAATAGGACGTGGAAAAAAATGGTGTATCGCATATACAATCTTAAGGGAAAAGGGAATAACTTAAAGCCAACTAACCATACTAAAACTCACCACCGTAACCGAAAACATAAAAATTTAAAATGACTACGATCGAACATTTTGGAATTATTATAAATGGTTATCAGATATATTCTATTAACGAAATATGACTTACAAATTTTAAACGTAATAATATTGGTCATGATAAAATTAATGAAAAAAATAAATAAATAACAAGGCTTACAAAGTTCCCATGGAAATGGTCATCGTCGACTTGTCGAGAACGGCGTAACCGCGCCGGCGACGACGGCGACCCGCTTTTAGACGAACAACGCGGTATACGAAGCCACGGATTCACCTGCGACTGTCGCCACAGTTAAATATTTAACAAGAAAATTAAGAAATTAATTAAGAAACCAACTTCAAGAAAATCAATTCCACCTGGATTGACCAGAACCTCTGTTTTTTTTTTAACTACACAGATTTGGGAAATTCTTTTTTAATTGGAAAGGAGATATTTCGAGGGGGTCCCATTTCGATTTAATTCGCATTGGACCTTGTATTTCGAAGATACAAGAGAGAACTATTCAAAATCGAATAGGAAATGTATAATAATTTAAATCCTTATAAGTTAAGACTAAGTACTATTTTCAAAACGTTCTGTCTCACAGCGCTTTAGATTATATTCTGTCTGAAAATTTTCTTGTTATCTTTTGATACCGTCTCTGTACACACAATACATTGATTAAGATAACAAACAACCCGGACAAAGTCCCGGGCATCAGCTAGTATAACATATTGTCTAGTTTAAGTAACGAAATACTTGATATCGAAATACGTGTTAGTAGTCACTGTCATGCCGGCCTGCGAGCCACTCCACACAGCTCAATATACTCTGTAAAAGGGTCACTAGCTAGGCGCGCACAAATTCTTTACCACCTTGTTTGCTTATTGGTTATATCCGACGGCTCATCCTAGAGCTCGACACGGTTAAGCTGGCAACCATAGCAATCCAATCCGACACAATCACCATATTATCGTCTTATCCTATTATATACAGCATTCAATCGTGGAAGGAAAATACACTTACCGAATAAAAATTTTCCACGTGAACCTCGGCTTGTTCTGTTATTTTCGTCCCGTGGGACACGTCCCTTTGTAACGTTTCCTTGCTCAGTGCGAACGTTTTAGGCGGCCGAGGGGGTACGGGTGGACCTGCGTATCCATCCATCCAAGTGTTACATTTTAACCATAAGTGTCGTGTGTCGTAAATGATTTAAGTCAGTGTGTCGTGTATGTAAATTGGGATATTTGTAATAATGTCTTCTGATAGCATTCCAAAATTATTTAAGTGTGAAACGAGAAGAATAAACAAGTGCTTTATTTTTTTTTCGAACCAACGTACGCTACGTTGTGGATGTTAATTATCATAAAAATGTAGTGTGTTGTGAATGTAAATAGTACGGCATTTGTAATCAATTCACCCGATCATATTATGAAAATGTGCTTGAAATGAGAAGTGGAAAAAGAAATAAGTATTATGATTGGTTTCAGTCAAAAATGTAGTGTGTTGTGAATGTAAATTATTACGACATTTGTAATCAATTGACCCGATCATATTATGAAAATGTGCTTGAAACGAGAAGTGGAAATAGAAATAAGTATTATGATTGGTTTGAGTCTAAAACGTAGTGTGTTGTGAATGTAAATTATTACGGCATTTGTAATCAATTCACTCGATCGTATCATGAAAAACCGCTCGAAATGAGAAGTGAAAATAAAAACAAGTATTGTAATTGGTTTGAGTCAGAAACGTAGTGTGTTGAGAATGTAAATTACGGAATTTGCGATCTTTTCACGTGGTCATTCTATGAAATTCTTTTTGAACCGAATAGTAAGAATAAAAACAACTATTGTAATTTGTATGTACTAGATGCGTATTCTGTTATAAATGTAAAATGAAGAATTTGTAATAATTTCTTCAGGTGGTAATACCACAATTATTTAAGGTAAAAATAAAAAATAAAATAAAAAATGTGTGTGTACTTATGCACACGCGTTAGAAGTTATACTTCTTTGGCATAACAAGATAAAAATCTTTTCAAAAATTTTATCTTTTGCCTTATTCTACGTTTGTAGAAAAAACGACACTGACAATAGAAAAAAAGGCATTTAAAAAGATCTGTATCCCTTCTTATAAAGTTGATATAGAGAAGTAGTGTAGATAGAAATAATTCGTGTATAATATGTCCCGTGCCAAATACAAACAGGGCGATCGCAGCATTTAGTATTTTATGTCAAAAATCGAAAAACTTTTTGTTGACGTTGGACCTTTTTTCTTATAACATGACTACAACACGGTTGACAATAAATACATACATACTTTTTTAGAATAAAATCTTGACTATAGCTAATTTCAGGGTGTCGGTTTTTCGTGACGGTGTGCGCGCGCATCGTAAATATTTACTCTCATCATTTTACCAGTAATGCGCCAAAAGAAGTATAACTTCAAAAAAACAAGTGTTTTATTGGTTTGAACGAGGGGCGTAGCGTGTTGTAAATGTAAACTAAAGTAAGCACATATTGTAATAACTACTTTTTTAAAATCATCCTTTCTCAAATATTTCGCACTGATGTCATTTTATATCAACAGGATTACGATTTGAGAAAAAATAAATAAATAACAAAATTTAAAAGTACCGCACATATAATTTTTCCATACCATAGACCTTCCTAATTCCTATCAAGCAGCGACTTTTAATAATCAGACACGTGGACATATACCTATTATATGATACTAGCTGTATATTTGGGGTTACCACATAAGCTTTAAAATTACCAATGAGAAACTAACTTCATTGTCATGATTTATTAATCTATGGAAAACCCTACAGTAATTTTAGTGCTAAATAGTGAAACTATATTTGAACAATCGAAACAGAAATAAAAGAAATTTCGTAGAATTTCTTTTTGATAAGAAGTTAATTTATTAATAAAAGATTTTTTTTTGAAAAATAATACCCACCGTTCTCTGAGATGCCGTTTCTTTTAGAATTAACCGCTAATTTTGTGAAAGTCTTCGCCACTGACCAGACTTCTACAATGAAAACAAAAAAAAAAAACTTTATTTCTAATCACACATAATCAAATCTAAACTCATATATATACAAACAGAAAACACTTAGAAAAATTAATTAATTTTTTTTATTACTTTTTATCCAATGCTAGAGAAAGAAATAATTTCATTTTTTTTTTTTTTTTTGTAATTGTAAAACTCAAAAAATACTTTAACCAATTGAAAAAAAAAAAAATCTTTCACATATAAATAGTGACATTATCAGCGAGTAAAGTGGCTTTATTTTTTAAATCTACATCAACTCGAGCGAAACCGCAAACAATAATAAGTTTTCGGATATTGTACTGCACAATCGTATATATACAAATAACTGGAGAATATTGGTCTAAGGATTAGTAGGATGAAAACTGAACATTTGTTCTGCGACTTCGGAGGTCTATCCAGTTTTTATGATATTACCTTAAACGGTGTATCTTTAGCTCCAGTTTTCGGTACCTCGGTTCATTGAGCCAAAACGACGGTGGCATAGGCAGGGACGTGAAGAATAGAATAAATGCAGGGTGGATGAATTGGCGAAAGGTGTATGGGATAGTTTGTGATGGATAAGATTAAGAATGAGTATATCAAAGGAAGTTTGAAAATAGCACCAGTGACGGAGAAGTTGAGGAGTAATAGGTTAGCATGGTACGGACATATTATGAGAAGAGATGAAAGTCATGTAACAAGAAAAGTTTTGAGTTTGAAAGTGGACGGATATAAGGGTAAAGGAAGACCAAACAAAGTGTAGATGGATTGTGTGAAAAATGATATGTGTATAAAAAGTGTGAATACTGAGATGACATCGGACAGGGGAGAGTGGAAAAGGAAAACATGTTGTGCCGACACTACTTAAGTGGGATAGAGGTAAGATGATGATGAGTCGTATATATATATATATATATATATACTCACGTATATTAGATTGACTCGCGTTAAGAGATTTGCATTCGTCATCGCTGACGTTCGATTCGTTTTCAGAAAACTCCGCGTTCAATCTCAACTGCGCTTGTTGGTTCAGACATATTGGATTCCTGGTCTCAGAGACGCTCCGCTGTTCAAAGGGGAACGCGTTCTCGCCGTCCTGAAATAGATGATACAATTAAACGAAATTAATATCGAATCCTGAAATGATCTAGAATATTCTGTAATATAAAAGATCGTGATAGAACCATAGTATGTTGGTAGGGCCTTTTCTAATACCTGCCTAACTAGGGTATCATACACCAATCTGTTGCTAAGCGTACACTTGAGTATTTTAACTTTAATTGGAAATGAAATTATTTCAGAGTTAATTGTATTATATCTAAGCAAGGAAAGAATAACCAACAGCCTGTAAGAGACCCTCTGCAGGTTCTCTTCCCAAAGGAAGGTATGCGCATTTTTACCGCGAAAGCTCACGGTGTATTGGCGATTTCAAACTCTGGGAGATCCACAGTTCTACAACAACATTTCTCAGGTTCCGGTTTCTTCACGATGTTTTCCTTCACCGTCAGCCGATACTCCTACCAATTTCTATTAATAAATGTACGCCAACTTCGAAAAACTCTCTGGTTCGTACCGGGGTTCGAACCTGCGGGCATCGGATTGGAATTCCACCGGTCAAACCACTAGACCGCCACGGCTCTTGTGTTTTATTAATTCAATCAACATATTCCCTGTTGAAAATAAACAAAGTATAGGCGTAGAATATCTTAAATAGTTATAAAAACAGTTACAAAGTGTGTAATTTTCAGCATACATTGACTGATCTAAATGTGACACTGAGAGGTGAGTCACTGTATCTCACTCTTGGTCATACCTATCGATAACCCAAGATGAGACGGCCACGATTTCATCTAGTACACAGCGTTAAAACGAATCACTATAACTTACAAAACATTATTACCTGTACTCTAACTCCAGTTATACATTCCGATATCGGTATGTAAGGGCCGGTCGTATCCGCGTTATCGTAATGGCTATTCGTGGCACTTAAAGTGGTGTTGTTTTGATAAGTTACTGTAAAAGAAAACACTTGATTCTTTGTATAAAAATCATAATATCGGACCACCAATGATTGGCTAACGGAATATTTTCATTGTCGCTGTTGGTTGCGAGCCGAACGTATTCCTATTCTGATTATATAATATAGCGACATCTATTATCATATATTGACAAAGATGCAAGTACTACTGTATTTTACGAGATGGCGCTATGTGACAGGAAATTTTATTTGTGTAAAATTGCATTTTTTTTTTCATTAAATATATCTATGAAGATAAACTTTAAAAAGTAAAATCTTATCCAAATAGAATTTTTTTATCAAAAATATTAGAACCGTCTCTGAGGTACACGAAGTAAATGTGTATATACATATATAAATAGTATATACACAAGAATTGCTAGTGTTAAGAAGATATACGATTTTATTGTTTCCACAACCGGATATTTTTAACTGAAATCTCACACTATATCACAACTAAAGTATATGAAGCCAAAAAAAAAACACAAGCGCATGGATCGCCCTTAAATAAATATAATGACTGCGCTCCAGATAATGAGATGTGTTTCTGGCCTGCATCTCATTATCTGGAGCGCAGTCATTATATTTATTTAAGGGCGATCCAGCGCATGTATAATACAACTGCTCAGCAAATTTTAAATTCGCATCGCAACCGTAGACGTAAATAAAAAAGCATCCTTCGCAATAGGTAAACGGTTATTCTGAAACTGACAAAGTTCCTGTAAGCGCCAGAAAAACAATACAATACCGCAATGAAATAAAAAAAAAATTACACACAGTAGCGAAATGCATAAGCAAGTTAAAAAGAAAAAAAACTTTTGCACATTCTTTTGTTTTACTAGAGAAACACGCAGCTAAAAATAAAATTTGTTTGTAAATACCACACAGTTATGGGGGATTTGAAAAATGGGACCGAAGTATTACGGTTAATTTGGCCTCAGGTAGAAAAACCGTCACAGTGACTCTCTTTTGTTTTGCCGTATTTCGGGATCGGCTGGAAATATTTTAGCTGCCGTAAGGCCTGGAAACCGATGTTACCTCGGTCCGAGGGATTGTCTATCTCTAGATATACATATACAATATAAAATAAAAAAAAAAACAGATAAAGAAAAAAATAAACTGTATTCAGACACTCATGACTTGAAAAAAATAACGAAAGTTAAATTTAAATATTGTTTATGTTATGTTATGTTTGACATAGAATATAAACATTTTTTTCAATTAAAACGCATAAAATAAATATCAAATTGACAACTTAGCAAAGCATAAAAAAACATAAAAGTATATATATTGTCCAAATAAAAGACTCCGACCCTAAATATAATTTACACATACAGAAATAGCGTATAAAATAACTAGGTGTGTCCGTCCAAGCATCGCACGGGTGTAGTAATAAAAAAAAATTAGCCCAAATATTCCTTTCACAGTTAGAACGGCCATGTAATAAAATAAAATGGCAACTGAACAATGAAACGTAAATCTGTCAATTCTGTCCATATTTTTAAAGAGTTTTCCACTATCTTCTGTCTCATTAACTCACTTTTTTATATAGATATATTTTAACCCAAAAATGTTTCAAACATTTTCCTTAACACAAGCACTGCCCTACCAATTACAAGAACACACAAAAAAAGAATTAGTCAAATGGGTGCAGCTGTTTTGAAATGTAGAGCTTTTTAATTACATAGGTTTTTTTTTTTACCTAAAACATTCGCCGAATCGTCCGTGGCTCTCAAACCGCACACTCGGCAAATCGCATCGACCCACTGTTCCATTTCCGCCTCGCAATCGGCCTCCAGATGGTAGGTCCTCGATTGTGTTTGTATCGTGAACACTGACCCTCGGAGTTTCGGATCCAATGTACCGTTACCAGATCTTTCCATATGAAGGCCCGCATCGACCTGCAAAGAGTTGCGTCGGCTTATATCCACATGCATTTCAAAGAGGCGCGCGCTATCAACAGACCTCTTGTGGAGATAAGTTAAGTTTTATTAAAATAGTATTCGTGACAACATTACAAAATTTACAAGTGTTAATTGGGTAGATAAATTTTATTAAGCATTTTTCTGCTGTGATATCATCAGGGGTGACGTAAAGCCTAACGTATATTCGGCCTTGTTTTCATCCTGTAACTTAATTTTATTTCTAGAATTTTCAATTAATTAACTAAGCAACAACAGTATAATTTTAACAATAAGAGATTTAATGTAAGCCTCACATGTATTTTAGTCGTAGTACGACGCTATTGTGGCCTATTTCGAACGGTCTACACGAGTTGATGACGTAATCAAAGGGACCGCGTCGACGTCATTCCACAGTTTTAATACTTGTGACATTTATTTCGGATCAGCTTTATTAGTATTTATTTGTAAAAGGTATTATTTACTTGAAGTCAACAGTGGATTACTACAAATTTGTGCTTTACTTAAAATGTTTCATTAACGGCGTACAAATTACTAAAAATTAAAGCAAAAAATAATGGTATATTCTGTAAACAATATAAAAGCTGTAATATATAATATTTTCTCAACATATTAACTTATAATTGGAGTTTAGTCCGGTGAAACTGTAGAGGCCTTGCCAGGTCAACAGTGTAGTCTGTTCGAAAAAATATATATAATTGGAGTTAATAAATAAAAAAGAAATCTTAATGATAATTACTTTAGTATTTATGGCTGATGAGAAACATAAGTAGTATTTAAGTTTATATTTTTATTGAATAAACTTGTTAAGTATAGTCTATAATTTGGAAAAGCTATAGAATTAATCACTTCACAGATACTAGGTAATACGAGAGTGAGAATATATATATTTTTTCGATCTGTCATACCCTGTTGGCACTGTTGTCATCTTGATATTATTTAATCCGGGCAAAAATGATCATTCTGACGGCTTGGTTTTATATATATATATATATATATATCACTAGTAACCGCCTGCAACTTCGTCCGCGTTAATAACAATAATTTTTTTCTATTGACACCTAATGGCGAGTTATAGTGAAATGAATCCATTTTTATTTTTGTATATAATTTATAATAGAGCAAGATCACGTCAAGTGGACCCCCTATTTTTCACTTGATCATAAAAATAAAGTTTTAATAAAAATAAAAATAGCACCGAAAATTTTCATTGTAAAAAAAAATATTGTTAAAATCTAAATTCCTAAAAATCGTGTAGGGCATCAATTTTTCATGGTAATTACTTCTAAAAAAAAATACATGGACTTTATTTTTATGATCAAGTGAAAAATAGGGGGTCCACTTGACGTGATCTTGCTCAATAACTATCAGATATTATGAACATATTTGTTTAATTACTTGGCTACATATTATCAGTATGAGACTGTAAGCCAGGCGAGCTTATAAAAAGCCCTACCACCATACTATATAAAACTCTATATCATTGCTGGGATTCGAACCTACGTCGCGTCGAACATGCCCGCGATGATAACCACTGAGCTATCATCATTAGATTCCCTATTTTATCTACCCATGCACCCACCGTGGATCCGTGCAAAAAACTCTAACATTACTATCTCCATTTTCTAGATTATTCTATTATTGTACTGAATTATGTTATTAATCCTTAAATGTATAATTTTTGTTTTGAATCCTGAAACTAATTTTAAAACAACAACAAAAAAATGTAGCTTGCCCGCCAAAAGTAATGTTAACGTTATGTTTCAAGTGTAAGGTATTTTCTAAGGTTTTAACATGCTTTCGAAAATGCACACACTCAGGTTTTTGAAAAAAATTAAGTGGCTGTGGAATGTATACTATTCGCAACAATATGCATTTAAGGGTTAAGCATGAAAATTCTGCCGGCCTAACAAAAAAGTATATAATTACTAAGTTTACTCACCATACAAGCCGTTAAGTATTATTCTGATTCAATGTGTTTTTTTTTTTAACAATTACTAGAGAAATATATAATGACAATTTATATGTATATATTCAGAAATAATAGCAACGCAACAGCAACTGATGACGGACCGCGTCTCTATGACGCTTGTATGCATCAAAAGTATAGTAACTACATACGTGACATTTGTTTGATCTCGCCGCATTTATTCGCGTCTCTTTGTAATTATATATCGCAGTAATACGAAACATCAAGTATGTACATATTTGTAGAAAAGTCTACTTAGAAGTTCACATGTACCTAAGTAGCAGATACGTTTGTTTCCTTACAATAATTACATAATACGTTACATAATACAAACTTTTGATGATTTTGTTCTTTATATCTTATATTATAAAACAAAGTCGTCCGCCGCGTCTGTTTGTCTGTCTGGATGTTCGCGATAAACTCAAAAACTACCAAACGGATTGTAATACTTTCTTCACCTATAGATACGAGTAATTCACGGGGAAGGTTTAGGTATATAATTTGCCCAGATTTTTTTTTTTGTAAATTGGTTGAAATATAAATGATAAAGGTTGAAAGGATCCGAAAAAGTCTTAAGTGTTTCATGCACATAAGTATATATTTTTTTAATATCAGGGTTGGTCATACTGTAGGTGGTAGAGCTATGCTGAAGCTATTACTGGTTTCAGCATGAATGGGTCGGCTCGCCCGGGGTAGTACCACCCTCTCACAGAAAACCGACGTGAAGTAACAGTGCTTGCACTGTTGCGTTTCGTTCGGTCAGTGAGAGCGCCGGAGGCCCACATATATTAAAAGGCCGGCTTGCGACTCCCCTGGTGTTGCTAGTGTCTATGGACCGCGGTGATCACTTACCATCAGGTGACCCACCTGTTCGTTTGCCCCCTATAATATATAAAAAAAAAAAAAACGTCCGCCGGTCCTGCTACTTTTGTACATATACGAGTCACATGGATTGTTATAAACTATAATTCAATTGATAAACTCCAGCACCGATTGACCAATGACGGGCGGGGACACAGGAAGTGTCTTTTAGACGTCTATTGAATAGTATTATTATTACTCACACTGTAACTAACCAGTGGGTGACACTACCCTATCTCTTCTTATATTAACAAAATGTTTCACCTGTTTAAACAACAACTGACTTTTGCCTACGGCTTCGCTCGCGTTATTGTAAATTTCCCCTATCACATGACAACATTAAGTAACATTACAGTTACAGTAAGTAGTTAATGCAATAAAGCATAAAAAACAAACACATTCACAATATTATTATTTAGCATTAATACACAATACTGATATACTGATTAATTGTATGACGAAAGTGTTCGTTAGAAATGATAAAGAATCGTGTACGGGAATCCCACCATATCTAAATTCGTGAAAAACACAGACGACAAAATGATTGTAAGTTTTTAAAGTGAGATTTTTTGGTACATCGCCTCAACTATTTTCGTCCAGCTATTGTTGCATGTCGCATTACGGCCGGCCGCGAAGTAGGGGTATAGTGAAAGGCGCTCAGCATAGCGGTCAAGAGCAGTGTGGCTGGCGGCCCCCATGGCTCAAATCAAAATGATTTAAATAAATATTGTAGTCAGTTTTTAAAATACGTCTATCAACCGAATGATTGTATTTATTGCGTATTCCGTACTCTAATATGCAGATTGAAATTTAATATCTATCTTGTCTGCTATTGATTTCTCATTATCATTCCCATTACGAATTATTAAGTTAAGATTAAGAACATGATTATAACACCTTGACTCGAATAGTTATCAGTTAAAGGCCTATGACCCGAAAAAAAGTTTCACTTCCATCGTGGTTTCTTAAAACCACACAACTTGTTTTTTTTAAAATCGTTCTTCTCTGATATTAACTAAGACACGAAGACTCGTAAGGAAATCATATCGTTTACTTTCATATTAATATTACAATATTATATATAATAAATGTGCAGTAGTTTGTTTGTTATACATCTTAACTACTCAACTGATATTCATGAAATTCAGCATACACCTTGTCAGTGGTACATAAAAGAAAAATACTGTTCCCAAGGGATAGATCAAATCTACATCAAAGCCAATGAAACCGCGAGCAGAAGCTTTTTTTAATAAAATTAGTTATAAAAATAAACTCTAAATGGAAGTTTTATGCTATTTAATTATAATTCACTAATAGCTGGCGCTGTAATCCATTGGCTTCTGTACTCTATTTACACAATATCCATTTTGCGATATTATTTATATGATTATTATTATTAACTTAATTATTTATATTACGAGAGGACCCGATAAACTTTGTATCACTTACATATACTTGTGTAAAATATGATGGTCAAAACGTAATAAAAAAACATCTATTTATTTACATTATAAACGCAAACACAATTATGCACTTAATCAATATAAAGCTTTTTCATGCACTATTTTTATTTCTGATACAGAACGGTTTTGTATTCCAACAACACATACCAAAGAGATCGGACCTCATATACATACTGCTATGAAACAGACAAATTTCTGAACTCACCTATTATAAATATTTGACAAACCAATGACAATTTTTTAATTCTAAAATGACGTAAGACACCAAATGTTTCACAGCTAGGAATGGTTTGTATTTGAAATTTTTTTTTTATTTCTTTTCTTTTAATTATTATTTATGTTTTATAACCTATCGTGAACTTCCACAAATATTTCAAGATTAAAATTAACCAAATCAGTCCAGCCATTCTCGAGTTTTAGTGAAACAAACTAACAGCAATTCATGTTTATATATATATATATAATATATAATAATATAAGAACTATGAGCAAAGCCATGTTGACACTTAGTATATAATATTATAAAATGTATTATCATATGTATGTTATGTCTCTCTATTCATAACAAAATCTTTTTTTACTTGTTAAGAACATACATTTTTAATTACAAAGTCTCTTTCATAGAGCAGTGTGCTTTTATTACAAAGAAATTTTTAATCTACTGTGCATTTCTATTTTACATACATAAGTATGTGTGTTACAGAACTGTGCAATAAATAACTTATTCGTTTTTGTCATTATCTGTGACTAGTGACAAACAAATGGTGCACTAATTTACAATGAATATTGTATAAAATGTAATTGAGAAACGATTTTATGTACGAACCACACTTACTCATAATTATGATTGAAAAGGGCAATTCATTGAACAATTGCAATATATGACAAGATCATTATTTGTTACTGTATTATTTTTAGGTTTAGTTCCTTTTAGCAAAATAATATTTTTGCACAAATATAGTTTGCATATTATTTACAAACTAATATTTGTACAGTCTAATCTGAATTTCATTTGATTTTCAGTAAGAACCTAATCTTATTCCCCTTTACATTTTTATTCACCGTATAATAGTTACAAAAATTACTACAAAATAACGAAATTCTAAATACATATATATATAGTGTTAACAAGCATAAGTAGCATTCTTTAATTCCACTAAGAAATGAATAGTTTTAATTTTATTCCAAAATTATTTTTTAGAAATATAGATGAATAATGGAGTTATTACCACAATAAAAGACCAGAGTTTCTGAATAAATCACAAACATAGAAAAAAATGAGGAGTAATTTAAATAATAAAATTTCTTAAATAGCACAAGCTCCTAAAACAACACTGTTAAATGAAACATGCTTTATTGAAGACTTGGGAAAACTAGTGATTAAAGGAAATTTAAGGTAATAAAAATATATTAAGGATCTATAATATAAAAATGAATCCCTGAATGTGTTGCTAAGCGCATATCTCGAGAGCAGCTGAACCGATTTCGCTAAATCTTTTTTTTGAGTATTCCTTGAAATAGGAGGATGGATCTTACGGAGAGACAAATTTAAAAAATTGCCTGAAAAAGTCTAAAAACTACACTTTTCTATACTCAGATAGAAACGTTTTGTAATAATACTAAAAAGTTAATTTGAACTTTAACACCATACCATAAAGTTTAAGTGTTAGTGGAGAGGTACTGGGGAGGCAAAAGGAATGAGTTGAGTGAGTATCATATAAATATTAATGTCAATATTTATACCATGGTAATATTTAACATTATATAGCATCTCGAATAGCAGAATAAGTATTAAAAAAAATTCAAGAATGGACTGTTAGGCAGTATGAAGTTCGCGGGGTCAGCTAGTTAAGAATAAATAAATGCCAATTTTAGATTCATATAACAATATTTTAACTTTGTTTTATTATCAACTTGAGATTATGTTTTAATATAATTTATGCAGTAATTTAATGTTTACGCACACATGAACTTCACGCTATATTCAGAGAAGCCAAAAAACTTTGGCATAGAACATAGAAGGCATAGGAAACCTAGCTCCATCAATGAGTCAGTCATAGAAAAATTAGATAGCAAAAAAATGTTGTCCATAACAAAAAGACTGAGGTGTACCAATGTTAATAACAAACAATTGCTCAGTTTTAGTGTATATACTAAAGTACAATATCGAATATAACCTATAGGGACAGTTTGACATTTGTGGCATAATCATATGAAGCACATGATTCTTGATATGCGTTTATTTACAAACAGTAAGCATTGTTAGTCAATCATATTGTACTCAATACTTAACACACTAATTTTGCTAAGCTATCAAAAAATAATGCAACCATAAGTTCATATTCAGATTTATATGAACAACCAAATATAATAAAAACAATAACATAACAATAGTGTAAAATTTTAATGTAAGTACAAAACAATATTTGAACTAACTTTGGTAATGGTAACATGTAAATATTACACAGATATAGAATGTAATTTTAGGTTAAAATTAGTTATCTACACCTTCCTCCTATTAAATGGAAGTGAAAATGAGGAGGAAAAGGAGAGATTATCAAATGCATTTTACTAAATATAATAACAATTGTAAAATAAATTAAATGAAATCAACTTAGCTATAGTTATAATATAGTACACCAATATATTGTATATCTTTATGTAGGAATTACAAAGATTATACAGATAAACAGGGTGTGAGGTTACCAGTAGGTATTTTTAAAATTATAATACTTCCTTGAGTTACTTTGTTTTAAACATGTTTTGCCGTAATGGTGACAATAAATCTATTAAATGAACTTCAATAAATACTCAAGAACTAGACTTATTTTCAAAATAAATATTAAAAAAAATTATACACTTATATAATAACATTTATATATAATATATTCATAATATTCAATATATACATAATAATATTTCTAAACTTGATAAAAAAAAAACAAACTTGTTAAAACAGATCTATGACTTTACACCTTGAAAATATTGAAAGTATAACAGATAATTTAAATACCTGTTCGCATAAATCCAAGTCGATAGTACCCTTGAGCCTTCTGCAATTCCGGTCTGCATAATAATGTAAGATATACTGTCCAGGAAGTTCACCAGACTGCCGCAAGGAAAACCATCTTCTACGCCATTTCTAGCAGACAGAAATTCACCAATATTAGAACATATTAACACTAAACATCATTAGAAAATGTTAACACAAAAATACTTTGATAAAAGTTTTCTACACTAGTTGATTGAAATGTACATTCACAAAATTCTGTCAACAAAGGCCGAATAACTATCAATATTATCACTTACCGTTCGCCAAATACGTTTTGTAGGCGGTGATTTAGTCAACCAGCCCTCGAATACTATATTTCTAGACATAATTATTTGGATTCAATTTTGACTAACACCATATGAGTCACTAAAAATTATTTGTACTTCGCCCATTTTTCCTTCTCCATCAAATTGCACTCGAGTTGACTATTGTTTTTTTTTTAATTTTTCTATGACGAACGATTAAGGACACTGTTGCCAGAAGCCCTCTCTTATATTCCCTACTTATAGTCTGTGATATTCCCACTGAACCTGTACCAGAATCACTCAAAAAGTTTTAAAAACAAATCCTCAATATTACTATTAACAATTTTATTTCTTAAAAATAAATAATATTGTAACTATATTAAGTTTAAGAGTAACAGGTAATTAAATGTATTGCCAAAAATAAAATTACCACAGGTATCGAAGATGAGTTAGCAGGATATAGAATCGTAAAATTTGATTTTTAGAATCTCCGTTAGTATAATATACAAAACTTTAATTAGAAGGAAGAAAAAATCAATGACTCTTTTAAACTACTCAGGTTTATTTTATTTATTAGTTTAATACGACTTCTAGCAATCAATAATCGTACAAAAACATTATTACCTTAAAGAACAAATGTGTTAAATTCTGAACAAAAATGTAAATAGAAGTATAAAAAGATTGCTGCCTGAAGGTGAGCAATGATGCTCACTATATTTTTAACCGCTCTAAATATAATGGCACAGAGCACAATTTTTTGTTTAAATATGTATTATTAAATATAAATAAAATCAAAACATCTTAAGTGTAAACAAAAGGCAATTTCAAATTCCTATGATAATATTTTAACTTCGTTTTGTATTAAACTCATGAGGATATTATACGCAAACCCGAACCTACGGCTATATACAGAGCGGCCCAAAAGATTTACGAGGTTTGTATATATATATTTTTTTCTTGTGAGTTTAATGTGGCATCACCAAAGAAACGGCCCTTTATTTCAATTACTAATAAGTAATTTCGGATTTGTGGCACCACAATAAGATCATAATAGAACAGTGATTTATTATCCAACAAATATCATAAAATCCTCATATAACATTTTATACAGCGAATTTTATTTCAGAAGTATAAAAAACCCCTATTTAAGGGAAACTTGTTGATGTGGCAACATTATAAGTGATTTCCGGCAAGCAAGCTGTGTGACCATTGTTAATATATGAATCTAAGTATCAGAGAATATGTTCCTGTAGTCTACAATATTTCCCAATTACTGTTGAAATTATTACAGGAAATGCTAAAATCCCTTAGCACTAAATACTATATTTTACATTTAATAGAAAATATATATTATAACACAAATTAACCCAGTTTCTTAAATACGTATGTCATTTATTTTTATCTTTTATCCTGTTGGAACTGCTCACGTTGGTCCCTGCAATACACAAATCCCTAATAACTATAATTAGTTTGACAGCATTAGCTGTTCCAATATTGCCGCCGAGCTAAATAAAAAAAAATTGTTATCATGACTTTTTATCCGTTGGACGTCAATTTGATAGCAAAGTTTAGGGCATAAAATTCTAAAACTTGATCATATAATTTACACCAAAAGTTAGCGAGTAAACTCTTTTATTTTGTGTGGTACTTTTATTATTTTCACATATTTTGTGTTGCTAAAAATTTGCAAAAATTGATTAGAAACTTGAATAATATTAATGTTGAATAATTGATGTCATAAAAATTTATACATTCACATTTAGTGACACCATACAATTGAGTATATAGTATTATACGAATATTTTTATTTACCACAAGACCGACGCGATATTAAACTTAACCTACGGTTTCCTTACAACTTTCGATGTCAACTTGACATCTAAGTGCAATGTTACGTAAAGTAGCACCAATATTACAAAATATAGGATGAAACTGACGAAGACTATAGACAAAAAATCAAAGTAATTAATAAAGTAAAGTAATAATGAATGGATGTTTGTCACTCTTTCATATAATACTATTGAACACGTTTTGAGGAAACTTTACAGTAATATATCTTATACTTCAGAATCACACATAGGCCATAATTTATAAAAATATTGACCATTCCTCAAACTATAACGACAAGTTTCATGTAAGCTTGGAATAATCCTACCATCTGACAGCTTAAGGTTTTTAGCAGGACGCGGCAGCGTGACATTACAATCTGATGCAAAAATTTATAGCAAGCAATACAAGGGTAGATAATTGAAATAAATACTCTTGATACTTGTATTATACCATTTACTTGAGTAGGTGGCCTAATTATTTGCACAAAATAGTACGTCGCATTATCCATGTCAATAGTGAGGGTCTTATCAGGTTTAGAATACGCTTGTCTGTTAAACATTTTGTAAAAATTTCTTTATTAATATGATAGCGATAATCAACTGGGGCACTTTTCGACCTGCACACAAAACCACAATTTGGTATATTATTATCCCCATAATTATTATGTTATCCCCGCCAGCATTAACAATAATCCATCTCACTCTAGGTGAAATATTTTAAATGGGTATCTTTTCACTCTGCCAACACTTATTCACAAAACAATATGTATATTTGGACTATATAAATAACATAAAATCTTTCATCGTCCTTAACTTAGATAGATTCATATTGTTGCATCCACAGCAGCAGCGCAAGCCGAGGTTCGCCCATTTTAGCACCCTAGAGTTTGTTACGAAGCGACCGGCCGACATAAGCGCTCGCCCTTAGAATCCAGTGAAGCTGTGAAGGCCCATCAGGCCAACAGCGTCAGTTCGAATAAAACACTATTATCGTCGTCTACCTCGCGATTTTTCTTTATACACTCGCAAATATTTCTATTACTATATCATACCGCTTCATCAAATTTATTTTTTCCTACTGACATTCTAAAAACTCGAAGCCGACGTCTTTAAATAGCTTTTTTTAAAAAATGAATACATATTGCTTGAATATAAAAAGGCTAAATATTACGTGCATTATTGTAACACGGGGTAAGATCAGAGCGTACACTGAAGAAAGGAAATTTACATAACATTCTAAAAGTAAATACTTGAGCCGTTAATAATTGACAAACCATTACATTTTGTAATGTTATATATATTTTTTTTTTATTATAGGGGGCAAACGAACAGGTGGGTCACCTGATGGTAAGTGATCACCGCCGTCCATAGACACTAGCAACACCAGGGGAGTCGCAAGTGCGTTGCCGGCCTTTTAAATATGTGGGCCTCCGGCGCTCTCACTGGCCGAACGAAACGCAACAGTGCAACCACTGTTACTTCACATCGGTTTTCTGTGAGAGGGTGGTACTACCCCGGGCGAGCCGACCCATTCATGCTGAAACCAGTAATACCTTCAGCGTAGCTCTATTACTTAGATATATCAGAACGCAAGCTTTTTTCACCCTAAAGATTCTTTTCCTCCATTAAAATTGATGACCTTTTCAAGAATATGTAATAGTTTAATTATTGTTAGATACAGTATTAATCTTTCGCTCCTATATAGAATTTTTGAAGTGAAACTTCTCATGGGAGGGCTTTGAAATTCTGATCGACAATCCGGTGTGACGAAATTAGTGGGAGTAAACACTGTCGGGAAGAGTGTTGAAAACACCGGTTCTCTCCCGACCGCCGAAGTTAAATAAAGCCAGTCACAGTCAGTATTTGAATAGGTGCCTAAATAGCCTGGGCGTTAAGCGTGACGTTGGCTTTTTTGTCTACTAAAATTTAGCCGTGTTATCCAAAGTTTGACTTCTGTCGTGCATATTTACGACATAACCCTGTTTTTTATTCACTTTATTTAGTATATCAATTCCAAATTAAAACTTTCTAGATTTATTTCCTTTTTCTACCTGCACCCTTTTTGTCAGGTGTTAAAAATACACTAACGTTTAATGTTTTTTCATTTATGATTAGCCGTTAGTATTGGAAACCCACAGATAAAATTACAATGCTAATCAGAAGGTAAATTCAGAACACGCAATTTAAGTAATTCGACTAACAATATTATTATAGTGTCAATTCAATGAAGTGTTTTAATTAAAATCGATGGCTGAGTCTTATTTTCACCTTCTTCTTCACGAACTTTACAATATACGTTGTACACAATCCTTTTTCCCGAGATCGCAGTGGTTTTTGGACAACTTCTCGAAGATAATACGTGTATTTCACAAAACACAAAATTAGCAAAATTACAATTATTTCACTTAACAACAGTAGTACGTACTCGTATCGACAAGCGCAAAATAAAATTGCCATATTAAAAACCAATATTTTCTATTTTTTAAATGCTGCATGAGACGTACGTCTACTAATTAGTTATAATCCAAAATCTTTGGATTTCAGATTTTTTGTGAAAAATATTTTTAATCTCTGATGTGTGTATTGTAAGTCTATTAAAAAAGGCTGTACTTTGATTATTCTTATAAATCTTAAAAAAAAATCTTTTTCAAAATCGTTTGCTAAATTATTTAAAAACAACGACGGCTGAATAAAATTGACAAATGACAATAAACACGATTATGGAGAGATTTTTTTTTCATAAGCGTCGTTATACAAGAAAATAAATATCTTTCGAGAAATGAACCGACCACACCCGTCAGAGCCGCATAGTAATATTACTAAATTTAGTGGATATGACCCTGATAAGTAAGTAAAATTGATCTGGAGATGATATTATGTATTCGTAATCGAATTATTACGACACTTTATAATAGAGAAAGCTATTATACGGCACATTTGAAGAGACCTACGTATAATGTGCGTAGGAACCCATATTCGTTCAGAGACGGTAATGTTAAAACTCGTAGTGCATGAGGACATAAAGACTGATTACAGTTCCAAAACTGGATTCTTCATGACAAAAACTTTTATTAATTCTTTGATTGGCAACTCCGGTAAAAATAAACGAACGTGCTTCAGCCAGTCTCCCTAAAAGATAACATTCTAGAGTCGTAAAACTACATGTGTTTCACTAACGTATATATGTATGGTCAGTTTAGCTAGTATAAATATGTTTGCATTTAAGGAAACAGCCCAGTCCGAGATTCGGCCACTTTGGTACCCTTACGCTACTCGTTCTCCCAAAACGCCTGGTGATAAAAAAAATAAAGAAGCAGGCAATGTTATTTCCAAGAATAACTAAATCTGCAATTTAAATATTTTTTAAATCCTAACCCTGTTCATAAAATTAACAGACGATTCAGATTCAAGACTTCCGTTCAATTATAAGTCCGATATTATTGGTATCATATTCCGAATAAAAGCTAAGGATTTATTTTTACTAACACCGTGATATATGTGTTTCAAATAACGGTTGCGTAGTGGACACGAAACTAATAATTTGTTTCATGGATGTTTTTGAATGCAACATAAAGAATTCGGTCTATAAAAGGTGCTATTCGTCAGTAGTACTCGAATTAAGGACGAAGTGTCAAGTATTAGTTTAAAAATTCGCAATAACTCGAATGCAAAACGCTTTATAGAATAAAATAATTTTCAAATACAACTGACGGAACATATTTATAGATTCTTGGAAACAGATTTTCCACTTAAGGGCGATAGTTAGTCAGATGGTTATTATTAAAAACTCTAATACAATGAAAACCTAAAGAAAAAAAATTTACGAGTATACTTATGACCACACGAAAGAAGTGAAGACTTCTTTATAAAAAATACAATAAAAAGCCAACATCACGCGGTGTTCTCAAGCTGACGCCCATCCAACTACTGACCGCGCCCTACGTTTTAACTTAAATAATCGAACGAGGACGAGAGCGAAGTGTTTGAACACTCCCCCCCCCTCCCCCACCACTTTTCGTCGTACATAAAAGTTGAGGTTCAGAATTTCAAAGGCCTCCAAGAAGTTTCACTTAAAAACTATTTTAAATACAATTAAATATTAAATTAAATATTAAATATTTCATGAGTGTTGATTTTTATTAACTGAACTAACATTTTATAATTTATAACTTGCACGTAAGCATACAGCTGGATACGTTATATATAAAAATAATTTCATTATGTCATATTTCTTATTTTAGATACGCGTTGGACAGAGTGTCAATGACTGTGATAGCTGATGAGAGCCTGACACCTGGAAGGCCGCCATGTTTGACGCAAAAAACTATTGGAAAATTTTTGCAACCGCTTACGAGAGAACTGGCGGAGGTTCCACCTAGGTAATACAATGTTTTAATTTCTCGTCTGATATATCTCACGTTTGATACCTGGCTCAGTATCGCAATTATGAATAAACTCAATATGAAACAGCAGAAGTAGGATATGTTAAGTTATCATTTAAATGTTATTCTCGTTGAAATAAAAAAAAAATGCAATGAAATGTAATCGAAGATAGTGTTTTAACTGCCAAGTTAATACATTTGCTTGTCTAACGTATAAAATACAAGTTCGTGCTTTCCTCGGATTTGTCAGGTGTTCATTTACAAATCGAAACTTGGGTTTCTGTGTGCATCGGCTGTCGTTATTCAAAGGTCAGATCTCCTCTATTTTAGGTTTGACCAAATGAAAAGAAATTAAAGTAAACCTGACATTTGTCGCGAAAATTACATGCCCACGAACACGCCCACGCCCATGCCCACGCCCACGCCCATGCCCACGCCCACGCCCACACTCTTATGCACGCTAACGCGCACGCCCTTGCCCTTGCCCTTGCCCACGCCCACGCGCACGCGCTCACGTACTCCTCTCACGCACGCACTCACGCACGCTCTCACATACACACACTCACACGCACACAAGATCAGAAAATAATTTTAGTCACTCTTAAGAACGTGGTGTATTCTTTTTTTGTAATTGATAATTGTTATTCCATTATTATTCCAACTTCTTATATACTAGCTATTGCTCCGAAAAAAATAGCGGCTTCATTCGAGTTAATGTTGATTTTCAAAATTTAAGACAGTCCATGTTACTCGCTGATAATGTACCTTTCTATAGAAAAAGGAATTTTGGAAATTGGTTTTATTTGAATTTATTTAGTTTTACTATTGAACATAAAAATTCAAATGTTTTCCCTTTATAAAACCATCTGGATATAAAACTTAATAGCAATATAATGTATTCTATACAATATTACAAGATAATGTAGCTCCTATTAACGCGATAAATAGTTCCGGAGATAATCTTCTATATTAAGGAAAGTATAATCGAAGAACGGATGCTGAATGTAGCGATAACTTCTTAGTGGTCGGCGCGTCGTCTGACACCACGTCAATGGACGTAGCTTCGAATCTTTCAGCGAAAATAAGTATCGTATCGTATCAAACAGATGGTATTGTTATGGTAGGACTTGTGGACATAAGCCAACATGACCTGGTGAAACGCTATATGTGTAAAGCGTAAAAAAGCGATGCTCTCTGATTGATCAGTTGTCACCCGAGGAGTAAGATGTGTCAATTAAGCTTGCAAGGATATATTGAAAAAAAAAATATATAAAATAAATATATACAGATTACAGAGAGAGAGAGAGAGAAAGAGACAGAGATTCGCATGGAGAGGGCATAACGCTTTTTCCTTATGTGACGATAATATACAAATACTAAAAATCTAAATCTCCATATAAAGTCGCATTCGGAATTGAAGAAAAAGCGTGAGAAACTTTGGTCCTGAAGGAGGACCTCTGACCAAACACGTCTCTCTTTGATATCGAAATACGACACACGTAAACGAGTCATTGTGGCGTGTTTTTAATATACGGCTTAATTTGTTGACAGACCTACTATAGACGAGATACCAGATGCAGTAATAGACCGGATGGTCCAAAAAGATAAAGCTTTCTGGGTGGACAAGCCTGGTGGTAACGCCTACGTATTGCACGATGCGTATTACAATTATGGGATGACGACGGAACAGACTCTACCTAGTATAAACACTTCTCTTATTTCTATAGTTTTGTATTATTTAATAGGATTTTTCTCTATGTACTATAATATCTTGGAACAACCGTCTCGCGTATAACAATTTCACTTCAGATAGCTAATATTTAAAACAAAAACGAACATTGCAAAAACTGAAAAAATAAAACATTTCTTCAACATAATGACCACAGATAAAAGAGAATAATAAAGGCATAGATATTGTAGGATTAAACACGGTGGTGGTATGTATGAAAATGTTTTTTTTTTCTTAGTGGAAATTTAAATATTTTTTATCTGTCGATTCCTACATATATGAATACGATATACAGTCGTATATAGTCGTTTCGGCAAGATTGACTTAATAAAATAATTTATTTTCAAAAAGTGATTTACCAATGAAAACTCAAAACAATACAATACTACGCCGAAAAGTATAATTAATCTATTTAAACTTCCCAGTGTTTCCATTTACTTAAAATCTTTTCAACTATGAGTCACGCGATAGAGACCGTGATTCTGAAAACATGACGTCACCAATCAGTAAACATACAAATTTCAGTATAATCTTGCAAAACTCTTTGTAGGCTTTTCGGTAATAGTATTCCCGATAATAGACACAGCACACCGTTGAATCATTGGAAATATTTTCGCAAATATGTAACTCCAAATGGTATAAAATTGACTGCACAAATAATAACCTCAATTTTATTTTGTTGCATATTTTTGATTGGAAAGATTTATCGCTTTAAAAGCGTATTGTAAGTAATTAGTCTGAACATATAACATTATATAAGATTTACTTTCAACATTGGATAGGTACATATATGTATGTATATTACAGATCGGCAAGCTGTTTTTCCACGTTCATACCAGTACGACCTTGATTGTGTGAGGTACCGACGGCTGCATGCATGTGACAGTTTAAAAGATCCTGAAAGGAAGGTTTTTACATGTCATCATCTCCTTACCCTTATCCCACCTAAGTAGGGTCGGCACAACATGTTTGTCATGCTGTGATGTATGATTTGGCTTAATTTTTACGATTGACCGCGCGCGCCTCACATCAGCAGGATTATTTTGTAGTACTGTTCTTTCTGTTCAGCGTAGGCGCTATATTTGTGTCACGTATATCGGTGTATATTTAAAAAATTGAATTAAATCAATATAGTTGGTATCTTTTGGAGTAGTTTTTCTATCGACATGTATATAGCATATCAAAAAAGATGTATTTGGATATATTCACAAAGAATTAATTTCGCACAGCTCTTTTTCAAATATTTCTAATATAATGGTCGCTGGTAAATATTATTTTATCAATGACTAGATGGTAGCCGCGACTTGGTTTAACATCTTAACAATGTATTGCATGTATAGGGGAAAAAGTATACGCACCAGACCTCTTGCTCCAGTTATCGACGGCAAAAAAAACCGCACATAGCTGAACGCGTAGTCCTTACAAAATCGTAGTTTCCGAACACATTTGTTGCGGACAGCGGATCATGTGCAGATAATTTAGTGTAATTTGATAGTTGTAAGAATTGCCCGAAATAATAATGTGTCAGGGATAAGTTTCTATGTCAAAGAACGTTGAGGTCGTGTTCAGTAGACGAAACATATAATTTATTAACGTCATGTGTTGAATGTACATTAGAGTGGTCAAACGTACTACGTAGAAATAGGTAGATATCTATTTTTTTTTAAATAACTTCTTTGAAATATACTATAAAATATGTTTTCGATTTATTGATAAACAATCAATTTTATTTTAATATTTCCTTGTATAAGTGAGATAAATTTCTTTTACAGACACCACCGAAACCCCATTGCCGCGACTGTCGAAAATCGTACACGCCTTGTCCGACGCCATTTCGAACGGCTTCAACCGAGGATGGTGGACAGAGACGGTGGAAATACTACCCAGACCTCATCACTGATACGTCAATGCAAGAAATCCGTAAATTGATGGAGGAGTTAGTTCTCTTTTGGCTGATTATGAGATTCATTTTGTTTTATTTATATACAAGAATTGTTTTTTTTTATGTATAAGATTTTCTTCATAATTCATGATAATGAATAAATCTATTCAACGTGTTCCCTAAATAAATAGTAATAAAAATAATTGCAAAGACACCTCGAACTTACGCGATAAATGGTACCTACCGAGCGATAGCCGCGTAAGTTGTGTACAGTTTGTCGTTTCCCTACACATAAACTACTTTTAGGTGGGACCCGAAGACGGGAATAGTCCGGTGAAGCTGTGGAGGCCTGCGAGGCCAATAGCGTAGTCGGTTCGAAAAAAAAATCAGATACGAATAAAATGTAGATTTAGAAAGAAAAAATGATTAGTAAAATCGTAACAGAAATACAAAATTGCAAACTGAAATTATTTTAGTCTATCCGATCAATTATTTTTATTCTCTCTCAAATTTTCCATAATAACGGGGTAATCATTTTTTTTATTCCATGTTTTATTAAAAAAACTTGCTCTTCGTTGGAGTTTAAGTATTCTAAAATTTGTAACTCTCGTTCAAATAAACTGAGGCCTTCTGTCGAATTCTCAACGCTTAATTCAATTTTCTAATTGAACTGGGTGTAAAGACTCGAGTTCTTCATCGTCTTACTCTTGCCCATACATTTCCATGAGCTCATTGATTGTCAACTCCTGTTTGTGGTAATCCAACAGTTCGACAACGAATAACATTTCAACTTTTTCAATATTTCAATGATATGGCTAATTTCAGATATTACTGTAATTATTTATTTTCCATTTTTTTTCGCATTTCCCCTTTATCCTATACACTCTGTGTATTTTTGTATTACAGAGTTGGTCGACCCTTCCAAAACGAGGCATGCAATTGGTACTACAGCAATTACCCGCCCAGAAAATATGTTTGTATTTTACGCAAATTTTCTAAATAATAAATATATATTATTTATAACCACACATTAAACTTCCTAGAATGTGTTTTTTTTTTTAATATTTGGCCAAAATTTTGTTGAGTAAGCATCTGAAAAATTTGCTAAGCTTTCTAACTTGATCTTAATTAGTACAAATCTGAGTATAATTCGTTTCGGAGAGGTTAGTAAAATAAAGGATTTTCGACAATAAATGTACATCTATTAAGTCGTCGTTTTATTTGGTTCACAAAACTTAGACAATAATTTAAAAACACTAGCACTATTCATATGGTTACAATCGAATCATACCATAATTTAACACAAAAAAAGGAAATTTAAAAAAAGAATAATTTTGTGATTTTTTAAAACCACGATGCAAGTGAAACTCTTGAACTGAGTCATGGGCTCCACCATATTGGCTTTATTTGCTCAACCAAGGGTTTTACACTTTACCCCTACGTAGCGGCCGGCTGTAATGCGATATGCGATAGATGGACGAAAAAATTTGAGGCGATGTAAAAAAAGTTTCACTTTATTAACATTGAAGGTTTAAATTCAAATGAAAAAGAAAAAAAAAAACAAAAATCGAAATGAAAAAAAAATTAACATCGAAATATAACTTTTAAGCCATGGAACAATAGATTTTAAAGAGATGATGGCTCAGTTGGTAGAGTGTTCGGACACAGCGTCGAAGGACGTAGGATTGATTCCTAGCAACTGAGTCGGAGCTTTCGGCGGAGTAAAGAAAAACATCATGATGAAACCATAGCATAATATTAGTGCTTTTTCTAAATCCGCCTCGCTAACTACCACCCTGAAGTTGAAAATCTGTCGCCAAGCACCTGTTGGTGTGTTCCGGCAGCTGCACTTAAGAGCCAGTCTCCCTCTAGGCTTAGGGTGACTACCAGTATTATTAACATCAGATGGGATTGTGGTCAAACGCTAAGCTATAAAGTATAAAAAAAAACAAAGAAAATCAACCTTAAAACGTATATTATTATAAAAAGAAAGTACATGGTATATTTAGATATATCAGCTTATGTTAGATTTTACTGGTGGCATGATAAAGAAAGAAAGACTCTTGAAAGAAATGTGATGATTCTTTGATGAAATATATATTATGGGCCAGATCATATTCTGTTAGGTCTCTATCAATAATAACTTGGCTATGGGTTCAATAATTGTAATATCCGTTTTCTTGTACAACGCAATACCTGAATTAAGTTCTACAAATATTTTATCATTCACGTCGTCTCTCTATCGTATTGTCAGTGTACATTATTTGTAGACAAATATTGACTAAGTTGAAAGGTCAGAGAGCCATAGAAAACCCGACCGAAACTTCTTACGATTATGGTAGTTCAATCCACCACACTAAATATACAAGACCATTCAAACCGTGAAAGACAAGGCTGAAAGGTTGGTAGCCTGTCCAGAGACATCACATAAAAAAAGGAGTATGTACTTATATACACGCGTTAGAAGTTATACTTCTTTGGCGCAACAAGATAAAAAAAAAATCAAAATTTTATCTTTCGCCTTATAGAAAAAACGACACTAATAATAGAAAAAAAGTATTTAATACATACATACGTTTTTTAGAATAAAATGTTGACTATAGCTAACTTCAGGGTGTCGGTTCATCGTGACGGTCTGTGCGCGCGCATCGTAAAAATTTACTCTCATCATTTTCCCTAACGCGCCAAAAGAAGTATATCTTCAAAAATATTAAATCATAATGGCCACGATTCTCAGCTCTAAGGAATGAATGATTCCAATTATGCACTCATATGGTACGTACATTTTATCTTATGAAACCTCTAATCGATCTGATTTGTGAATCGGTTACCAGGATCTAGTAATCGATAATCGGTGGTGACCAATGTGATTAAAGTTCGATAAATTCTAAGACAAAGATTTAATTAACTCATAATGCCATTGTTCTGTATTTAAATCAACATTGTGATTCAATTTCTACATATTATTATGATTGATCTCGATTTTAAAATGTAAGATCGAATTTATTTAGGCCATTATTTGTATCCCTATTAAGAAATTTATTATATAAGTATGTTTTAAAATAAAGTATAAACTCCATCTGCCGCCATACGCTTTAAAATACTTTTCTAGGTCATCGACAAGTTGACAGAACGTAGAGGAATAAATATATCAAAATTCTTTTGTTATAAAAATGTCAAAATTTTAAAGCATAGGACCATATTTTTGAAAAAAGTCTTATAAATCATAAAAACTCCCATCCCTGTGTATATTCAACAATGGCGAGACAAGACGACAGCCTTTTTCTTCTCGAGGTGCTCATCGATAAAATAATTTTCGTCAAGAGTCCCTGCTTTTCTGACAAAGATTTTAGAACTTGCGTGAATATCGAATGCCCAGCCGTTGAGCCCTTACAGATATGTGATGACGATCCCGGAGCTTGCGTCGCTAGAAGTGGAGGACCGTTTGTAAAAACTTTTAATAATGGAAAGTCATGTCTTTTCTCACTCAAAGAAGTAGATATTACAAAAGCCATGAGTAAATTCCCAATTAAGATAACGGTCTATAAGTCACTCCCATGTGGCTGTCTACCTACGAAAATTGTTTTAGGGGAAGCAACAATTGACATGACAAAAGAGTTTGTTCAAGCTCGAAAGAAATTTTTAGAAGAGCCAAACAACGTCAGTTACCAAGCTCTTAAAGATTCCTTCCGAATCGTTGGGTCGGACGGTACGGAAACAGGTGAAGTTGTAATGTTTCTGCGGATATCTTGTTTCGGGAAACTGATTGTTACAAGATTTCAAGGTGCGGGAAGCGCACCAGGCTTAGGTGCAAGTGGCGGTTCGGCCGTTGTTGATCGTTCCTGTAATCCTAAAAGAGAATTTCAAACGAAGGAAGACCCTTGTGTTTGTGGAGCAGCGCGAAGTCAAGGAAAAAGTGGGGCTATAAGTGGTGCAAACCAACTATGTACTCATTCGGGAGGAGGAGTTTGTTCGCCAGGTTAGAAATAGTTTTAATTGTTAATTATCTAAAACGATACGTAAATCATTGTTGTTGTAATTATTTTAGCCCGTGATCCATATAATAGCATGCCTTGTGAGGACCCAGATGACCCGTGCTATTGCACAGGTCCAAAAGCGCCAGTAAAACAACAAATGGTCTGCAGGAATACTGATCAATATTGCTTGCATGTCCCAAAAGGTGAGTGTTATACTAGTATTATAATATGTTAATGAATCAAAACATATTTATTAATAATTACATTTTACATCTATTGACGTACTTTGTAAAAATTAAAAATGGCTAAAATATATATAGTAATATACCATTAAATTAATATGAATATCATAGTGGACTCTTGTATTGAAAGTAAGTTCGCATAACTGAATCCCACAAAACGAATTTGTTGATGGCCAGGTCGAAGTAAACAGTTTGAAGAAATAGGAACATGTCTCGGTGGCAATGAACTTAAAATTAAAGTTCCGGCTAGCGCTTCTATCATCAAGAAGATAAGCCAAACGCATTGCTCAATGCAGAGCCCTTACCCGAAAGGAGCGGATGGTGGACCATGCGAACCTCCATGTGGAAAGAATCAAATTAGTTTAGCCCTTCCTAGTGAAGACGTGTGTTGTCGTGGAGCACAGCCAGCGGGCACGCAATTTACATGCACAACAGAAGGCTGTATTCAAGCTTCTAAACATTCAAGTCAACTAGCACGTGGAGATGCGAAACAACAAGAACTGCCAAATAAAGAAGTTTTCGTTTTGAAGGTAGCAAAAACAGCAACGGATGGTGATCGGAAATGCAAGCTTGAGCTTGAACTCGTTACTCCGAAGGGTCCTGATAAAAAATTACCAGTGGCAAAAGTAAACACAAAAATGCAATCTGAACCGGATTGTCACTGCTGCGTAAAGAAACTTCAAAAATCTAGAATAAAGAGAAAAAAATAAATGTGCATATACCTGCTTCCAAGCTCCCATGAATCATTCTATATTGCAACCCCTTTAAATACTCTACATATATATACTATATTTAGTTGTATCGTTTTGTTTATATAATTGTCAAGTTTATCTCTTGATACAAGTACAAATTGTGCAGATTGTTGCCCGACTGGAAACAAGGTTATTTTCCAAATGCCTATGGACTCGTGCGGGGCGGGTCACAAGCAACGAGCTCACTTTAACTTCACTTCTGATGGAGTGGGTGACGTGTCAAGAGATGAACCGGGCCAGTTAATGCCAACTACTGACGATAACTACCCAGGAGTAGTTTATGATTTTCCGAAGCAAGTAATCAAATTACGAATTGGCAAAACGATTGAGATGCCAGGTAGAAAGTCAAAATTAGAATATCAATTCATTACACCCGTTATCACTCATGAAAAAAAAGTGCCAGTAAAAGATACCCGTACAGCTCAGTGTTCTCCGAGTTGTGCGAGATGTTGTTACCCTTATAAATTAGGAAGTTAAATATAATTTTGTTAATGATCTTTTGAATATTCAATATTAAATGTTTCGATAACAGTTTGTTTTTGTTTCTTCTCTTTTTTTTTCAATTATTTAATACTAAAAAATCACTCAATATTTATATTTTGGCAGTATTGTCAATCATTAACATCAATAAAATTCTGTCAACTGGTCCTAGGTGCATTGGCGAGTTTCCCGTGTAAGCAAGAAGCGACGGAAGAACAAAACTTTAAAATGATATACAAGAGTAGATTTTTCGATAATTCGTCGTTTGAAGAAAAATACAAACAAATGATACAACATGAAAATGTTTCTCGCTACACACACAATGTGATGACACTAAATAATGAATACGATAAAAACTTTTTTTTAAAGAATACGCTATCCTATTTTTCATGTTACTTAAGTACTGATAACAATAATCTGTCTATGTGTAATACTACTGATGAATATTTTACGAATATTCTAGATTCACGGTGTTCTATAAAAAATAGAAAGGTAAACGGTAATATATTTGGTCCTAAAGAAACTCTTGTTTATATATCTCTCTATGATAATTTTTGCCACCTTCGTAATTCTGGGACACAAGCTACAGCTTCAATAAATAAATGCTTACAAGTTTGTAATGGCACTATTCCATATACAACAAGTACAATTGGTTCCGACTCCAATTATTATTCTACATGCACAATGTCCACCAATCCTTTCCAAGGCGGTAAAAAAGTTTTATCAAACAATGCAAATTATTCTAGTGTATATTTTTTTGGAAGGAAAAAAGACGAACCAAAGGATACCACAGGGATGGGAAGTTCTTCATCCAAAATTAAACTTCATAGATCTGGTCAAATAACTGCTGCACCAGTGAAAAGTGAGAAAGGAAATATAAAAGGTACTGCATCTATACAAGCTCAATCACAATGTAGTTCAACCGGAGCTCAGACCAACAAAAAAGTTAAGGGAGCTTCAGCAGGAACGAGTACAGGAAAAGCGGTTTCTATAAGAAAAGATAGAACAGAAAAACCATGTCCAGCAATCTTAGGAACTAAAGGAGATATGTTTGCTACTGTTTCGCATATAAGAATTGGTCCTAGGGAGCCATGTCCTGTACATGGTAATGAACCGTGTCAAGGACCTAAATGTATTGCAGCTTCATCTGGTGAAGAACAAGCACCAGTCAAAGTAACTACGGTTCCTAATCCACGCCGGGGTGTTTTTGAACTGGTTATTCGAAAAATTACAGGAGCCCCACTCGCTAGAAATGAACTGATGCTGGAGTGGACACCACCACCGTGCCGTCCGCCATCTTGCGCAGCTCCGTGTACAGTATTATGTTCACCACCAGGTCCCTACCGTCTATCTAAATGCAAAATGATTGTATGTCGTCCATCTTTATGTAAACCAAAGGTTTGTAAACGGGGATATAAAAAACCCTGTGGAAAGCTGCCATGCCAGGTACCAGTCAAAAAATATTGTAGACCTCCATGCGCTAAGGCATCATGTTGCAATAAACCTTACCGATATTGCAAAAGATGCCCGTCACCAGCAATATGTAAGCCTTGCGGACCGCCTTGTTGTAAGTCACCATGTGGATTTCCATGCAAAAGCTCACCGTGTCTTCGACCTTGTCCAATCGGACGAAAGATTATTCGTAGGGCGAGAAGTCAACCTCGAATCAGATCCCACCGAAAACGAATGTCACCTTGTAAAAATCGTTCAAAGACGTGCCCGGTCGTACGTTGCCGCAGTATGCCTGGACCCTGCTTCTCCTGTTGTGGTGCAATTCCTTGTCCACCACGGAAGTGCTGCTCTGTTGCGCCTTGCAAATAAATCAAATGGTCTATTAGCAGTTGCTCATTCTTCTGCTAATATTTCTTAAAGTTTTATTTAACAAAACATTTCATTAAGATATTTACAATTAAAGAATAAAGAGTTACTTAATTATGAGGTTTTTTACTTAACATGCATGATACTGTACATACCTATGGCTGTTTGATACTCTATTAGTGCTATATATTTTATATATTATAGGGGGCAAACGAACAGGTGGGCCACCTGATGATAAGTGATCACCGCCGTCCATAGACACTAGCAACACCAGGGGAGTCGAAACTGCGTTGCCGGCCTTTTAAATATGTGGGCCTCCGGCGCTCTCACTGACCGAACGAAACGCAACAGTGCAAACACTGTTACTTCACGTCGGTTTTCTGGGAGAGGGTGGTACTACCCCGTGCGAGCCGACCCATTCATGCTGAAACCAGTAATAGCTTCAGCGTAGCTCTACCACCTACAAAGGCATGGATGAGAATATTCAATAAAAGAAAATTCGTTTCACTTGTACGTTAACATTTTTTCAATTACGGGTATATCAGGTTAAGATATTTTAATACTTCTATTACAAGATTCTACATTTAAGGTAACAATGTAGCCGATTTAACAATTATTATAATATTTTAAACATACAAATTATTATTCAATGGATTTAATAGGAATTCTGAACACTGAAAGTATTTATAGGAATAATTAGAACATAATTAATTATAGCTAATGGAACAATGCCGATTCAAATTCTTGTTCTCTAATAAGGGTGGAAAATATTTGGATTTTTCTGAAGTTAACATCTGTAAAAAAATATGTATTAATTATATCCATAAGCCAATTATAAATACATTTCATTAACACGTGGATTTTATTTTAAACCTTTACCTCGATGATATTTCAATAGATAGTTTTACCGCTACCTCTTAGAGTTGCTGCGATATTGTAAATTTTATGTTCCTGAAAGCATTTCTCGGGAATTTACTCATGAAGTCCACTGTCAATCCGTCGGTTATTTTCTCATCCTTTTATAGAGAAAATATTTAAAAAAATGTCCATTAAATATTAGATAGCTGAAGTATATAATAGTATATCGTCATATATATGTATAAGTATATACAATGTTTTGCTTCAACTTTATCATTACAAATCGTATAACAAAAAAAAAAAGTTCTATGTGATATTTCTGTAACGTTCCGGAGTTTTTAAATGGATTATTTTCAAACGGCGCGCTGTTAATATATTCTATGCAGAAAAACCTCTGTAATGATAAAAATATCCTTGAATTTGTAACTACTACACTACCCTCTACTCAGTACACTACCTTCTACTCAGAGTTTTGTTCGATTAAAGATACTAAAGATGCATGTGTCGGTTTGTAAACATTTATATTTGACCACATTCCGCCAGATATTTACTTATTATAATGCTGAACATTCGTTATATAAACGTTATATATAGTTGCTTTGCTATAGATTTTGGACTTAAGCCATTGTAGCGGACAGTAACTACAAAATAACCTGTAACTAATTATTTGCTTCACCGAAACTCTTCCGAACTTACTGAATTTTAAGCACCTTCACATTAAATATAAATGTATATAAATGATAATGTAATTGTAGGCATGTAAAGCGGGTTTTGTTGTCAAAAGGCTGTTGTAGACTGGATCAATATGTGAACGATGGTGATGTCTGAATTTGACACCTCGCTCTATGCATTCCCTATAACGATTGTAACTATAATACCTTATGTATTATCAAAATGTGTATGTTAAATATATAATAAATAAATAAATATACATAGATACATATATATATAAATGGATATAATTTCTTGACGATTTTTCTCGATGACTGGGTTCTTTGTCCGTGCCAGTGGTAGTTTTGATGTTCATAAGGCGCCTCTTTAGGGGCTAAATTGAATAAAGTACTTATTTTTGAATTTTGATCAAATGCAAGTTTATAAATATCAGGGATGTTTAAACAAGATGAACCAACCGCACGCTCCGTTAATATTGTAAGTGATCCCTAAGTATGCGACAAAGGGGGGTCGCTATGTCAGGCCAACACAATATGCAATAATACGAATATGCAATATTCCAAATAGGCTTCTTCTTTCCTTCTTAACTCCTTATTATTACTTGTCAGCGCAAAGACTTTGTTTATATATCAAAACGTATTCAGCCCTATCCTCCAACCGGGGCTGAGTAAAAGACTATACAAGTTAACAGCAAGGATTATATCGAGAGCGTCATCTCTAATACAATGCAGAACCTCGAAGGGTACGTCGGTTTTTCACACTGTTTAAACTGCGCCTTCTTTACAATGTGGAAATTCGGCTGCGCATGGAATACTGCTCGCAGCACTGGGATGATCCCGTAATGACCTCTCAGTGACCTGGGCAAAATCACAGGATGTAAGCACAGGCATTGTGAATGATATAGATTTTATTGGGTTCATCAAACTGCTCCAGTTATACAAAGGCATTGCCTCACTTAGCGTATTCTACCATTCGTAACATGGTGAATGTTGTGAGGAGTTCTTTAATTCTCCCCTCTTTTTTCCATGCATTTTCTTTTTTTGCATTAGACGTATTGGGCTTTGGTGTCATAATTTTATAATAAATTTCTATCAGGGCCTAAAGTAGAAATTCGCGACGAAATATAAACTAGAAGTACCAAGAAGACGTGAAATAATCTTCCGGACAGTGTGTTGTCTGCTTTTTATAACATAGGGACCTTTAAACGTAACGTAAGGAGACATCTACGCAGAACGGCATGACAGTGGCGACTGGTGATGACTCGGTGGTTACTATTTATTGGTGAACAATTGTACTGCACATATCTAAATGTCTCTAAATAATAATATTTTGTAATCTATCTATATTTATATATAAAATAATAATTAACCAATTGACATACAATCGTACGGCCCAAACTGCAGGAACCTCGGGTCCTGACAATTTGCATGTGGGTTCCTTTTGTACCGTAAGTAAGGAGGTAAGATTTTTGTAAATTAAGCCTCTAAGATAGTGAAAATAAGGGTGATATTTTTTTAAGAAAATGCGTGTCTTTTCCCTCTTGCAGCCAATAATTATACACGTAGATGTAAAATCATTACTAAATAGAAAACTTATGTGAACTGTGAAGCCATGAGAATTTTTGTTATACCTTATAAGGTAGTGCTTTTACGACAATCTCATCTGATATTAAATGACGATCTCGTCTAAGATGGTACACATGCTAAGCCTGGAAAGGACTGACTCTCAAGTGTAGCTGCCGGAACGGATCAACAGGTGCTGGGCAACAGGTTTCCAATTCCAGAGTAGTCGCTAACCAGGCGAACTTAAAATAAGCCCTACCACCAAGCTATGGTTTCATCACGATGTATTCCTTCATCGAAAGCTCCGACTCGGTTTCAAGCATTGGAAACTATACGTCGTTGGACGCTGTATCCGATAACGCGATTAACTAAGCCATCATCGCTTAAAAAATTACTAGTTTTCTTTATTGAATCTCTGATATTAGACATCTCTTAGATTAGATATCTGTCAATTATAAATGTTTCGATTGATTTCTAATGCGGCCAATATTTCAGACATGCGTGATAAGAAGCGAAAAATAGAATATATTCTCGTAAATCAAATCAAATCAAAAATACTTTATTCAATTTAGGCCCTAAGAAGGCGCTTATGAACGTCAAAACTACCACCGGTTCAGTTTGATCAGTGAGAGCGCCGGAGGCCCACATATTTAAAAGGCCGGCAACGCACTTGCAATTCCCCTGGTGTTGCTAGTGTCTATGGACGGCGGTGATCACTTACCATCAGGTGACCCAACTGTTCGTTTGCCCCCTATAACATAAAAAAAAAAAACAAACATCCCAGTCATCGAGAAGAACCGGCAAGAAACTCGATCGGGCTTATCTTTTTAACATACAATTATATTAAAATACGTTATACGTTACAATCGTTTTAGTGGATGCACAAAGAGGAGTCAATTCTAGAATTTTATACAATTAAATTAAAGAAGAAATTAAAAAAAAATTATACTGTCTATAATTTTATACCAAATGCGTTACAATTATTTTATTTAGATTGTTGTAATTAATAACAGTCCTTTATATAGAAATAATATATGCCATGGCTCTAAAACTAATTATCAATATTTAATATTTTGTTAGTAAAAAGTAATACAATTTTACCATAAACAAGTTACTATATCTGTCATAAAACGTCTCGACGCCTCTTCAAATTGTAGTGTGACCGAAAACTGATAAATATGCCCTATAATAAGAGTAACGCTAAAAGCACTCAAGTTCAAAGCAAACCGACGCAAGGTTCCACGAAACCCGGACCTTGTCCGTGGCTCTGCAATCTCTTACCCACGAACGTACCTAGGCCTGAAGCTGCGCAGGTGACTCTACACCCACGGAAAGATGTTTTCGTATTAAAAGTGAGTTGATACTTTACTTTTCCTAGTTGATGTTACGGTTCATACATTTTAGAAGAGCCAAGGACGTTGAAAGGCTGAGAGAATGGTATAACAATAGGATAAGGTTATTCAGTTGAAAGATTTTGACCGAGGGATAAGTTACTAAGGCCTGTTTGAGAATCCAGGTGGGTGGCGGGTGTCGCGCCGCTAGCATTCAAAGTAATGATTTTTTTTTTCGAACTGACCTACACTGTTTGATTGTCAAGGCCGCTACAGTTCCACAAGACTACACACAGTGATGATGTTCGTAGTCTCTACGTACTTTAGACCAAACACGCGCCCTCGTAAGCAGCGCTCTGAAACAAACCTAAGGGTGCTTTTAAATATTCTATAGATTGTAAACATTTAATTATAATGTTATGTGACCTAAAAGTCAAATTGTCCTTACATAGTACACATAAACTGACATTGCCCTTTCAATCAAAATACCAACATGCGGTTTGTCTACTGTCCTAGTGTCTTTAAACACACTATACGCACACATGTTAACACACTAAGCACTACACAATACGGCTCTGAGATCACACAATGTCGCGGTCGCTTTGCTTTCACAAGTGATTTCCAATTGTCACTCTGTATTTCAATCAGAACTGAACTGACCTTTAGGTGTTCAAGCGCGGTCTGTTTATGCATTCATTTTGAAGTAAGTTCGAGAGGCACCTGATTGCCTTGTTTGTATTACTTACTATTGGTTGGTCATAAGCGTCTTCGAACCATCTTGTCTGTTGTCATGGAGTAGTTCTAAGTATTTATTAAACCGATTTACGATAATTCCATCGATTATTTTTACTGTAACGAATGCTATCATGGTTATTTCGTTAATATTTGTGGATTTACTGTGATAATTATTTCATACATCAAGGTCGCCAAAGTGGGTCCGAATGGCGATCGACATTGTAAGATGGAGTTGGAGCTGGTGACACCTAAAGCTCCCGCTAAGAAGCCACTGTCTCGCCTTGACACTAGAGAAACTCAGTGCGAAGCGGAACCACCTCCGTGCTGCTGCATGAAACCAAAGAATAGAAAAAGATAAATACACATAGTTAAACGTCCGTCAGTTTATCAATTTTCTTCAGCTAAATTCCGAAATATGTAATAAATAGCTATTATAATTTATATACGAAATGATCTGATAACCAGAAATGTCCAGGATCTTTTCCATACATGTTGCAACTAGTTATGTATAACATACATATAAAAAACTATTTCAATTAAAGGTTGTAATTTTTATTAATAGTAAAGTAATTATAAAAGCATAGTGTATTACAATTAATTATATATTAGTAGTAAACTCTGAGGCTAATCAAACGCCGTTATCAGTTAAAGACAGACGAAAGTGGATCTTAACGTCGTGTAATTAAGTAAGAGTGTTACTTACTCTGTGGCAGAACTTTTATACCCTTGTAAATCCTGCTCCTTTTATTCGCTATGGCGTTTAGAGTAGAATTATAACCTATCACTTTGTGACGTGATTATATATGCAATAAAAACGAGGGGTGGAAAGTTCTAGAAAGCACTTAATCTCCACCGATAATGTGTAAAGGAAAGGTATTAAGGCATGCCATTTTTAGAAATACTCGGATATTTAGAGTGATAGAATATCTATGAATTCATGTTCTCGTGCATCGATGAGTCACCACGGTACCTTATCTGTGACTAATAGTTTATTCATAATGTCCGTAGAGAATTCTAGATTCTTCTGGATTTTTTTTCAATGCTAGTAAATAATGCAATCTCTTGATACGATTCTTATCATATTTTTTAATTTGCTCCACAAAGTAGACGTCATAAAAATAATACCTAATCACTAATATTTGCCAGGAAGTCATATCTATATTCAACAAAAAGTGTACATAGACGACCTCGTTTTAATATATAATTTGCAGATTGATCACCTATGAGTTCATAAGGTACCAAATTTCCGTCATCGTGATTGACGTATCGTATGGTCTATGGTATCTAAACGCAGTTTATCAAAATTTCGTATTTTGTCGGTCTCTTCACTTTTATCGATTCGATCTGCAGTTGACAAAATTATTTAGTATTTTTCATAAGTTATTAAACCACACACGATAGCGATGGGTAAAGACGGCGACGCTCCTAAAACAAGAAGACCGTATGAAGAAATCGGTGCAATTTTCAACGGTAACGAGGTAATTCTAAAATATAAAAATTTTACATCTTAGAAATTTTACATCTTAGAAATTTGAAATCTGGTTATCGATATTATAAGTACAAGTAAAGTAAAGTATTTTTTTGCCTGATGATCTTCTTCCAAATAATGCTTAGTAACCGCTCGGCATATATTTTAATTGGGAAACTAAGATTATGATATTTGTAAAGTAATAATAAATATTTTGACGCTAATTAGCATAACAATAGGTTACGAAGGTGAGCAAAATGGGAGGCATCCCCATCTCGGTTACAAAGCAACAGAGCCACGAAAAATACTTGTTAACGCGCTATTGAGGCAAAGAAAGCCCCATACAATAAATTTTCTATAGGCCTCGACGGTAGAGCCACGATATTTCGCCAAGTAATAGATCTCGTGTTTGCTTATATTTGTAACTGAAGTATTTATGTTGACTAATGGTTGGAATTTAGACCTGGGATAGTTGAGAGTGTAGCATGAGGCGAGGCGAGATATTAGACAGGAAAGGAAATGAGAAAGGAAAGAGAGTAAGCTTTGTCTTAAAGTTTTTGCGTGGCAGTTAGGTAACATAGTTGTTTTAAGTTATTGAAGATATAAGTGGAATTATTTAAATACCATTTTGATTAATTATAAATTAATCAAAGGTCAAAATACGAGTACCGAAAAGTACTTCGAAACCACCGAAATTGACTCCATCGCAACTAAAGCTAGAACAGACTTGTACGTGTGATGATGCGGGCTCGATTTGTTCAGAAACCTGCGGTCTACCTGGTGAAGATGATAGAGGACCCGCTAATCGGCTCAATTTTCAGGTAGATAAGTTAATATGAATATTTAAAATAATCGGAGTTCATAAAAAAAAAATCACTTTATTAAAAAAAATGTATTTTGATTAACGAATTTATTTCAGTTACGAAGACAATTATTACCTTATTTTTCCGCATTATAAGTAAACAAATAGCTAATCAGAGTTCTGATCGTAAAGCGCATAATTCCTTTGTTCGTTTTACGAGTATTACACTTAACAGACACTTCGTCGGTATTTCCATTATTTCGTATAAAAACAAGGAACTACAAAATAAACGCGCGAAAATTGTAATTCAACAAAATGGCGGCTCTCGAACCTTCCATGCAACACTATATATATATTTTTTAAATTAAATATTATAGCTTCTTATATTTATGTCGTATGTAGCATGTTGTTGTTACTTTTGTAGTCTGAAGAACATAAAGTTATTCTAAATAAAACTCAACAGATACCAGATGATATTTGCGAAGCTCTATCTAATAGAACAGCTCTGAATTCAGAAGTAACATACAGCAAGAAGGAAGCACACGATACTTTATGCAATGTTTGCAACGTCACGCCGAAAGACGCTCCTAGAGGTGTCCAGGCGCAAAAACTTCTCCATCCCGATAAGGATGTGTTTATATTAAAGATAGGAAAACAAACCGACGAACCGAATCGTACTGGAAATATTGAGGTGATATTTTTATAAAAATAATACTAGAAAAATGTCTTTATATCTAGATCACATTAAGTCAATCTACATAGATTTAGATGGTAACGTAAAACCTAAACTGAAGCATAAAATTATGTACATAATAGAGACGTAGCTACCGATAAAGAGGGCCAGATATATATACGGATAGTGTTTCTAGATTCTAGTGACTGCCAATTCACACGTCATGGAAAGCACTTCGCAGTTCAAAGGTAAAAAGCTAGGTACCAAAAGAAATCTTAATACGAGGTTCCTTTAAGACCATTTATGTCACTGGTGATTTTTTTATAGCAAAGTAACTGTACGCTGTTGGCCTGACGGGTCCTTCATCGGATTTGGCTTCTCTCCTGGTGAATTTTTATGTCAACTATTTATACTATATCAGTAACAGCTCGCGATTTTGTCCGTGTTAAAGTACAATAAAAAAACGTTAAGAACAATAGACTATAATATAGCGTCACCTAGGAGCGAGTTACAGGAAGATAGATATTACAAAAATCTTCTATGAAAATACATTTGGTGGGTCCATTTTTGAGGTGATTGGTCAAACGGTGTAAGGAATGATGTATCGATATCAATTTACGAGTATATGTATAAAATCTAGTAACCACCCGCAAATTCTTTCATTAAGTTATAGCATCAAAATTAAAATAAAATGCAACCTATTTCAATAAGATACTATAGCTTGTTGCAATTGATTTTTTTATATATTATTTCATGGACTAGCCCTCCTTTTACGTAAGGTATAAACTTAATTGTAGGTATTTAAAAATTATTTAAATGATTTTCCATGTAGGTGGAATTAGTAACACCTCGGGCACCTGCTAAACCAAAGCCTGCAACGCACACCTGCAGGCAGATTCAATGCGAAGAAGAGGACATCCCATGCTGCGTACCTTGCGGAATATGCCGCGGAGTCGTGCCCAAGAAAAGGAAAATCAGGCGACCTAGATGTTGTAAATGATCTTCCTACGGCCTTAAATTAACAGGTGTACCAGTAAAAACTAATTATTTTTTTTTATATTTCTGTAATTTGATTTAGACAAAAATTGAAAAATATAATACTATTTTCTTTTGTTTTATTTTTTTATTATTATTGTTTATAGGTTTAAGGGTTTGATCACGATCTTGCTTGATGTGAACTGACAACGTGATATGCTCTCATGTGCAGCTGCCGGAACACACTACATGTTCTTTAGGAAAGATTTTCAACTTGAAAGTCGTTCCTTGCCGGTAGGGCAATAAAAAAGCGCTACCACTATAATATCAGTTCATTATAATGTCTCCCTTCACTCAAAGATCGGACCTATCGTGTCGACTCAAACCTACGTCAATGGACGCGGTGGTGAAGATGATATCACTGGTGTATGATTGTGTCAAAAATATTAATAAAATAAAAATCTATAAATATTATACAACAATGTCGTCAATTGTGTCTGTCTGTGTGTTCTCTTAGTTCTTTTAAATTACGCAACGGATTTGAAATCGGTTTTTACTATCGCTTAGAGAATGTATTTCAAAATGAAAAATACTTTATTCAACTTAGGCCCTAAGAAGGCTCTTAAGAACGTGAAAACCACCACAGGTTTAGAAAACGACCCAGTCATCGAGATGAACCGACAAGAAACTCTATCAGGTTTATCTTTTTAAAGTACATATTTTTATAATACATTATAAAACTACAATCGTTTTCAGCGGATGCACAGAGAGAGGTGATGATTTCAGATATCACCATCGTTCACATCTTGTTCAATTATTATAGGAATAATAGCCTTTTGACATCAAAGCCCGCTTATTATGGTGCCAGAACTTACAATACGGTGGAGTTTTAGTGAGTAAGAGTCTCACGCTACCCACTTTCTCCCCCAGGAGGGTGGCATGTTCAAGAAGATTTCCCCACGCTAATGAGTAAAAAGAGGTAACGATGCAATACGTTATAGAAATACCTACTACCCAGTTTGATTATTAGTTATATACACGTATAAACGTGCCATTATCGTAAATGATATGCCTGATGTGCGTTGGGACTTTGTTGTAAAACCTTACACTATTACCTAAAAGTCTGTTACTGTTAATCGGATGACGTTGAAAAAAAGTATCACAGTGGTAACTGAATTCTTAACGAACATTCTCGAAGTACTAGTATGTCAATATATCTGATTAAGAGAACCAACGTACTTGTAGCTTTATCGGTCTTTAAAACTGCCAATATAATAATAAGTCAAATGGTATTCGATTACATTATCTATATTTTCTATATTAACTAACAGACATGAACTGCTTAAGGTAACTAATTTATTCAATTTGATGAGGATTAATATTGTATCCGTCTAAATAGATTTCCAATTACCTCATTACATATGACTATTTTTTTAGAAGATAGATGGGTATAGTAAGCTATCCTTAAAAGTTCAGTATATACCATCGGAGACTTTTTTCTACAACTATATAATAGTAATCTCTCACTATATATTTTTTTGTTATATTTCAAAAGAATTAGGCAGCGTTTTCGATGAAAGCTCCCAAGCGGCTTGACTTTCTCCAACACTTCCAATAATTATCGTTATATTTCAACCAATTTACACAAAACCTTGACAAATTATATACACCTAAACCTTCCTCGTGTATTACTCTATCTACTGGCGTAGACCGCATTACAATCCGTTGAGTACTTTTTGAATGTATCGCTTTACAGACAGACGCGGCGAACAACTTAGTTTTATAATATGTAGTGATTATATTCATGTTTTATTACATTGACTGATTACTTTACTCAAAATGTCTTCTAAGGTCTGTTTCAGAGTGTAGGCGGGGTGGCGGGTGAGTGCGCGGGCGCGTGTCGTTCAAATGTGCGTTGACGCCACTAACATCATGGTGCATGCTAGCACATGTACGTAACATTTGAATTACATGCACTTACACAAGCATCCGTCACACCGGCCTAAAACGGGAGTATTTTAAAGCGTAATTAAATTAAATGTTTACGATACAAGCACGTCTAAATCGTCAGCGTATTTGTAGCTCTTCACTAGATTAACAAGTTGACACATATAAAAATGCTTATTTCACGAAAAAACGCCTTAGCAGATTCTGAAAACATATTAAAAACATATAGATTTGTATTCCATAACGTCATAATGTTGTAAGCATTTATTTTATGTTAATCTTCTATATAAATAAAATGTTAAAGACCTGTCGTTATGCGTGCATCACTCAAAAAGTACTAGTTAGATTTAGATCAATTTTTTTAGTTTTACTTCGTAGAAAATCAGTCCTTATCTAAAAAAAAAACACAATTGGCTCATTTAATATAAAGTAAAAAAAACTGTTTTATAACTGCTACGTGTTCAGCGTTTTTTTTTCCGGTAGAGAAACGGGGCAAGCGGTGTGGTGTACTTTTCATAGAGTACTTTTCACACATAGACATGGTACTGTGTAACTTTGATAGATCGAATCTACATTAATAAACGAAGCCGTGAGCAAAACCTACTTATGTATAATTCTTCAATTAACTCCTAATCGTGTCTATGACAGTGACATGATACTGTATCTAATGGATATGCAAAGAGCAGTGATCTACACTACATCATTGCTTGTTGCTGTAAACCGTTCTACAAATCTCGATGCTTCTGATTTTACACTGACTAATTCCGATATACGTCGAAAAAACAGAAACAGTACGACGGCTTTATTACATGTCGAAGCAGGTAGCGATGCTGTCGTAGTCGAGCCTGAGGGGAAGAGAGTCCTGTCCTCATTGCCCAGGTTCGATTGACGAGGAGATCAAGCTCGTGTGTACCTAGTTTATCTCCCTATTAAGACGGAGACTGGCGGCACCTTTAACGGCCCAACTTAAAACGACAGTGAGTAAGAGTCTCACACTACCCACTCTCTCCCCCGAGAGGGTGGCGTGCCTAAGAAGATTTACCCACGCTAATGAATAAAAAGAGGTAACGATGCAATACGTTATAGAAATACCTACTACCCAGTTTGATTACTGAATATATACCTACACGTATAAACGTGTCATTATGACAAATTATATGCGTGACGTACGGTATACTTGTTGTACATTATTGCAATGTCATAATACCCAGTAATTTATCTCTATTCATTATAATCTCAAACCTCTTTAAATCGAATATATGAAATACCACGCCCTGGCTGCGCACGGGTATACTTACGAGAAAAATCAGGCGAAACCTTTCTTTTACATTATGGACATGTAATGAAATAAAATGGGAACTCAACAATTACACGTCAAGGTGTAGGTGGTAGAGCTACGTTGAAGCTATTACTGGTTTCAAAATGAATGGGTCGGCTCGCCCGGGGTAGTACCACCCACTCACAGAAAACCGACGTGAAGTGCTTGCACTGTTGCGTTTCGTTCGGTCAGTGAGAGCGCCGGAGGCCCACATATATTAAAAGGCCGGCAACGCAGTTGCGACTCCCCTGGTGTTGCTTGTGTCTATGGACGGCGGTGATCACTTACCGTCAGGTGACCCACCTGTTCGTATGCCCCCTGAAATATATTAAAAAAAAAACAATCTGTTAATTCCGTGAACGTTTTTGACGATTATTACCATATTCTATGTCACTGACTCGATCTCTTTTATATGGAGATTTGAAAGCACAATTTTTTTCACTTTTTCCTACGATTTTTCAACCATTATATATCATACTAACCTTGAACTGGCAATTAAATACGCAACAAAAAAAAAATAATTAGAAAAATAAAAGTGATGCTTTAACATACAGTCAGCAATTGATTTTTTAAATTCCTTTATAATCAATTCTTTTTTACCATTTTGAGTTCGGATATATTGATTTTTACTTTATAATATAAATGCATTTTCATTACTAATCTGGCAATAAGCTTAATATGTATTTTTTTTCGTAGCCATCATACCTGTTAAGTTAATATAGTTTAATGCAATATTTTACAGTCCCATACCATAAAATTTAAATACTAATATGTACTGTACTGTATACTATAATGATGTCGACTAACTAAGCCATTCAGGAATTCATTTTAATTTGAATGGTTTCCGATGAAAAGGAATTAAAATTAATTGCAATTCCTTTTTAATCATTACAACGTTACCATTTCATTATAAACTACTCCTATATTGTCTGATTAACATCTCATTCGCCTGACATTCTGTAATTGAATAAAGCAGATTAATGAAGCAAAAAGCTTAATCACTGGTGCCCATTAAATATTTATAGTGTAGTCCGTTTGAGTACGGCCGCGCCGTCACAATTGAGACTAATTAATGGTACTGCTCACTCTAACATACTTCTAGTAATGAATAAGCAGTATAGATATATATACGAAGATGTGTGTTTAATTCATGATAAATATTATTTTGAAAAAGTATATTCTTTCGATGCTCAAATATACATTTTCTGCCTCTAAAAATGTAAACAATTCACTTGTCGGTTATATAATAACATTTTAGTGTAACTGGTAAACCGCGGGTAACTGTGGTAACACCGTGGGGCACGCCTAGTTATAGAATAAAGTCGTCCGCCGCGTCTCTCTGTCTGTATGTTCGCAATAAATTCGAAAACTAATCAACGTATTGTAATGCTTCTTCACCAATAGATAGAGTAATACACAAGGAAGGATTAAGTATATAATTAATTTGTCAAGGTTTTGTGTAAATTGGTTGAAATATAACGATAATTGTTGGAAGTGTTGGAGAAAGTCAAGCCGTTTGGGAGCTTTCATCGAAAACGCTGCCTAATTCTTTTAAGATATAACAAAAGAATGCATAGTGAGACATTCCACTTTTATAGACCTACAAAAAACTCTATCATGGCATATACCTATCTTTTAAGGATAGCTTACTATACCCATCTATCTTCTATAAACATGGTCACATACAATGAGGTAACTGGAAGGTTATTTAGACGGATACGGTATTATAAATACACATAAGTATATATTTTTTATTATCAGAGCAGGACAACGTCCGCCGGGCCTGCTAGTTTAATTATAAATCAGACAAATAAAGCGTCAATTAATATTGCATCGGCAATAACGTATTTCTCATATTAAACGAAATATTGTGACTGACGTATTTCTGTTGACTAATTGTGTGCTTTTAGATGGGGTAATGTTGAAAGCGTAGAAAGGGACGAAGTGAGGTGCTAGAGAGAGACGCGGTGAAAAGAGCAGATGTTACAGTACCCGGCATTTGGTTTGACACGTTAGGAAGAACAGTGAAACGTTCGACTAAGATCATCTTGCTTCAGTTTTGTAAAGCGTCCTTTCTATCGCACAGCGCAATGACGTTAGGTAGGTAGCTCTTTTCTAATTCCGCCTGGCTAGCTACCACCTTCAAGTTGAAAATCTATCACCAAAAGCATATATAGGTGTATGCTGGCAGCTGCACATGTCAGCCAGTTTCTCTAGTGCTTAACATGCTTACGATCTTAGACCACATCATCATTTAACGTTATGTGAGATTGTGGTAAGCCGCTAAAAATCCTATTCAGTATACATTAATGTATGGTATATAAGTATATAGGTATGTCACAACCTTATTATTTTTAATTTTCGAATAGCGACCAGATATACTTCGACTAATTTTACAAATAGAAATGTTTTTTTTTTCAAACGAAAAAAGTTTTTCAAACGAAGAAAGTTATAAGACACAAAATGATAAGGTCTATACCCGCAGCAGTGAAGAAGCTCGCTCACATAAACACGCGAAACTGGCTGACCGCTAGTGCAGTAGATTTCCTCAGGCATGTTAACTGGCCCTCTTCTATTTTTTTATTTTTAACTTATTGGATTACAATATATGGTAATATTTGGAAGAGAAAGTCTGCACTAAGCCTCATCAAAATTTGGAATCTGTTCGATCATTTTTGGTTAAAGTAGCGGCAGCAATAGATATGAATGTGGTGCGCACGCGATGCTATCAATGACTGGCTGCGTCGATTAAAGACATGCATTCAAAATGGGGGAGGGCATTTGGAATAATATAAATACAATAGAATTGTACATTTAACTACCTTTCATTTCATATATAATTTTGAAACAATTATCAAAAGGTTTATAATTATACACATTAAAAGTTTTTGACAGAGATCTTACTAGGTATATGTATATAATACCGATTGAAAAACTACTTCTATATATATATAATTAGTGTTAAGTAATTTAGGTATGTGCATGCCGTTTTCATAAATTGGAAATAAAACAGAAAATAATGAGAAATAAATTATTGTATTGTCATATACTACATTTATAACTGTAACCAGGAAAATACTTGAGCTAAATGTATTACGTTAAACGGGAATTAACAAAATTCTTAACCTCAAATATTTATAACAAATTAAATCTACATACAAATATGTTCAAAGGTATAATAACCTGAGAATTAATTGTAGACTCTGGTCTTCCCGAACAGTGTATTTATTTGATTTACTAAATTCTAAGTCTTATTTTCAATTATATTATAATTTTACAATTATAAAACCTCTAGAACAGACAAAATATCATATGATGCAGTAACAAACATTGGACTTGCCACGTCTGAGAGAAGAGTGAGACGTCCGGTGAAGATCGTTTTACTTCGGTTTTGTAACGCATTATCTCTATCGCACAGATCTATAACTGCGATAGACAAAGATAAAACCATTCGAAACTAAACTTAGCCGACAATATCAGTCTTGTCTTCAACCTGTCAAATCAAAAGCCGGATTCTGTGTATTTTTGAGACATGCTTTCAAGATTTTTCGCATTCTAATATAAGTTGTCTATAGAACAAATGATATTATTCAATTTTCAAACACTTATTTTAGCAACACAACACCGATCAACCGACACACGTGCATGCACCACCTGGAGCCCATTTAATGGTGGATGGTGCCCGTATCAGAGTGGGGACCCAGATGAAGTATCTGGTCCTCACCCTGGACGGGCGCTGGCGGTTCGAGCCCCATTTCGCAGGGCTCGGACCGCGGATAGAAGAGGCGGCAGCGGCGCTCGGTCGGTCGCTCCCCAGTATTGGGGGACCGAGTGCTGGGTGCCGCCGACTTTATATGGGAGTCGTGCGGGCGATGCGTATCTACGGGGCACCGGTGTGGGCCGACGCCCTTGCGCGCGCTGCGTCGTGCGCAACGCATTGTGGCACTGAGGCCGATACGAGGATACCGCATCGTGTCCTCGGTGGCAGCCTTTGCACTTGCCGGCTCCCTGTCCTGGGAGCTGGAGGCGGGAGTGCTTGCCGTCGTGTATAAGTTCACGGCGGCAGGAACACGTTTGGGAGAGCTGCCGGCTTCCAGGGAGATAGAAAAGAGGTGGAGAGTGGGGAGGGAGGAAGCGTTAGAGCGGTGGCGGCAAGACCTGGTGGACGCGCGATATGGGCGATATACCATGAACGCCCTCTGCCCAGTTTTGCTGGACTGGACTGGGAGACGATGGGGCTCCCTGACGCCTGGTGCAGTTACTCATCTGACATGGATGTTTCGGGTTGTACCTGCACCGGATTGCGCGCAGAGAGCCCACCGCCGCATGCCATGAGTGCAGTGCTGAGGAGAATACCGCGCAGCACACTCTGTCTGAGTGTGCTGCATGGGAGGAACAGCTCCGCATTTTGGCTGCGGCAGTAGGAGGTGCAGAAGATTTATCGCTGCCGAGCGTGGTTACGGCCATGAACGGCAGTGAACAGGTGTAGAATGCGGTGGCCTCATTTGCGAGGAGGTCATCTTGTAAAAGGCGGCGGCGGAGAGGGCCCGAGAGGGTGAGTCGGGGGGCCCATCTCCTTATTGCACAGGTTCGGCTGACGAGAGGAGGTAGCTGGTTGTGTACCCAGTCTACCTCCCTATAAGGATGGAACCCGGAGGACACCTTCCACTGGCCTGACCGCTAGGACAACATGGTGATAGCTTTGTACGGTCCCGTGTCGCCACAGCCACAGCGGCGGTCGGTACACCGTGGGGTTTTAATGAGTAGGAGTCTCATACTACTCACCTCTCCCCCGAGAGGGTGGTGTGTCCATGACGGATCTCCCATGTTAATCAAAAAAAAAAGTAATCAGATTCAAGATGTATGAAATAATAGTTAGCTTACTTAGGCTTAACTTAATTAGATTCGGGATATTCGGTGACAGTCCAAGCCGAGGCGCGCCGTGAGCCCTTGATCTGGCTGCCTATATAAAACGGGTGAGTGGCTTAAGCACTCCCCTTAGTAGTTCGGTGAAACTGTACAGTCCTTGCCAGGATAACAGTGTACACAGTTTGAACAAAAAATAAGTTCTATAAAAGAAAGAAAATTAGTTGAAAAATATTCATGATGTAATTAATACATACTTGTAAGGCATTAAAATAACCAGCAGGATAGACTACCTTAAAGAAAGTTACATGGAATGGAGCTCAGGGTATTATTATCAAAGAAAAATTACAGTTATGATACTGAATAGAGTGGAGAATGATCTGTCTACAAATGTCACATCAAAAATATTTTTAATAAGTTTTACTCGAACATTATTAAGACCGTAGTAATCGATTCTAGGATTGCGGGCTCATTTCTTAATTAACTTATGGAACAAGTATAATACATGAAACATGTTATGAGGTTAAATTTAAATAACGTGACAAAATAATTTTCTTTAGTACAAAATGTTAGTATGCTTAACTTAAACTATGAAATATTTAACTGACAGACGAACGTCTACGAACACTGAACGTATAAAAAGTTAAAACAATGGCTCAGTCGTTAGCGTCGATCGAATCCATGTGAAATGTGAATGAGCTGGAGCTTATGATGTAGAACAGCATCGTAATTAAGCAATAATATGGTTGAAATGTCTTTTCTAAATCCGCCTGCTTAGATTTTAGCTACCACTCTCATACTGAAAAAACTGTTACCAAGTCTATAGGTATATTACGGCAGCTACACTTAGTAAGTCCCGTTCCAAGTTAACCTTCAGGTTAGCCTAGATACCGTTAGCATATTTACAATCTTACACCATATCATAATTTGATATTAGCTGAGATTGTGCTCAAATGCTAGAACGCATAAAGCATAAAAAAATGTCTAACGCTATATATATAATATTAGTTGTAATCAAATTAAGAAAGTTCTTTATCATATTATGTAACATTGTTTATCTGATAAATATTGTGATAAAAAAGAAATAGCAAATATTTGTATATTAAATGAGTAAGACAAAAACACTTTAACAGTAACTTTGTTATTCACGGGTATATCTCGCATTGTATGAAAAATATTTAAAACTCCTTGTATAAAACTATAACAACGGAGAAGACACAAAAATTCGGTTTTGATTATTAATCACACCGACCGACGAATGTTACATTTAGTTACATCAAACGCTATTCGTCTTTATTAGACAGCGTTTATAAACAATAAAGCTAAGTAACGTTTGGCCGCGTTACATTCACTCATCTAACAATAGATTGAATGACATTCCACGACCTTATAACCTCCTCTGATACTATCACCGTCGGACAGCGTAAAATTATATTATTCCAAGCCTTTTTTTATTGTACATGCTTCTAAAATGTAACAATACTATACCAAACTATAAATGCAGCAGTAGCCGTCAGCCATGATCGAAAATTCTTTTCTTGTTCATTTTCAAAGGCCCTACGATTTAGGATAGAGGAAGAAGCACTCTCAAAAATGGTTGGTTCTATAGCTTCACATCACGACAAAGATATAGTGAATTGAACTACTTTACTTGTACATGATGGAAGTTATTATAAAGCAGTAAGTTAGGAACCTAGCATTTCTGTTCCAATTACAAAAGTCAAAAGAGAGACTAGGTTGAATATCGTTTTATGGGATGGCTTTGAAATTCTGATACGCGACCTTTTTGCGTGACAAAAAGTGATGGAGGTAAACACTGCGTCGAGTAGAGTGTTAAACACCCCAGTTTTCGTTCGATCACCGACATTAAGCAACCTCAGGCACAATTAATTCTTGGATGGGTGATCGCCAGGGAACACCGCGTGACATTTTCTTTTTGTTGTAGTTTTTATAAAAAAGTTTTCACTTTTTTATGCGGTCTAAAATATACACACATGCATTTTTTATTAAAATTAATGAGATCCCCAAAGTAAATTCATAGGGCTCTATACGCAGGCGTTACAGGCCCCTACACTAAGAAGCCCCTGAGATCAAACGTACAATGAGTTATATTAATAATAGTATAAATGAGAAAGGGGTAATGGTATAAATGAGGGGTGGATGTTTGTTATTCTTTCATGTAAAAATCGCTGAACGGATTGTGATAAAATTGCACAATAATACAGCTAATAGTTAGACTATAATTTTTAAACTTATTGTTTAAATTAGTCAAATTATAATAAAGAGTGTCAAGTAAGTTTAAAAAAAATCCCGCCATCTTGGCGTGTGCTGTACAAATCGTTAGAGTTACACGAATATATTGTACGTTATCATCATTTATTATGATACAATCGCAGACGAAGACGCGCGCGGACACTAATATACTCGTATATTCTGTCTATATATTCTGTACTCAACATCAGTATTTCATTGTCAATATATGGTTACACCGTTACATATACAATCGTGAAGATAATCAAAATATTTTAACTATTCGGTATCCGTAGGCTTTGTAGCTATTTATTGTCGGTATTGGGAATGCAGTTCAAATTCATAAAGCTTAAAGCAAAGATAAAAGTAAAGCTTATGGACACGTAAAACGACAATAAAGGCAACTAAACGCTTGCTATATGTCTTGTTATTGTACAAGTCAGTTCGATAGATTACAATAATTAAATACTTGACTATAATTCCCTACTAAAGGACGATAGAGTATATATTATTGTTATAAATGATTAGTTTTAGTATATAGTTAAATAACAGAGTAAAAATACACGGTTATAAATTGCTAAATGTTTTTTTTTTAATTATTTCAGCATTTACAAATAAGTTCACGCATCATTTAACGAGGTCTTTCATTTCTTGTTCTATATAAATATCCTATATTCATTAATTTAAATAAAATAGTTTATTTATCGTATCGGTGCCGCAAATGCAAAATTAAAACAAAAATGTTTTTTTATAAACTTTGAACAACATAAAAAAAACATCGACCAATGAACAACGCTTTACGCTATACACAAGTTATTTATTTATAGAAAACGCTCCGAAGACACTATATTAATTCACTCAGACGTACTACGGGTACGTCAAATGATGCAATATGCCGGCAGATTTCGAGGCATCTCTGCCGCATATACTACAGCACTGCAGTGTATATAAACAGTAGGTACATCAAATTGATATTTTTCAATGACATTTTATTAATACTTGTGATCGTTCACTAAGTCGAAATTTGACCGTAATTCGTTATATTTTCAAGTTACAATATTAAAGTAAAGAACGAACGTTTTGTCTTTTTTTTTTGGTGATAACACTAAATAAAGGTCATGAATAGCTACGAAACAGAAAGAAGAAAGAAAATCTGTTGAGGAGTAAAGGACGAAAATTTCATCATCATCTTACCCTTATCCCACCTAAGTAGGGTCGGCACAACATGTTTCCCTTTTCCACTCTCCCCTGTCAGATGCCATCTCAGTAATCAGACCTTTTATACACATATCATTTTCCACACAATCCATCCACGCCTTATTTCGGTCTTCCTCTACCTCTATGTCCGTCCATTTTCGAACAAACGAATCAAATGTGTCATACATAGGAACAGTTTGTATTTGAAATCTATTTTTTTATATATATTTTCCTTTACTTATTAATAATGTTGCTCGCCGTTCCCTGAACTTTCACAAATATTTCAAGAACAAAATTAACCAAATCGGTCGAGTCATTCTCGAGCTTTAGCGAGAGAAACAAACAGCAATATATTCAATATACATTTGGCATATATAGACAGATGATATAATATGTATATAGGTACATTTTTGAAATTATTTAAATTTTTATTGAAATATATAATAAATATTCCGAATGCAAGGAATCTCTTTCACCGCGGCTATATTTAGATTTATCTGTAGTAAAAGTGTGCCAACTTGTAATAAGGTATATGAATCATTAAACCGCTGAAAACTGTGTCGTTGCCATAACGATACGTATGTCAACAAACTCTACGTAGAGTCAACATAATCAGTCTTAAATGTGTAGCGTGCTGGCCATTAAGGCCTTCCTTGTACACTCGGCTTGAAAAAAAGAATGTGACATTCGATGTCATAATGTTTCTTCAATGACCTCTATTGGTCGATGTAATGAAGTCTATGTTACGACATTAATATTTTATTTTAGCATGTACCTATTATGTAAAAAAATGTTTTATAATGTTAGCTTAAACTTTATTGATTTCAATACATCTTCCTACACCTCAACTTTTGTAAAATAACCGTAACATCACACTCTACATTTAGATTTACTAAAATACGTGAAGTATTTTTTATAGCCTTGTCTCGCTTTCTAGCACTTATCTGCGTTTCCGTCTACGAATTATAAATGATGCCAACATATGGAACGTACCCATACCACGTGACGCATGTTTGACAGCTTTTTAGCTTCCTCCCTCCCCTCGGGGATCATCCGTAGTATTTAAGAAGATGTACTCCTCGCTCCGCCAGTTTTTATGTCGTACTTCTTAAATTCGCTTTTCCCCATCCTCCCTGTGCCCAAGCGTGGTGCAAAGAAGATCTCCCCCCCCCCCCCCCCCACCCTGAATGGGTCACGTATTATGGGTAAATTCCCATAACCTGACAAGGTAATTTTCAAATGGACTCGACACTTTACTTTGATAATTCATATCACGTGTATTATTCTGATATTATAGACTTTTTTTATCGAACTGATAAACCGCTTTTGTCCTGACAGGCCTTCACAGCTTCACCGGCCAAAAAAAGCGCTTAAGGTTACTCAGCTCAAAAGCAACAAGCTCAAGGGTGTCAAAGTTACCGTGGGTATAACGCGAATCGAACTAAGCCAACCATTTAAGCTAAGCTAATCATACATATATACTTGAGTGAAACACATATGCATACCTTCATATGTGTCACACTAAGGCGTACATGTATATAGAGTCTGATAGTTTTGGCTAAGGTTAACTAACCAAAAAAGGAAAAGGGCCGTTACAGAACCAGTATACGTACCGTGTGAGTGTGCACGGGTGTGGAGTGCAGTGTGGTGTGTTCAGGGCGCTAGTGAATGCAGTGTCACTGTATTGCGATAGCAGCATTCTCAAGGACTCTCGTCCAGGGGATCAAGCCTAGGCTTGAGATGGTGGGTGTACGGAAGTGAAGTTGACCGCTCAACCACGGCAGCGTGATCTCGTGGTTCTGCGCGCTTGCGTGTGAGCACACTCTATTTAAAGAGTCTTAGGCATACAAATTATTCGTAGCCGTTATATTATCCGGGGGATCGGTGAGAATATTTCGCAGTCATCTTTTGGGATACTTCGTGGCGAGTTTGGAGGTGTAGTTCGCAGCTTTTACCACTAACGGGTTGGGGTGAATTGTGCCCCAGTTGAAATAATTAGTTATGAGGGACTTGATGTACGCTTGAATTGAAGGAATCTCCAAATCCTTGTGAAGATCGTCGTTGAGAACATTGTGAAGGGCACCAACACATTTTTGTAAGAAGCGACTTTTTAATACCCTCCAACTTTTCAAAATTATCTTTTGATGTATGCGCGAACATGGGGCAACAATACGTAAAAATAGGCGGACACACATCTTATAGAGGTGTGACATTTTGCACTGTGAACATGATAGCATATGTAATCGGCCCAAGACCATAGCAGCCTTGTTCCGCACTCTCTGGATGTGAGCTTTATAGGTAATTTGTTATCTAGAGTGACACCGAGCTATTTGACCTCATTGACCCTAGGGATGTCTACATCGAAATGCCTGAGAGATTTTAGTGTGTTTGGTTTATTAAAGGAGTCAAAGAGTACTGTGTAACTCTTATCTGGGTTAACTTCTATACGGTATCTATGATACCTTCCGCCGAGATTACAAAAGACACGTTGGATGCGTGAACTCTTTGCCTGCCTGAAGCATAGAGGACTGTATAATCAGCGTAACAAACTACTTTGAATTTCAAGGATCGAACGGTAAGTTCAACAGGGAGAGTGAAAAAATGGAGCCCTGAGAAGCATTTGAGCGTATCGGGTGTGGTCGGAAGAGTTCCCTTCCATTCTAAAGCGGAAAGTTTTACTCGAGAGTTAGTCGCGAATGATATGAACTAACCTACCGGGGATGCGAAACTGAAGAAGCTTATAAACGAGTCCAGGGTGCCAAATCTTATCTAATGGTTTAGCTACATTGAAAAAGATTGCGAAAATACGTTAAGATATTCTAAGTTCGGTAAAGTTATGTAGAATGTGCTCCATGAGGCGGTGCACTTGTTGTGTGCAAGTGAGTCTAGCTCGAAAGTCGAACTGTTTTAGTGGTAGCAGATGCAAATCGGACATGGTCGTCTAGAGACGGTTTAGAAGTAGCCGCTCATAGACGTTACCAGGTGTGATAAGAAAACTAATCAGGTTATATCTATAGGAAAGCGTAGCTTTTTCACCAGGTTTGTGAATACCTGTTACTATGGCCTTTTTCCAGACGGCTAGAAAAGAACCCTGGGCCGTAGCCACATTAAAGATGAAAACCAAGAAAGCTATAAGATAATCGGGGAGAAGTTTGAAAGCTTCATTCTTGATACCGTCTGGTCTAGGAGTTTTCCTTGACTTCAGAAGTTTTATAGCAGCAAAGACTTCATCAGAGATTACCGGGGTTAGAGTATCCGCGGGGAGGAATGATATCGCATGTTCTACCAAGAATTCAATCGATCAGATATGGACTGTTTCAGTGTTCACTGGATTCGGAGAACATTGTTTTTCTCAACTAATGCCCAGTCGTTCCGCTTTATCTATACTATCGAATGCAGGGTACAAGCCGGGGCCTCTATCGAGGGGGGGCTTCGGAATGGTGTTATCCGATTTTAGAGATCGTAATAGCTTCCATTACGGCAGATGAGACGGTTGGACGTCTTCTGAGAGCATATCCCATCTTTTTACCGCTTTTCGCACCGTGCGTAACCGGACACGATTTTCTTCGGATGGATAAGCGTTGTGAGCTCGCGTCGTGTCGTTCTTTTCCGTGATCAACACTCTCACGTCATCGAGGAGTGTACAGTGGCGATCGTTCGCCGTTTATACACCCCTATTGAGGACTCTCTGATTATTACAGACTTTCACGTTTAGAATATGGATAAAATCAAAAAATATAGTTCGAATTTAATTATGAAGTTTACAAGGAATTGATATCGCGGCATTCTTGTGCATTATTTTTATGTTATGTGCGAACACGAAACGTCATTTGTACGGCTGAATTAACTCTACAAACGATAGCTATCGTATTCCGAATTTACCCGAGCCGGTTGATGCAGCCGTATCGCCAAATATTTATCCCTACTTCCATGACGCAACAATCGGACTCACTTGCCTGTGCCATGCGTATCACACGCGTACGTCTGTCGTCGTAGGCGCGGCGCCTCATCGCGAACGTCGACTTTCGTTCATTCCGTTTATAAAGAGCGAAGGAACGGGTCGCTTGTATTGCTCTTTACTAAATTTAAAACACGTGTCTAGGAGCTCCGTTCCCCTCATAACCTACAACGTTGGTGCACATCGCACGATATTCAGAAAAGGTATAAAGGTATGTAAATGTTTTTATTGAATTTTCGTATATATATACGAGTATATATTTTTTAATTCTGTTTTATATAACATCTGTTATCGAAGCTTGGCGTTGTTGACACGTATTTTATATTTAATTTACGATATAAATTAACATACAAAAGCTTCAGTTATTCATGTGATAAATGTTATAACAGAGAGTTCGGTTATTGAATAGATAATTACAGTATTATAGATTGTTCCGAATATATATATATATATATATATATATATATATATATATAAATAGCTATAATATCTTTAATGCATCTGCCTATTATAATCCATTTAATATTACATAAAAGACCGGGATGGTGTGTTAAAGTTTAACGAAACTACAGACATTATAAGCTATATTTATATTTATTTGTATCATTAACGAATTGTCAGTGATGAATTTTAAAATACGTAATTAATAAGGAATTAATTGCTTTTATATTTTTTGTTATCTTTGTATATTTTTACTTGCTTATATTTAGATTCCGAAACAATACACGTACGTACGCGAGACGACTAACCGTGCACTTTTCAGCTCTACCACACCACACTCAATATATCTAAAATCTTTACACGCCACTAATATAGATTTATTTACGATATACAAACGATTGAAGTTCACAAGAAACGTTACTGATTATGTAGAAATCTACTATTGTATTTTCACACAGGTAAAATTAATATAAAGCTATCAAATATTAAAGACATTTAACGCTCGTTACAATAGACCCGGTATTTAACATATATATTGTTACGACTTAGGGACGTTCTTGGTAATGGAAAACAATAGACTTTCCGATACTGCAAGATTATTTCGTCATTGATACATAAAAAATAGATGCGAAAGAGTAATTTATTAAATAACATTTAAATCATTTATAATGGTGTATGCAAGTTATAGATTTTTAAACATAACTTTAAGAAGTATTTTCCATTAATTTATTTAAATTTCAAAATAATAACAGCCTTTCCAGGTGTTAAATTAGTTATTTAAAATAATAAAGTAAACGTTTCTTGACTGGTGCTTAACATTACACATGGTTGATTGTAATAATACGAATTGTTATTATAATAATATACAGAGATCGAATATTGACCGAATGACAATCTAACTTCACCTCGCACACTTTATAAACCGTCAAAATATGTTTTGTAGTTACTACAACCGTCAATCGATTTTATGAGGTTACACACCCACGAGCAAGCGGTTTTAATGTGCCATGTCATCGCTTCACTGTCGAAGAGTGTATTTTGTGTGTATGTCGAAGCGATAGTAATGGCTTAGCTCTTAAGCATGTTCGGACACCGCACCGATGGACGTACTCTCGAATCCTTGCAACTGAGTCGGAGCTTTCGGTGAAGGAAAAGATCTTCGTTTCTAAGTCCGCTTGGTTAGCTTTTAAAATATGTCGCCAAACATCTGTTGGTGTGTTCGGGCAGCTACGCTTGGGAGCCAGTTCCCTCTTGGCTTAGCGTGACTACCGTCTTTGACCACATCATCATTTAACATCAGACGGGACTGTGGTCAAACGCTAAAATTTATAAAGTAAAAAAAAAGGATTTAACTTGTTTATTTTATATTTAATAATTATTATTTAATTTATAATTAATGAAAAGCCAATAAGGGATATCATTGTTAAATCCATGTAAGGAATCACTTTTGTGAACTTTAGTAAATTCTGTAGCTAATTAAATACATTAACTATACAATTTAAATGTCTAATAAACATTGGTTACGCACCATAATCACTACATAGTATAAAACAAAGTCGCTTTCTCTGTCCCTATATCCCTATGTATGCTTAAATCTTTAAAACTACGCAACGGATTTTAATGCGGTTTTTTTAATAGATAGAGTGATTGAAGAGGAAGATTTATATGTATAATAACACAAATTAAATAATGGAGAAATACTATTATTTTTGATGTTACTCCAAATTTAACGCGTGCGGGCCACGGGCAGTAATGAATAAATCAAACTACTAGATCGATTTTAATGATTTTTTCAGTGAATGACATAGGTTATATATTTTATACCCGTGCAAAGTCGGAGCGGGCCGCTAGTACAGTTATAAATAGAAGCGTTTACAAATTTTAAACTGAATATTTAACATAACATGCTCTGATAAAAACTACGCATTTCGCTCGTGATAAAAATATCGAGAATTAATTCAATTTTGTTTATAAACAACGATTGGTTTGTTATCAGAGGAATCGTCTCTCATTCAACGAAAACGGGGATAGCATTTTGTATCGAAATTACATGCTACCAAATCGTCATATGGTACCTACGTACGCGTAATATCGCAAATAATTATACTTATAGAGCGTCTCAGAAACGTTCGTTTTATCAGTAACGTTAACATTATAATAAATGTTACTCCGTTATAACTATAGCTACTGTGAATCAGTATTAAAAAAGACGAGTATATGATTTTTTTCGAAAAGTGTTTTCATTCAAATTGTTTGCTCGTAGAACAGTATGAAAAGGAAAGAAAATTGAAATGGTACAAATTAATACGCGTCTTTTGTTTTTATTACATTCTTTCGCTATGACATAGGTAATTAAAGTTGTTTTTTTTCTCAGTAAAAATACATTTTAATGGATTTAGTGATAGCGCCGTAATTTAACTAAGTCACGACACGACATACTGTATAGTGAGAGATAGCTATCGAAATAAAATATGGAAAGAACAGTTAATATAATTATTAAATACTAGTAAGCACCCGCAGGTTTTGTCTGTATTTGTAAATATTGATGGTAATGTAATAATGCAACTTTGTGTAAATCAAAGCAAACTATAAAGCGTATGCGCAGACGGTAGGATTTTTTCAAATTTATTTCGACATTTTTCAATATTTATTAATTGCTATTTGAAAAAAAAAACTTTGAAATTAACGTATGTGTTATTTTGAGTCACGAGATATAATATTACTGGGATTTTAGTCTGTCATGTGGTGGATTTTATTGGTGATATTTGACTCTATTTATTGTAATTTTGGTGGAATTTTACGTAATATAGTTCAGGTATTGTGCACACGTAAATTGGATGCGGAAAAAATACCACTGAGCATGAATTGTGAGATGCCATATAAACTCCATGGAAAGTTCTAATAACAGGGGTTCAAAGAAACAACGCAAGCACAAAACAAAACTCTTTTTAGAACATTGAAATTTTGACAAAACACTTGTAATAATTCTCACTTGCCTACTCGAGAATGGCATGAATCGAGAAGATTGGTTCATCATCATCATCATCAGCCTGTAGGAGACCCACTGCTGGGTCATAGGCCTCTTCCCAAAGGAAGGTATAGGGCGTTAGCCCACAACGTATTCGCGATTTCAAACACCGAGAAATCCACAGTTCTATATTTTTCCCACATACGGTGGTACTACAGGAACATTTCTCAGGTTCGGGTTTCCTAACGATGTTTTCCTTCACCGTCAGCCGATAGTGTTACCAATGTAAATTAGTAAATGTACGCGAATTCCAAAAATTCGTTGGTACATGCCGGGGTTCGAACCTGCGGACATTGGATTAATTGATTCCACTGGTCAAACCACTGGATCACCACGACTTTCGAGAAGTCGATCGAGAAGATTGGTTACCAAAACGATAAGTTACATTAGTGTACAGTTTCATCAAAATCCGTTGAGTAGGTTTTGCGTAAAAGAGTATAAGAAACATACATTCTTTCTCATAAATGTTTTCGTTTACATTTCATAGATTTCTGATAAAAATAAACTATATTTTCAACCATGATCTTTTTCAATTTATAATAAATTTCCAATGAAAATAAAACTTTACCATGTTCCACGTGTCCCAATGCAGTTGAAGATTCAAAATAAAACAAGTAAAAACCCAGTATGAATATGCTTCACTTCAGTCAAGATATTATTGACCAATTTACGTCGTGCGCGATTAGACACGGCTTTGACATTATATATCGTACACAAACTTATAGCTCGGGCGTGACCTAAGAACTCGGTTCATTTATTCACAGTGCAAACATACCGTTAACGTGCAACATTAGTATCAAACAAGCATCAATTTCTCCTGATATATAATAATGATCAGTTTTGCTCGTGGATTATTATAATTTTGGCCAAAACGGACTACAGTACTACTAACATCGAACGCTAAGTCCGCTAAGCTATATTACTATGTTAAAATCCTGCAATTTATTCTACTTTTAAAGTATCAGACAACTGCACTTAAGAGTCAGGTCCCTCTATAGAGGTGTGTCAATTTAATTTGTGCTAAGAAGGATTTATAGGTGAATTTGGAAATTTAATAGGCCAATATTCATAATGACAAGTTTATTTTGAAAAATATATTTGCTTTGTGGTCATCTATAGATCGCATCCCGTTTTTATAATGATAATATGTTGTCGTTTTATTTATGTTTCGCGCTATCTTATTTTCCACACACATGACACTCATTTGCCCGACATATTCGATACAATATCACGATAATATATAATTTATATCGTTAGTGCGCGTACAAAATCAGCTATGTGCAAATTATGCATTTCATTCGTCGATGTTATTTTACATATGGCTTCAATGAATTCGCGTCACTGTTATTTTTCACACGATAACATGGTATTCGTATTATGGAGAAGGGGATATTTCTGCTCTGTATTATTTTATACTACGATATAGTAGTAACTAATAAAAATTCGTTCTGGTAGAAGTTTCTTAGGTGAAGGTCACGAGTCTTTTCTTTGCAACAGAGCAAGTTTTAATTTGTCAACTGTGAAATAACAGTATTATAAATGTAACGTCAACGATATAAAATTATTTTAAAAATAATAGGACCAGTGCAAATTATACTTTCATAAGAACTAAGAAAATAAATTACGGGGTTAGTTTTATGACGGCGGCTCACACTTTTTTTTTGTTTTCAAGCTGACTACAGTTTCACCGGACTACTAAGGGGAGCGCTTAACGCACTCACCCGATTTTATATAGGGGCGGTACACGCGTTTTGATGTAATGCGTAGTTTAGTTTAGCGTATAGTTTTTTTTACCCTCCTAAATTACGACATTTGCACATAGTGAATTTTGTAGACACAATGGGGATATTTAATTAAAGCCAATGCGACTATATATGCATATTGCGAAATATTACACTCAGTGAACTGTTCAGAGATAATAATAATAAAAGTCAATTTTGTAAACATTCTATTTTCACTGCGTACATAGAATTATCAGTATATATATCGTATGGAAATTGTAGCTTAATCAAATGTTATAAAATAATTGTAAACATTACCACCACGCCGCTAGCATACGACACGATATATAATTATTCTCTTCGAGACACCAAAAGCCAACAGTTAACAAGTTGCTCCTTTTATTTATTTCAAAGTACTAATCTCTGGAACTCTCAGTTAGATTTAAAAAAACTTTCTAGCATTTTTTAATACTCCGTTTACTTAGAAACATTATAGCCTATCTAATATAACGCCACGATTGTTAGAAACGTAGCAATAACCTTACAAATTGTAGGTCAGAAAGCACGCTAAACGGAATTGAATTAACAGCGTCAACGGTACATATCATACGTCAAAGAACGTCGGGGTCCGAAGTTGAATCTGCCACCCGACAAGTACCGAGCATTGCCGAGAAGGAACAAAACGAAACGTCTATGTAAGCGGGCTACCTTGTCGTGCGAGCGGGATTCGAATTTAAACTTCGGGAGTTGATTCCTTTATAATCCAGGATTCCTTTGCGTACTCTTTCTCCATCACTTGATTAATTATTAATTGAGTTAATAATTATTGTTAAATAAGGCAATTATATAATGATGTACGCAAAACTTCCTAATTTTGCATAGTTTAATTCATTTTACACTCGTAAATCTTTAAAAAGACCAAAAACACCGAAAGTGTTGTTCGATTAACAGTCAACAGCACTAATTATAATACCAAATGTACGGCAATTTCAAAATAATCGATTCGTACATAACGACATGCTAACCAAGATATCGGTTCTTGACGCTATTCGTTTAACGTTTACCGTTATATGAATAACATTTCAGTTATAAATCACAGAGTTCAATCTCACTGTTAAAGAACAATTCTATTTAGCATGTCCTTATTTTACATCGACGACGATATGTCACCTAATGTTATCGACATAAACCACTTATTTACTTGTGATTTCTGAATCTTTAGACAGTATTAAAAAAAGTAATGAATTAACACAAGAACTGAAGTTTAACCACTTTAAGCCAAGATCGTGGTGGTCCAGTGAGTTGACCGGTGGAAGAAATTAATCCTATGTCCGCAGGATCGAATCCCGACGAATCTCTAACGAATTTTTCGGAATTCGCGTACATTTACTAATTTACATTGGTAGTACTATCGGCTGACGGTGAAGGAAAACATCGTGAGGAAATCTGAACCTTAGATATGTTCTTGTAGTACCACCGTATGTGGGAAAAATATAGAACTGTGGATCTCTCATGATTTTGCCCTATACCTTCCTTTGGAAAGAGGCCTATGACCCTGCAGTGGGTCTCTTACGGTCTGATGATGAAACAAAGAATTATATATTAAACTGCTTATAGTATGTGTCAAATGATTTGCATATTGTATAATAAATTAGCCTTATTACAAATCGAATGAAAAAAAAGTTCATTTGTAGACTTACAACATAGCTTCTATATGTGGAATCGTGCTTATCTAACATTCTTCTTTTCTTTATGATGAGAATTGAGATTGTCACACCATGAGATTTAAACTTATCTCCATTAGTTCCCTTTTTAATGTGTGATTGAATGTTAATATTACAGTACACGTTGACAATGAGTCTAAAATTACCATAGTACTCTGTCACTCTATCTTCCCAATTAATCTAACCAATCTTAAAAAGCACTGAGGTTAATAGCTAACGAGTATCAAATTCTAATGGCTGACAGACATGACATCAACTATTCTTGCAATAAGCAATATTAGAAGAGATTAATTCTTAATGTTTCATATTCTTCAACTACGTTCTCAGAAATACGAGTCCAATACTCCGAAGAAACCGTAAACGGTATATCCGACACCGTTGATAAGACTACGGCGCGTTGGCCGTCTGGCGTGGACGTAAAAATGCTGTGTCAGAAAAATTCATTCGAGTATTTAAGCACGTGACAATTGTGACATGATCGAGGGAGTATTATGCTCCAATGAAATTATCTTTACAAACATCTCTAAATGATTTTTTTTTGTCATACGGTTCCCTTTTTAAAAGATTTCATTTTATTACCTTAAAACCTTACCTTAAATTCTACCTTTATTCATTGATTATTTAAGTTTCAATATTATTGTGGGTTTTTCTTGATAAAGAGGTTACAAATATTCTATATTAATAGACGTAAAGATCTTTAAGTATGGTGAATAGAAACATATAACAAAAGGTTTCGACTGGTCGATCATAAGGAAAAAAAAACGATTTACTATTATTGTTGATAACACTAAAGGTCATTAATAGGTAATAAACAAAAAAGTGTGGTTATGATTACACGGAAGAAGTGAAAAATTCTTTAAAAAAGGTACAATAAAAAAAAAGCCAACGTCACGCGATGTTCCCGTGCGGTCACACATCTAAGTACTGACCGTACCCGTCGTTGCTTAACTTCGGTCATCGAACGAGAACCGGCGTTTTCAACACTCTACCCGACACAGTGTTTACACACACGACACAGTATTACCTTGTACCTATTAACTCAAATAACAATTATCGATGTTAATAAAATAATGGCTATGTGTGTACTTATGTACGCACGTAAGAAGTCATACTTCTTTAGCTTAAAAAAAGACATTAAATGCAATTGATAAGGTTTTAATTAATAAATTATAATTATCTTTAAAAATATTCTAAACTAATTTTCTATATATCTGTACACACAAGGAAAAAAGCTACCGAAATGAAGTAGAATAAGCTATTTATCGTAATAATGTTTTATAATGTAAACAAATTAAAAGAATTCATACCGACAGTTAACCTCAAACGTATAATAAAGTTTATACGTGTAAAAAAAAGACATTTATCACGTCTACTCACAATAAATTATCATTCACCATCATATATGTATAATTTAAAGTCACACATAAGTACACGTGTATACTTATATATATAAATATATATTTTTTTATCTCCACTCATATAAAACACGTGTTGTAGATTCATATATATTTGAATAACCGTCTTGAATATAGTAATGAGTTCAATTTGACAGATAATAACCATTCAACTTCACGGTGTCGCTTTGAAGTGTGAAGTGCGCGCGTATCGTAAAATTTCACTCTCATCCTTGTTCCCAAACGCGCCACAAGAAGTATAAATAGCTACAAAAAATCTTATCAAGAATATCTGCAAATCGATATCAGATGTCCAACAAGTATATATAATAATAATTCATAAGTAAGCACACAAATCAATTTTGAAAAATCTAACCCTTCATTTATAGAAATACCATTCGTTTTACGTTTACCTGTACATTATTTGATACTTCACACTTCGACAGAAACTTTGTTAACTGCATAACATATAGCGTATAAAGCATCTTATGACAGTAGAAATGGGAATTTACACCTGCGAATCCTTTACTCTATTTGTGGTTGTGCCCAGTGGTCATAAATATATAAAAGCAGTTCTCGCGCGAGTCTACATTATTTACATTTTGACAGATGCTTTCACGTTCTCTTATCTCTTCCTCATCTTAAGTTCATCGCCTTGAACATGACAACTTTTGTTATCTGAGACTTACTTATATCATTCATTCTCACCCTCAAATAATATATTATCAGCAGAGCCGTGTGTAAACAAACATTCATTTCATGTGAATTAAATATTTATATTATAATACTCAATGTATTTCGGTATTTTGAAAGAGTATTAAACCAGATAACGATACTGCGTACAGTTAAGAAACATATAAATGTCTAGTCATTTGCCGCGGCTTCGCATGTGTTCTCGATGCAGTAATTATTTTCGATTTTGCAAAACGCAACGTCCGCCTATAAGTTGTCCTCATAATGGACCTATTAATGTACATAAAATTCGAGAATTCCTAATCCCGTTTACATCTTCGACATGCTTGTGATAGTTGCCATTGTTCGTCTATGCGCTTGCCATAACGCACATTGAAAATATCAAAGGCCTTAAAATCAACAATATAGACATAAGAGGGTCTTAATATTGTCTGTTTGTATTATATATTCAGATTTAATATCTTGCTTGACCGATTTTTATGAAATTTTGTATTTTTGGAAGCTTTTAACGACCAAAATCGTAAAAAAAAATTTGAACTTTAACACACGCATTATATGTCATACAAAATAATAAAATATTAGATATTTAATTTAATAACGTATAACCATTATTATACCATTATAATTATTATAGTCTTTGAAATCATAAAATACACTATGGATTATAGTATATATGTATTAATAAAATATCATCATCATCATCTTACCCTTATCCCACCTAAGTAGGGTCGGCACAACATGTTTTCATTTTCCACTCTCCTCTGTCAGATGTCATCTCAGTATTCACACTTTTTATACACATATCGTTTTTCACACAATCCATCCATACCTTTTTCGGTCTTCCTCTACTCCTATATCCGTCCACTTTCAAACTCAAAACTTTTCTTGTTACATGACTTTCATCTCTTCTCATAATATGCCCGTACGATGCTAACCTACTACTCCTCAACTTCTCTGTCACTGTTGCTATTTTCAAACTTCCTCTGATATACTCATTCTTAATCTTATCCATCCTTGTTACACCACACATCCATCTTAACATTCGCATCTCTACCACATGTAATCTTTTCTCATCCGTCTCTTTCGTAGCCCAGCACTCGGATCCATATAACACGGCTGGTCTTATTATAGTTTTATATGTTTATATGTATTAATAAAATAACGAGTCGAAAATAATCTTTGGAAAGTATACATCGCGTGTGGAGCCATAGGCATTTACTAATCTATTTACGTCTATAAATGGATATTAGGGTATTTGAAACCGGTAGCCTCCACGACCGATCATCATAAAAATCGGCATATCTGTGTGATTTTTTTATGGAAACTGTTATTATTCAATCCAGTTTACTATAAATCGCCGCTAGGTGGGCGATACAGTACCTACCATTCAACCAATCATCATGAACATTTATACCATCGTCAGCATGTAAGATGATTTCAAACTCGGAGAAATCCACAGTTCCATTATTTTCCCACATACGGTGGCACTACTAGAACATTTCTCAGGATCAAATTTCCTCACGATATTTGCCTTCTCCGTCAACCGATAATGTTACCAATTAAATTTAGTAAGGGTCTTGAACCTATGGACATCGGATTGATATTCCACCGGTCAAACCACTAGACCACCACGACTTGTATACACGTGTATATTTAAATACAGAGAATATTTATACAATATTCATTTAACTATAACTCAACTATTTATTGCAAAGCATAATCACATGTAGTGACATAAATTATAACGAACAGTCTACTACTTGAATAGACATTGAAATCAACGTGACAGCAGAACAACGAAACAAAAAATAGTTAACAATAGACATGGCAAAATCGACAATGTTCCAGTACAGACCTAACAAAATCGCTGCGAATATAGCGGGCGAGAGATAAGCGGGGAGTATATTCACAGAGTCGTGAAACTATGTATATAATAGACATATAACATACATATATATATGTTTCAACATAAGTTCGACGAAGTCGTTTTATATCCATCTACAATATATTGTATTAACTCTAGAATCGTGACATATATTGTTTATTGTAACTTCATACTCGCTGGTAAAGATACATAATATACTTAACAGATATGCTAAAAAATGTCCACAATGTTAAGCGACGATTTACCTATTAAAAAAAATTACGTCCCCCCCCCAGAGATTAGATTTATAAGTATGGATAAAATTGATGCCTCCGTTGTTTATTTTTGCTAATCACCGAAAAGACTGAATCGATTTTGACGAAGCTTCTACTGACATGTAGATGACTTTTCGAAGTATTCTCTAGACAATAATATCATAAACCTTTACAGTAGTGGTTAAGCAGGAGAAGTAACATTTTACGGGACTATATTAAACCAGTAAAGGGTATATAGAGGTTATGATAAGAAAGTGGTGGTTAAAAAAAGACCGGCCGCAATTCGGCCACAATCACAACGTAGTTCCCACGACACATCAATACGATTTCCATGTGAATGAAACTGCCATCAGCACAAGTGTTATAGTGACCATATTTTTAACGTACTTCAGGGGAAAGGAAGTCGTATATTTCATTGGAATTCGGTTGTTTTTTTTTAATGTTTTTATTACCTCATAACTCTGTCATTTATAATCCGATTTGGAAGATTCTTTTTTATATTACAAAGGAGATCTTTCCTAATAGGTTTCATTGTTATTGGACCTTAATATTCGAAGATACACGAGGCAACTTCTCCAAATCTAATGGGAAATATATAGTGACTGAGACATTAGTAGGTTTGTGACAATCCTAAACTAGGTAGGTACTTGGCAATGCTCAGTAAAATTCTGGTCCATTTATTTAACGTTAGACTTTTTTTTTTTTTACTAAAAAATTATTAAATATTTATGTATACATACTGATAAGGTTTTTCGTGTGATTTATGATTTATGTATAAATTACGCTCATCATGTTAAAGGTCGTTTTCAAGAAGCAAATTGTTAGAACACGCACTTTATCATATGTGACAATTCTTATCTGATAATAATTATATCGTGTATTATGGGGCTTAAATAGAGAACGAACATTATTAAGAGCATGAACATTTTTCCGCATTTATGCATTAAAATATTGGGAATGGACATCTTTTAAATGAGAACCGCACTGTTATTTGCTCCGAATTTTACATTGTTTCCGAAATTAAGTTTACTCGCGCGTCATCTGTTTTACAAAGTCTGTACTAATTAGGGAAGTTTCACGGGCGTGCGAATACAAAGCGCCAAAGTTTCTACCCGGCTAGTTTTATCAGACATAGATATGGTAATGCCGTTAGCTGGCAACACTGATTTTTTTTTCACAGTTTAACTGAAAAACTGCACTCGTCGCATACTGTACTGTTATAAATTATTTAACAATTAAATATAAGTAATGTCCTTATGCCACTACTTATTAATTAACATTACACCAGGGAGCTACGTAATTTCGCAATTATTACACCATATAATTTATCACTTAAATACAGCTAATTTCCTTATGTGTGGCTACTAATTAAATAACTTTGAACTACACTGGTGTAGTAGTTTAAACGATAAACGGAGTTTCGTGAATTTTAATTCCAGGTACAACAAATATTTATGTGGTCTGTAAATATTTGGTATAATTCTGAGTAGGTATAGTTTGTATCAGTAAAATGTATTTTCGTAAATTCTGCCGCGACAAAACACACAAACAGAGGAATAAACATGCTTCGATTTTTTTTTTCCTCAGATGTATTGTAGCCTGTATTTGTCCTGGAGGTTATAAGCTAATTATCATGTTGAATTTACTAAGAAATACGTAGATGAAGTCGCGGAAAAAGCTACTCTTTCTGTGAAGATTTTTTATTTTAAATGGAGTATAATTATATATGGAGTATAATAATATTTTATAATAAAGTGAACTTTTTTATCGCATTAACAATAAATTACTATATCTTATTAGTTTATGATTATTTATAACACACGAGCAATATTTATATCTTTAACTGAATACTACGTTATAAAATGTTATTATAAATCATATAATATTGTTATATATGGCTTACAAATGTTATATGACCCATCAATTGACCGTGTGCCAGATGAGGACCAAAACATAAAGTCTTGTTTTTATTTTCAAAAATATTGTGAACAGTGTGTTGTGATTGTACGAGTATACCTAATTGAATTGGTAATCTTAAGTGGCAGCGCTGTCATACGACGACTGACCGAGGGGATCAAGCTGTGTGACCACTGGAAACGTGTATCGCAAGACCGGTAGTTTTAGTGGTTTTAGGAACGTCTATGTTTTTTTTTTATGTATATATTATTGGGGGCAAACGAACAGGTGGGTACGAACGACGGTGGGTGGAAACGAACTGATGGTAAGTGATCACCACCGTCCATAGACACTAGCAACACCAGGGGAGTCACAAGTGCGTTGCCGGCCTTTTAAATATGTGGGCCTCCGGCGCTCTCACTGACCGAACGAAACACAACAGTGCAAGCACTGTTATTTCACGTCGGTTTTCTGTGAGAGGGTGATACTACCCCGGGCGAGCCGACCCATTCATGTTGAAACCAGTAATAGCTTCCTCGTAGCTCTACCACCTACAAAATGTCCAGCAGTGGACGTCAATTGGCTATTGAATTGAATTGGAGATCGATACGTTGTTTTTTTCATATCTTCGACGTCAAGATACACATAGAAAAATGTATATATATATATATATATATCTATATGTACATTTACTTTCACAATACGTAATATCGTAAGTTATCTTATCGTTTGTGGCACTCTCGTTGTATAAACAAATTCTTTTACCGTCGCATTTTGACACAACGCGTAGATTTACGAAGTGGTGAGACACAACTTGATAATAAATACAGTAAAGATTTCATCATAGCTGCGGTCTTCGCCAAAGTTTTGACAGCGCATTTATAGGTACACTGAACACAAATTTAGGTATTATGTTATACGTATAACATCGAGACAACTTGAGGATAAATTAATTTTACATTTCTATAATAATATTTTAACTTTATTTTGTATTACAGCCTTGACTTTATTACACGCAAACTCGGAACTTACGGAGCGGATACCTAGAGCGGTTAAAAAAATTGACGAGTGGCGGTACTCAGTTATACCCATCAAATTATAATATGTGTTTTAAATTTACGCTAAGCTTTCTCCCTGAATGTCACTATTATATCTACTTGTAAGCCAATACGACGGTACCGTCTGTTTACAGACCGTTAATGAGTAGCGATCGTCAATTTTTTTACAGTAAAACATAATTCTATACGCCATATCACACCCACTCGACATTCATTGTAAAACTGTTGGGTGTTAATAAATAGGCAACGTTAACAATTTCAAACGTTTTATCGCCGATTAATAACCGCACACTGATTTTTTTTAATCAACCGATAAGCATGACACTTCCTTGAGATAACAACAAATATTTGAAACAAATAACAGTGATGGCGGCGTGCGGGAAAACGATTTCGTAATCACAGATTAACAAACAGATGTCAGATTTGACATATCGATTATTCTGTCTAACTAATGACAGACTACTGCGTGCATAGAGAATCAATAAAAACAATATCTATTATATTATTATTATATACATTATTGGGTATATTATATATGTATTAATTATTTAGTAGTTCGTTTATTAATAGTAGCCCATGATATTTGTGTCAGGCTAGAAATCACCAAACACCAAATGTAACAACCGAAATAGTGGTATACGCTAAAATGACGCACGTTCCGGTATTAATCTTATCTGCTATATAAATATATATACGTATCCGACAAGTTCGCTACCAAAATGCATATAATGTTAAATCCATTACAGTGTTACTTTATCTTAATATCAAAATAATATTAACTTAATTGTTATTTAAGTAATTACCACTGAACCAATCCCAATGATAATGGACACAGAAATAACCTGTAAAAAAACATAGGCATTAATTCCGAATATACGAGATATATATAGAAAAATACGAAGGCGGAGTCACAAAAAAAACTTGTTGTAATAAAAACTAAGTAACTGCTATACTTCTAAAATACCTGCGTCTATCGCGACGCAATTTAGTCTAGGGTAAGAAGAGGCAAGTCTGGGAACATATTATTATCATGAGTTATGAACTATCGCGGCGCGGGACGATAGATAGACACAGCACGATATCTGTGCCCGCGATTTTTATACATTTAAAAGGATCTTGGGAAAGCTAATTTCAAATTATTATCGGACAATCAAAAATGACAAAGGTGTGCGAAAGCTTTTTTGCGCCTTTATCGAAATTAATTTTGAGGTTAGTTTTAAACGCGACAAGCAACCGATGCTTCGTCGTCACACAGGTATGGGAATAGCATTAAAACTACAGTGAAGTATATTATGATGCGTAACTTATCGCGGAGTACCTACTGACGTCATATAGATACATGGTTTTTGTGACGCACTTTGCAAATATATCCTATAGTTAGTATGCATTACGCAAATATTATCGAAACCGTCGCGCCACTCCTGCCACCTATAATTTGCATACACTTGAAACCCAGCTTCATTTAACTACAGAGTCAAAGTTTTCGAAACGAATGCGAAAATGCAAATAATTTTAGGTCTAACTGAAAATAGAATCGATCATTAAGCTGGTTGATAACTTTCCCAAAAATATAAAAACAAATATTACGCCACTTAAATCACAATAAATTTGACAACGACTTAGATGCAGTCGAAGATCTCTATTATTTTCCATAAGCAAAAGAAGCTATGAGGCCCACAAAAACAATTACGTTGTAAAAAGCGAAGACCTTTTTTTAACAAGAAATAACTTTACTTAGAAATTTTAGCGTATTATTATAATAAATAGATACTATAGAGTATGTTAATATAAGCTGAAATAAATAAAGTATATATTTAATTGTAACTATTATATAAAAAAAAACAATGAGATATCTGTCAAAAAAGTGCACGAATTTCTTAAAATATAAATAATCAACAGAGTATGATTAACTAATGAAACGAAAAACGATTTGTGATTTAATTACACGAACGCTTCTATTCCTGTTCGTAAATATCCAGGTTTGTACATTTATACATTAATCCGGTTTTTCGGTACTCGACGTCTGGTCGAAGCACAACCCACTTTTGTCGGCTCTACTGCGAACCTTTAGGATATATTTTTAGAATAACGCAAATAGCGTCTCAACTCAGCGACGCGGCGTCGGTGTTAGTTTAAATTATTCACACTCGTATGTGTTCATGCCATAACATTTTACTTAACAGCACGATTACGGCATGTTATTAATGTCGAAATAGTCACATGGGTACCTGCGTGATAAATGGAAACATCAAATAAAGTATGTCTCCTTCTTCTTTAATTTTTTTGGCTCCGTCACGGTTTGCGCACTAGCCAGTGTCAAGTAACAAGATTTTGCCAATTAAGTGTCTTGCGATAGTTATAATGTTCTAACAAGATGGTGGTTTCCTTGTTAGAACTTTCCATGGAGTTTTGGCGGCATCTCAGAATGCACGCTCCGTGGTATTATTTCCCATCCACTTCACTTGTGCATAATAACCGAACTATATTACGTAAAACACCACCAATATTACAAAATATAGAGTCTAATAACACAAGATTGTGAATAAAATATAAAAACCACTACGTGACAGACTAAGTTCGCGCCAAAAACTCTAAAATATGTCAATAGAATCATAGAGCATTATAGGGTAAAACATTGTCGAGTAATCTGTATAAATAAAATGCTAGAGGTCTGTGTTTGTGCGCGCATCATTCAAAAACTAGTCGATATAGATTTGGAAGAATTTTAGTTTTATTTACTAGACACTTGGTCGTTATATCTCTCAATCTAATCTCAATATTATATAGACGAATATGAGTCTGTCTGCTTGTTACGCTTTCAGACTTTAACTACTCAAAAGATTAATATGTAATTTTGCATCTAAAAAAAAAAGTACTGTTCTCGGGTGATATAAAAGTGAGTCAAATGTTAGTACGGGTTAAACTGCGACCAGAAGCTAGCTTAATTTAAACTACAATTTCTATAAACACCACGCAACTTTGAGTTTTCTTCCCGTGTAGAAGTAGGACAATCGGGTATCTAAGTAGCTCGCAAATAAAAATAGTACTGCTGATTCCGTTCTTCATTGAAACGATGATTGCCCAGCGAGACGGCATCGATTGATTACTTATCTCTATATCCAAGTACATACAGGTGTGCTAGACAGAGTTGCACTTGAAAGGTATACAGGTATTACATATCCCGTAATTTTAGAAATTGTATCAGCATGCGCTCGCAAAGTAGGTATACGAAATCAGCCTTATCTATGTATCACATCGTGACCTTGATCACAGAGATAAACTGGCACTCCGTTATTATTCGTCAGTTTTTGTCATGCTATCCATTTTTAACAGTCATTGTGATTTATTTTTAAGCATACTGTACTCTGTTATCTTATTCTCGCGTTTCATTGTCGCTGCACAGTTATTTATGTTATAATATGTGTTAATATTCATGAGCCTGACATTATTTTTACATTCCTTAGCGAAGCGCGAATGATATTTTTGGATAATCGATCGTTTTGCAATTTAAATACTATATATACCCTGAAATGGTATCACAGTAAAATGTAATGAATTGTTATTTGTAACAGTTAGACGTAGAACTTATATAGCTATTTAAATAATTTGATCACTGCTATTTCACAGGTGACAATTGATAAAGTGCTACGTGCAAAAGAAAAGGTATTACGCTATTTCTTTTATTTTCTATTTGGAATTATAGCAATGAACGTCGTGCGCTGTAGGTTGTGTTCACATTAGCATAAAATACAATATTTGATAGGCGTGAAAAGAATAGCTTATGTGTTATTCTGATGCATAAACTATAATAATGTACAATTTCATTAAAATCTGATCACCAGTTTTTCGTGAAATTTTAACATCCATCAATCTTAACAAACTTACTCCTTTATAATAAATATTATTGGCAATTATTCAGGAAGGTATAGGTTAATACGGTACTTAGGAGTAGAGAGATTGTTATAAAAAATGTAGGTCAGAATACGCGGTAAGAGATAACGAAACGGGAACGGAGGGCGAGCACATATTAACAAAAAGGAAGTAAGGCGGTAAAAGTTAAACTCTAATGAAACCACAAGTCACGCTTGTAATTATGTACATAAAATATTATGACCAAGACACGCCTTTACACATCAATCTGTTAACACGCCATAATCGCTATACTCGCCAAAAAAACCAAAAAAAAATACAAGTAATTCTTTAACACGTATTTATTATGTCTATGTACGTAACGGAATTTTTTTTTCATGTGATTATTGCCCACTTCAAAACGTCAGATTTCATTGATATTTGGCACACTTATCAAGCACCGATGACAAAAGAATAATTTAAGTTTAAGTTCGACCCATTAATTCTGTTCATTAATTAACACATTACTGATTTATTAGGTTAATAAATTTTAATTATTAAGCGTGGGGGGCTTCAAGTTAGTACTTAGTAATAATACTATTATTAATAAATCTTGTCACAAATAGTTAATAACTATTATAAACAGACAGTCATGAACTTTTTGTACAGTTAGATTAATGAATTTGTTGATAAGTTAATTCTTAAATTTAAAATTATTTGTATCTATTTATTATATTCCAGTGGACCAGTGAGTGTCGCTCTAGCAATAATACTCAATTTTTAACTTTCTACTTTTACTTAGGTCACCTATAACAGCGTGCATTTAGTTTATAGTTTTGTAGGTGGTAGAGCTACGCTGAAGCTATTCCTGGTTTCAGCATGAATGGGTCGGCTCGCCCGACGCGCGGGGTACTACCACCCGACACACAGAAACCCGACGTGAAGTAACAGTGCGCCCGCACTGTTGCGTTTCGTTCGGTCAGTGAGAGCACCGGAGGCCCACATATATTAAAAGGCCGGTAACGCACTTGCGACTCCCCTGGTGTTGCTAGTGTCTATGGACGGCGGTGATCACTTACCATCAGGTGACCCACCTGTTCGTTTGCCCCCTATAATATATAAAAAAAATTTAGTTTATCTATTATTTTGTCTCATTTAGACCATTTATTATGCACATCACAGAGAAACTATAAAAGCTATTTAAATTCTCGTCTAATTCAATTAAATTGTGGTAACTCGTGTTAAAATGTTATTGTAAAACATAATATGTAAGGTTCCACAGAGGTAACAAACAAAATTATTCACATCCACCTGTGTGTGTGGCGCACACTATGATAAATACAGTAATAAAATTCAGACAGACGCTTGCATCGGACATCGAGCTATGAAATTCATATAGCTTATTTGAATTAAGTTGCATTGAAATTGTCACTGTTTAGTGCGAAATGCATTTTCTAAGGTACTCTTGATTTTAATATATATACACCTGTATTTTTTAAATCTTGAATGTAAATAAATATACGTTCGAAGATATAATTATTTTTATTAAATATCATCACAGAAATATAATCTATACTTCTCACTAATTTATTCACCGCAGCTCCAATTAGCGGAGAAGTATGATAAGACAGATAGCGTTAGAGTTACTATAAAATACTTGTATTACAACTAAAGCCATAAGCTGTTTACATGATTCTGACAATATTTTCACCGTCATAGACTATTCGAAATATTATCTAAGTCGCATGTCACTACGTTTGTCTGTTAGGGTTAAGAAGTAACAATAAAAGGTAATACGTTCCGTGCCTTGTAGTCCGGTGAAACTGTAGAGGCCTTGCCAGGTCACCAAGCGTAGACATTACGAAAAACAAAAAAAAAGGTAATGTATACTTATGTACACGCGTTAGAAGTTATACTTCTTTGGCGTAATAAGATAAAAATCTTTTCAAAAATGTTATCTTCCCCCTTATTCTATGTTTGTAGAGAAAACGACACTAACATTAAAAAATAGGTATTTAATACATACATACGTTTTTTTTAAATAAAATGTTGACTATAGCTAACTTCAGGTTGTCGGTTTTTCGTGTCGGTGTGCGCGCGCATCGTAAAAATTTACTCTCATTATTTTTCCCTAACGCGCCAAAAGAAGTATAACTTCAAAAACATATCCGTGCCACGTGTACCACCGGTGAACGTACACGTTACGCTTGATCATCAGGCCGTGCGGCATGAAATGTGTCAAGAGAGTTTAATCGATAACAAAGTCGCTGGAAACAGCCAATAAACTCGGTACATTTTTCGTGTATATTAATTTCCAAACGATAAACGCATTTCAACACTTCATAACAACAATATAATACGTGGAAATATACCATTCAGTAACACGTTTCTAGGATTCATTTTGTATAGTAAATAATCGTGAGAACAACAAAGTTTATCATAATTTAGGACACGGCTTAAGTGTACCTACTCGCCACTTTCTAGAGATTACGATTGTATTGTTATACAATGTATTTTTCTTCTAATCTTTATTTGTTTCGTTAAAAAGTTGTAACCATATTTATAAGAGGCTAGCTGATTTCGTTTCGTTCGGCTTGGTACTAAAACGAATAAAAGTCAATCGAATCCAAAAATAGCCTAGAACAATCTACGAAACATTCCGCATGGAGTGATCATACCTCTATGGCGATATGCAGAGTAGTTTTGCCGTTAATCGGCCTTAAAGGAATTGTATTGTCATAATAAATATATACTAGCTGTCTCCGGCGAACTTCGTGCCGCCTAACACTCGATTCTTTAAATATTTTTTTTAATACTTATTCTGTTATTCGGGACCATCGTATAAATATTGACATTCATATTTTTACGATACTAACGTCACTCAATTGTTTTGCTAACACTTAAACTTTATAATATGGTATTAAAGTTCAAATTGAGTTTTAAGTGTTATTACGAATCGTTTGTATGGGAGTATAGAAAAGTGTTGTTTTTAGACTTTTTCAGGCAATTTTTTTAATTTTTCTCTCCGTAAGATCCATCCTCATACTTCAAGGAATATTCTAAAAAAATATTAGCGAAATCGGTTCAGCTGTTCTCGAGATTTGCGCTTAGCAACACATTTAGCGATTCATTTTTATATTATAGATATATATAGACAGCATAGTAGTCCGAGCACAACAAAGTCTGTACAATTGTTATCAATTTTAAAATAAAGTTGCTTAATACATTGTAATAATTTTAAATACAGTTATTGAGTATTCGCATGCGTAGTTCGTTCACCTTTGCGTCACAGTAATGGTAGTAACCGCTGACTGCGTACTTCACATTCGAATCGCGTTACCACCTTTACTATTACACCGTATTTGTAACGGTATCTGTGTGTGTTTCAGTTAAGTGGGTCGCGAGGGCTTCCCTCTTAGGCGAACAGTGTAATATGATTCCAATAGGCTGTTCTTTCAATTATAGTAGATTGGCAGATAAATAGCTCACATTAACATAAGCGAAAATAAAACAGTTCGGTATAGTTTTATCTTTTGTTTGTTACACAATTTTTTTTGCTTTTTTAAGTAACATATAAGTACTAACATCACGAATTGTCATAAGACGAATGTTTGCGCTACTACAGTGACACTGAATTAATTTTCAAACGTTAATTTTTTTCAACACAACACCGATCACCCCACACACGTGCACATACACACATGTAGAGGTACACATAGTGATTGGGTTTGTTTTTTTAAATCCCTTTTTTGAACGGAGTTAGCTTAGATTATCTTAGTAGTCAGATTCAAGATACATGTATAAGTTCGTGAAACACACATGCTTGGTGCACGAGTATATATGAAATAATAGCTTAGTTTAGTTTAGCTTAAATATGGTGACAGTCCAAGCCGAGGTGCGCCGTGCGCCCTTGTGCTAGTTACCTATCGGGTGAGTGCCTTAAGCACTCCCCTTAGTAGTCCGGTGAAACTGTAGCGGCCTTGCCAGATCAAGACGACATACTGACCTTCTGTGCGCAAGTGCAAAAGTTGGAGGAGCAGATGATTTTATTGAAAATCACATGAATTTCGGGTACCAATATGAAACCGTGCACGAGTCACCGTGGACTGAATTAGAATGAATGTTCCTTTACTATTAATATTCGTAATTCCCATTTAAGTTTTATTTATTGTTATCACTTTGATTTTAGATTACAGTCGACACTGTTTAGATAAACATTCTCAAATGCTAATCATAAAAAATAATATCTTAAGTTGTGTTTGTTTGAATAAATCCAACGCATTCGCACTCAAAATACAAATTTTGAAAGATCTCACGTGAGATTCGGGGACTAGGAGGAGGTCGAGACAAATTTCACAACATCTCAGGTAATTATTGTACAAGGCCCAATGACAATGGGCAAATAACTTAATCTATAATATCTTTGTTAGAAACTTAAACGAGAGACGTCTAGTAACTCCCAACTGCAGCGTCGTGTACCAGACGACACAAAGACAAATGAAATTTATTTACATTTATAAGCGTACAAATGACTTCTACGTAATTTGTTCAAGGTTTTTCTTTTAAGCCCGTAAGTAGAACTAATTAAATATTCATGTATCTCGTATAAATAATTCTACCTACCGGTGATCGTCCTGTGGTGGAATTTCGATCATAGTCCAATGTTATTGAGGTTTTTTGAAGTTATACTTCTTTTGGCGCGATTGGGAAAAATTTATGACAATGAATTGTTACGATAAGATACAGTACACCGACACCTAAAAGCGACACCATGAAGTTGGCTGCTTGTTGCCTGTCAAATTTTCGTGATAACTAATAACTATATTGAAGGTAGTTATTTAAATATATATAAATCTAAAACGATACGTATTTTATACCAGTGGAGATAAAGAATATATTGAATATTCATATATAAAATTATATATGGTGGTGTGTGTGTGTGTGTAATTTATTGTGAATATTTTTGATAAATGTGTTTTTTTATCATAAACATATTAAATTTGATTTGGTTTGGGTATGTTCATCCAAAAAATTGCTCAAGACGCTTAAAGAAGTTTCCACTTCAAAAACAATTCAGAAACATGAACAAAAGGTACTGGACAGATTTATTTTAGTCTATTTAGATATATATAATGCAGTTTTCTTTTAAGGAATCGTGATATAGTGCGTCTGTGGCCAGTGTAAATGATAATTTTAATGAAATAAATAAAAATGACTTCAAAAGGAGCTACTGTAAAAAAATACATCAGAACATTTTTGACCATAATTAGGACCAAAACGGTTCCAAAATGATAAAGTTCTGAGGTAATGAACTGGTCCGCACCTGTTTTCTATAATAGTTTTGAATATGAATTATTTTAAAATCTACAGCAGCTTGAATACATATTCAAGTGAACAAGACAAGGTATTATTTTTAAACTTAACTAGTTACAGCTAATTTAAATATACAACTTTTATTAATTTTTTTTTTAATCTATGTTAGTAATTCTGCATTTTTGCCGAGATTGTAGCCTTTATGGTGGTTTCATTTTTGTTTTTATGGCCATTTTTAGGTTATAATCCATAAGGTCTCATACCGGATTGCTTACCGCCCGATAGATGAAGCCAGCAATGGCGTCGTCGGTCAAGTCGGTATAGTAGACACAAGTATTAGTCTGTCTAGATTTTGCCACTATAGCATCCTTCTACCTTTTGTTTGTAGGATCACCACCGACCTTTTTTCACCATTTTTTTCAACATACAAATCTTGTCCTGACAAATACAGACAACTAAAATAGAATTAACCAAATAGGTGGAGCAGCCGTTCTGAAATAATGCACTTACATAGATTTTGCAATAGTTAAATATGGTAATGTAACACAGCAGTATCGTTTGAATAAAATGCCCATTTAAGCCAATACTAGGGGTGATCTTGTTCGGCTCATTAAATATATATTATACACAAAAACGTATGAAATAAAATGTAAAATCGTGTAAATGTAAAATCATATAAGTACATTACATAATAATGTAATAAGATATAATACACAGCACGAGTATGTTATTCCTTGTAATAAACAGTAAGTTGATATGCAATGACACCTAGTGGCGAGTTACAAAAAATATCATATTATAAAAACCTCTATGAAGAAATTTGAACTGTGTCACCTTTCTGTGATATCGGTCATACGGTTTAGTTGCTTATCGACCTCAAGTACATCATCGTGTATTTGCAAATCCAACTGTTTACAAGACGATATACGAAGTCTTAGTAACTACCCGTTTAACGAACGAAATGACTATACAGAATTAATTCATTGCGCTACGTAATCGCGCGATACAACGGAAGGGAACGCCATAAAACATTGTAAATGCATTAATGTAATGTAAATATTATACGATGTATACAAACAATATATATACTATACAATACAAAATAAACATTTAAGGAGGTGGATGTGCTATTATCTCTCTTGATTCCATTTTCATTACGTTAAAAAAATCCTTTAAAATAAACGAATGACCGATTATTACTCACTTTCAGTCAAATTATTGCACACTAACACTCGCCTGCGCTTTTATCTTCATATGTGCGCACAACGCGTGCCGAGACAACTCTCAGAACGCTGGTTTTATGAAGTAAAACTTCTTTAGACACGCTTCACTTTGGGAGTCAACTAGTGAACGCGTGACGAGAGCGTTACGAAAAGTGTGATCGGGCGAGGCGAACGGAAGTTGAGAGGGAAATATAAGTTAATATAGATAGAAAGAGAGAGAGTTACGTTTAAGTTTTAATTCAGACGTGTGGTCTAAAGCATACTCGTTATTTTTTCATTTACCCTGACACTTATCGTTATATTTAATACAATTAAAAAACCATCTTTATATGTTATAGTGTATAACTATAAGCTATACTATTGTAAGATGTCACCATAATTTGGTCAATCGTACCTAGCATGAAAGCGTGACAAACACCCTTCAACATCTTCACAAACTTTCATGTTTATAATATTAATATTTCGCTATATGATTTTGATATTGATATATTGCTATCGTGGGCCTTCGGGCAAATCCGCCACTGGCGCATTGGCGATTTGAAACTCTCGGAAACCCGCAAATCTATATATTCCCACGTACGGTGGTAGGTACTACGAAAACATTTCTCGGGTTCACGCTTTCTCATGGTTTATTCCTTCATCGTCAGTTGACAGTATAACTAATTTAAATTAATAAATGTATGTGAATGCCGGAAAATTTGTTCCGAACCTGCTGTCGTCGAATTGGTATTTCACCGGTAAAACCACACGACCACCATGACTTATTCTCTGAATACATATTGCACCCTTAATAAAGTAAGGGCACACATATCGAATTTTTAGGTATTTCAGTTTTTAAATAGGTCTACAAGGTGTATCACGCACAGAAATAGTAAATTTTCATGGCAATGACGTTGTAAATCAGGGAGTTAGGGCTAATTTTGTAAAAAAACGTTGTGATCGTCGATTTGTTTTTTGCCGTTTCCCAAAAAACTACATTTCTAAGTTAAGCCTTTACTTTACTAAGGATGCGATATAACAAATTGCATATAAGAAATGTTATATAGGAATGGCTAATGAGAAAATTAATATGTCCTTTGTCTTGACAATCTCCGTGGTCTCTGAGATAACCCGTTGTACACGATAAGCATACAATATTATATGTTTAATAGATCGTGTTTTCTTACTATATCTATTACATTTGTAAGTGACTATTCACATACATTTACTTCAACTAGCCGACATGATACGAAGACATTCTCACAGAGATTCAGTCATAGGCATTTACCTGGTCCTCATCTAAAACAAAACTATCACGTTATCTTCATATAATATCAAGTTATTAAAGTTATCAGAAACTGTGTTTTTAGAAGCAGCGATGTTTCAAGTGAGACAAGCGGTATAGTGCGCATGCGCCGAACAGAGGCAGTAAACGGATAACATTGTTTACCAAGATATTTTATAAACAAAGTATATTTTTCTTTCGATTTTTTCAATGTACTACAAATATAAAATATATTGTTAAGGTAATAAACAAAGCAGACAAAGTCGCGGGTATTAGTTAGTCGGTAATAGATTTCCTTTGCACGAACTTCTATCGAAAAAAAAGAAGAATCGTACGATAAGTTTATTATACCAAATTGTTTTTTGTCCGCTAATTACAGATCTCTACAATCTTAATATAAGATTGTAATAAAGAGAGTTCAAAACTATATTTTCTTATGATAACAAAATTGAAATGGTAAGCAGCAAGTCTATATTATTACTCGAAGGCAGAAAATTATTACATGGCGCATCTTACTTACGCAACAATGACATATCGATTGTACAAATATAAATAAATGAACAGATGTTCCAATAAATACGTAAACATGAGTGATCAATAAGAAATACTGGAAAAATTAATTCTACATTCCATGTAATTTATTATGCAACATTCGTGGTTTTTTGTATAATTATTTCATAACTATATGAGTACATAAGGCGCACTAAACATTTTTGGAACTGGCCACTTACATTAAGATCATTTAAAAACGAATTGGAACATTTGAAAATTGAACTCTTTGGCTTTAAAATGTACTATGTTACATCTATTATTTGTCACTTGTTTTTACATTTTGGCGCCATCGTTAATATTACTTGTCTACATTACCGTGGACTTGATTCGAGAATTTTCTTTTTTAGCAGTTTTTATTACGGCTTTAAGCGTAACTTGAAAAATAGTCCTCAGATGGCAGGATTTACCCCCTTACTCCGTAATACGTATGTACTTACGTAGTCCGGTGAAATTATAGAGACCTTGGCAGGTCAACAGTAGTCAGTACGAAAACAAAAGTTCCCCTTATTTTGATCAATTTTAACAATATATTCAAAAATTAAAGCCTATTTGTTATTGTCATGTAAAAAGTATATTTATATAAAGTTGCATTAAAATCGTTTAATATATATATATATTAACAATACAAAATATGGCCATACATTTAGATTATATAATTTTAAAGGATAACATTTTTATATGTATTTTGAATCAATACCTCAATTTGAGGTATTCATTAAAACCTTTTCTATATATATTATTATTAACATTGTTTGAAATCAATCTATAGAATATACAATACTGTACAGACACAGAGCGGAAACTTGAGCCGTTTTATTTTCAACGCGCTATCACCGCGTCTCCCGTCCTCGCGATACCGTTTGAACGGGTGCCTATCAATTCGGACAATCGAGGATGCGTGTCGAGCATACATTATTACTTTTTACACTCAAAACATGGTGCACCCATTAAAATACATAATATTAACATTTGTACCGATGATGACTTTTATTTCATTTTTAACGCGTTATATCTCTATACATACTAGACGGGTTTCAGATGAGAAGATAATCACGCCCGCTGTAACATCACTCGATGCATGTCAAAATTATATTACCGATGAAATTTTTTTTAATTAGAAATACTAATTAGTTTATTTCTATTGGATTAGCTGTGTCCGTAACTTTGTAGGCTTATTTTTTAAACGTTTGAATTACTATTATAGAAGATACATAATAAAGAGTTCTTCGTTAAGCTATTACGAGAGGGAGACACATGGAACTAGCCCTATATAAAATCGGATGAGTACCTTAAGCGCTCCCCTTAATAGTCCCGGTGAATCTATAGAGGCCTTGCCAGGTCAACAGTGTAGTCAGTTCGCAAAAAAAAAAGTGAAACTAGCTATATAAATGGCTACAGATACTAAGATTCATACCTACTAAGCGCAATCTCTGTAAATCAACTAATGAAATGCCATTTTTTAACTTTTCTACAACTTACAATATGAGCAAAAATTCGAAAATTTTAATATCTTTTTACAATGCGTCTATTTTTATTAAATAAAGTTTATATGTAGTCGCAAGCTAAGGTCAAGCTATTTATGAAAACTCGTGTAATAATTTTAAACATTAATGTTGTCAAACAGACAAATAGTCAGGTAAAGTTTAAAAAAATAATCTTGCTATATGTTTTTACACTCGCTATATGACCGGCAATCGGTTTTTGTCAAATATTTTCAATGCACTGTACACGACCGCTCTACAGAGTTTTTTATAGTATAAATAGATCAGGATAGCGAAGATTTTTCTTTGTTCACAATACTATAATTTATCGATAAATTTCCAAATGATAATTAAATTTTAATAAAAGTATAAACATTTGTATTTTATTAATCTACTAGCGGCCCGCTCCGGCTTCGCACGGATATAAAATATATGGCCTACGTCATTCACTGAAAAAATAATGAAAATCTATCCAGTAGTTTTGATTTATTCATTACTGGCCGTGTCCCGCACGCGTTAAATTTGGAGTAGAACAATTCCCCTTTCCCTATACCACGAAGATTTCCTGTTATCTTTGGAATATCTAAATTTATAAGCTACAATTTTCATGCTTCAGCCTGCGTTTGTTGCAATGTAAGCGGAAAAAATGTAATTATTTACGACATCACATTAGAAACCTCAAAAATAACAGTATTTCTCCACTATTTAATTTATGTTATTATACATATAAACCTTCCTCTTCAATCACTCTATCTATTAAAAAAAACCGCATCAAAATCCGTTGCGTAGATTTAAAGATTTAAGCATACAAAGGGATATAGGGATAGAGACAGCGACTTTGTTTTATACTATACTATGTAGTGATTCACGGTCATAAAATGATATAAACAAATTTTATCGTTATCCGATTATACATTTTTTTACTTAAGTTAAAATGTGTACTGCAAAGCAAGATGGCGGTTTGACAAATATCATGTCATTTAAAACGCTGAGTAAAATAGTTTCCGGTGCGAATTTAATTTTAGTTTATTTCGATTTACAATGTATCCAACACAACTCAGTAACGGAACAATACATTATAGTGACTAATTTTAGGTGTGTCTTATGTCTAGGTCAGGTGAAATACGACCGTTATCTACATAAAAGCTTTCAACGTCGCTTAGTACTTACTTTATTTTACGGTGATTACCTAAATTAATACCATAAAGTGGAGACACTGTGTCTGTTGGTAAGCGCGGTACAATTCGAATTCGATATTTCAACGCCGGTCGTCGTTGTTATGGCGACCTACAAACTACACACACCGGCTGATCCGCGATACTCCTAAATACCTATGACGGGTGTTGCATCCAGTATACAATGGGCGAAATCCAGTCGGATACAATTACCATGTCTATAACCAAAAAAAAAACCCCTCTGGACGGTTTATACACCATCCTGAATGCTAAATAGTGTCTCAAAGTAATAAGTTCTTCAAGTTTTTCCGTTTATATTATAGTACCTACATTTTAGTTTTATAATCACTTGATTGCCCTATTATTAAAATTTAGACAAAGTATTAAGTATAGATAGACATCATATATTATTTGTCACTCAAATAAAGTACAAGTAGTCCAAAAAAAAAGATTACTCAATATTGTGAAATATTGTTTGTCATTTCAGCATCCAAATTTCAATAGTCATGTTCGGTGATTTATCTTACAAATTTTCAACGTGCAAAAAGTCACCGATAAGATTTACCAAATATACAACAACAATACATTTTGAATGTAATGAAAATTCTTTTTATTTCAACGTAATAATAAAAATTCAAATGACCGTCGAGAAGTCTCAAGTCTCAAGTCTAGTGAGTCCATTAAATACCGCGGTAAAAACGACGATAATACTCTAGTGTGTATAATTCGTATATGTTTTCACCATATATATTGTGAACTGAGACGTTTGTTTCCGTATCTATAATAGCGACACGCTATCATGGCCGTTTTGACACATTACAATTGTGTTGTGGAATGTCGATTTATTTTCGAAAACAATATAATCAAATACTGCTTTGCTTTAAGTATCAACGCCAGTTTGCTGGCCACCGATTCAGTATATATAACCATATGCAGGATAAACATATACAATTCTGAATTTTGAAAAATGTAAGTACCGAGTTGTGTTGTAAATTAAGTACATTTATAATCGATAAAGAATTCTGTTAAACGGTATTGTTTTTCTGTCAGTAAAAACGTGAAATTTTGTTCGCGGTACAGTATTATACTGTTAGATATAATGATAGATAGATATAGCTATACATATACATAATTTAGAAATCAGTGTATTTAATTAATTTTGTATCATAAAATTATACATCCGACAAATTTTGTGGACTAACTGTACGTCAAAATTGACAATTAAGAACAGCAATTCCCTGCTTACAAATGTAGTTAATTTATACGAAACTTCATGAGCGAACAAACGTCAAAACGGCCATCATAGCGTGCCGCTAGTATAACGTATGTAACACGATTTGTTCTTCATGAACTATTGTTTCGGTATGACGTAACTTCACTAAATTAAATCAACGTGCTAAAGAGAGATAGAAATTACTTTTTTTATCGTAATGAGTAAATAGCTTAGTTATATTCTCGTCTTGCAACCATAGAACTCATTTCTATATCACACAACGCGGTAACGCAACCATCCTCCTTGTTATGGATAGCGCATGATATCCACTATCCGTACCTATTATTTGTAATTTTTCCAATAAGAACAAACATAGAAATTAATTCATCAATTTCCCCATAAATTTCATTTTAAATCATGTGAATGACCTTGTCACTACTTACCTCTAAACCGCAATGAAATTTGACACATCATAAAGGTGTAGCGACACAGAGTTGACAGACAATGTTACTGTGTTACCCTACAATAATTAACGTGAGAAACCAAAAGCGACAATACCAAGCATTCTAAGAATCCAAGATGCACGCATATTATCCGGATTAAATACGCACCTGAGTCATTCAAATAACTAAGCACATACCGCCAGGGAACTCGAAGGTAATAGACAGGGGAAATAATTAAGGGGAAGGTGTATAAGTCTATAATCAGACCGGTCGTGTTATATGGATCCGAGTGCTGGGCTACGAAAGAGACGGATGAGAAAGGATTACATGTGGCAGAAATGCGAATGTTAAGATGGATGTGTGGTGTAACAAGAATGGATAAGATTGAGAATGAGTATATCAGAGGAAGTTTGAAAATAGCACCAGTGACAGAGAAGTTGAGGAGTAACAGGTTAGCATGGTACGGGCATATTATGAGAAGAGATGAAAGTCATATAACAAGAAAAGTTTTGAGTTTGAAAGTGGACGGATATAGAGGTAGAGGAAGACCGAAAAAAGGTGTGGATGGATTGTGTAGAAAATGATATGTCTATAAAAGGTGTGAATATTGAGATGACTTTTGACACGTGAGAGTGGAAAAGGAAAACATGTTGTGCCGACCCTACTTAGGTGAGATAAGGGTAAGATGATGATGATGATACCGCCAGGGAACTCGACTAATCTCGGCTCATTTTTGTTCACTCATTTGTAATTACAATTTCATTGTTCGTTCCTTATTGCTTATATTATTTTATTCCCTATATGTGTATTGTTAATTCATTGTTTTAACTTTTACTTTATTACTTGCAAATAGTATTTGTCTTTTAAATACTCGTTTGAATTTTTACTTGTAATGCTTGTACGTGCCATATCTTATACCGCATAAATATGCCTGCTCGTCTCCGTAAAGAGGATGCACACACCATACTGTATTCCACACACGTGCTCACAGTACGTGCACTGTTTCTGTGAGGGATCCTTTTTTTATTTTTTTGGTTAACTAACTTTAGCCAAAATTATCAATCTCTAAATACATGTACGCCTTTGTGCGACACATATGAAGGTATGCATATGTGTCTCACTAAAGTATACGTGTATTGGAGCTTAGCTCACACCGATAATTTACTTCGATTCGCTCTATATCTAAGGCAACAACCCAAGCCGAGGTTCAGTCACTCTAACACCCTCGAGTCTATTACCAACCAGTTGAATGCCCTAAGTGCTCGCCCTAAATGCGCCCGGTGAAGCTGTGAAGGCCCGTTAAGCCAACAACAGTTAGTTCGCAAAAAGAATAAAAAACGTGGATTCGTAAACCTACTACGACTCCTACAATCGGAGATAGACATTTCATTTATCTCCTTCAAGCTTCTAATAATAGTTACGTGGTGATCACTCTACCACGTCCTGCTAAAGTAGTAACGCAATAGAGCTCCTGCGTCCTGCAGAGGCTGCCTGAAGGAAGGTATACAATAATTATTATAATGATATAGAAGAAATAGAAGAAACAAAGGAACTAGTAACCTTTTTCATATTGTTGATAAAGGTGATACATTAAAGTGACAGGCGTTATGTGGGCGTGTAAATAAAAGCATTTTAATTATGAAGCGTAATTAAAAAACGTGACAGTATTTCCATTTAACAAAAATAGCACCTACAATGTGTTGATGTCATGCCTTTTATCAGTCTGTGAGTATGTAAATAAAAAAAAAGTATATTCTAAATTTAAATGTATTGTTACAAACCCATATTATATATATATACATATATGACATGTAATCATCTGTTGGTGAAGTATTAATAAATTTGTTTCACCACATTCTACCAACAATGCAACGCGCCTACACCCACTCACTTATGATGTGAATCATTCCTATACAAATGCTTACTATGACCCTCATCCCTGATCATCCTTTATCAGATTTATTAGATAAACGGTTTATTATAAAGGTCATTAAGCTGAGTTCATCGGTGGAATATGGATTCGATGTCCGCAGGTTCAAAGCCGGGCATGGCCGAACGAATTATACAGAGAAATTTGTGTACGATGATTAATTTAAATTTATAACACTATCGGATGATGATAAGGTCGTGAAAATGCACAGTTCCACCACATAAATATAGAACTGTGTTATTGTAAAAAAAGACATGTCATTGTATATATATATATATAAAAAAACAGTGATTGTGATTTGAATATATAAATTAAATATATCACAGCCTCGAGCTATTTATAGAACAATTTCTTATAGATTATTATTACTCAATTATATTGCTCTAAATTTTATTGTCAACGCAGCGTATTGCAAAATAACGTGCTCGATTCAGCGTCGTCACTATTATTTACCCTTGCCCAATGTAAACATCGCCGGCGAATGCATCTATGAATGTAGAAATCACGTAAATCAAATAAGCGATTTTCTACTTATAGGAAAACTAACAAACGTATGGACAAAAATAATGTCACAGTGAAAAAAAAAGACTTGTGCTATTAAATTATGAGTGGTACAAAACATCACTATCGTGTCTAAGACAGAGTTTATAGCTAATTTTATTATACTCGTACAAGTAGTTAACTTATTTTTTTTATCACTGCTATTTCACAGTGTATAAATAAGAACCTGTTATATTTAAAATGATTAATAAGTTACATATAATATAATGTTGTATGTATAATATTATGAGTCCATAAGGCTAAAATTGTAGAAGCTGGAAATCTGTATCGTTTGAAAAATAACAGCCGTGGAAATTCACATGTTAACAAATTAATTTCCATTTTTATATAAAAAAAAATAGCAGTTATGAATGGTGTGTTCAATGTGTACGTCTAACTTATCCCTCACGAATAGCCACCTATTATTAACTGTCCTCAATTAAGACTATGGCCTCATGATTATTTAACAACAAGAATATGTGTAGAGAGGCTATTTTATTTTTATACTGAGCTATACTAAATAATCCATATTATTCTTTCTTTACAGATCATTTTAACAGGAAGCAGTTCTTTATCAAGTCTGCATAATGGTCAATGTAAGTATAATTAAATATATAATTTGCATTTACAATTATCTTGTATTATCTTTCCAAAGATCACAAGACTAACATGTCTTTATACATTCGTACTTTGTATTCTAAGCGAACAGGAGAGACAGATTAAAACATATTGCTGATTCAATAATATATCAACTGATTTTAAAGTTTATATACTATTCTCATAAAGGTTATCTTATAAATTTCGTTCTTTGTTTAGATAACGAAGCACGTACATTATCTGCCTGTCAACCTAATGTATTGAAAAATATATTTTTCATTGCACGGGGGTTATAATAAATTATACATATATGTGAAAAAAAGACGTCGATATATACAGAGTGAATAAAACGAACGGGATGTAGAAAATAACAGTACATATTGATGATATTAAGTTTTTACTTAAAGGGAACAAACATTATTCTGTTTTTAATAATAAGAATGACTGTATACGCAACTTATTTTTAAAAAACTTAACTCAGCTGTGTTTGAAGCAATTAAAAATACAAAACAGACATTAACTATATTATTAGGTATATCAATCGAGAGGTATATATGTAAATGGGCAGAGACAAAACGGTTAAGTACATTTTCCTCCTTTGTTTTCCAATTGGGTTTTTTAATGTTAAAAAGAAATTGATAAGCTTAGGGTTATCTACAAAAAAAAAACAGGGTGCATCGTAAATCCAAACATATTATGCCACCCATCCAATAACTGACCCCGCCCCACGTTCCTTAACTACAGTGATCGGACGAGAACCGGTGTATTCAACATAATATCCGACACAGTGTTTACCCCTGCCACTTTTCCTCAGGCAATAAGATTAGGGATCAGAATTTCAATGCCCTCCCAAAAGAAGTTTCACTTTAAAAATTTGCAAGTAACTTTATATTTCTGTATTCCTCATACTTCATGATCTGCTATAATGCTTGTACAATACAAATTAATTACAAAATCTTGTACGCCTTACTTACTATGGTCGAATTTCGGCTACTGTTCGACCACCAGTAAGGCTTACCCAAATCTCTAAACAACGTGCAATGGCCACAGGTCATTAAATATAATATTTGCATAATTCGTGTTTCTCGAAAGACTATCTATAGTAACACGGCAAATTGACCGAAATAACCAACTGGCCACGGAATAACCAGCAATCTATTGCCGATTGCCGCTATCATGCGATGCCCCGGCTACTGGTAGATCCCCAAGTGCGACAAATTAAAACAGTAATTGTTATATGTCTATTGCCATGTGTAAGGTGGGCACGTTCCAATTCGGTATATATGTGCTATTCTACCATACCATGCCATACCATTTCGTAGTTACTATTCAATTAAAAACATTTGCCATATCCTCACCAGACTGTATTCGATTAATATACAAGTAATAACTCATTACAATTACTGTGTTACAATCGGTTAAATTATTGAAGGAAATATTTTCATTAAAGGAATCAAATGGAGCCGTTCCGGTTGCGCAGGAGATGGAGACATTCCTGTCGCCGGATGAGAAGAAGAAACCGCAGGTTGTTAAGAAGTAAGAACCATTAACAGCTTCCTATTAAGAACTATTAAGAACACAACCCTTTTATGTATAGTTTTTTAAATACTTTATACATTCAAGCATTGCAGCAGATTTCCAATGTGAGTGGTAACTAACCAGAATAATAGGATTCATCACGATGTTTTCCTTCATCGAAAACTCCAGTACGTTGAACGACTCATTACAACTTCATATTTTGCGGCTTAAAATGCTTTCATATATAATTAAAATCATTTATTAGTAAGTAAGCGTAGACTATTGTTTTTTATTACAACCCTCTCGTTTAAAGTTGTTCGACGGAGGTATTTCGATAATTTGCGAAATATATTTCATAGTTTATAACGACTCCTCATTCGGTTCGTGAATGTTGAGTGTGTTTTATACGTTACGAATAGATTCGGTTACCATAGAACTAATTTAGTTAACAATGATGACTCAAAGAAATATTAGGTAGGTAATATTTCTATTGTATTGAATAATTAAGTCCAAATTTGTTCGACACATTTGTTCAAGAGATTCCTCTATACATGTTATTCTTACCGATATCTTATTTAACAGTTATACACGTGTTCTTGTAGTATTTCGTCTTATAATATATTCTGAACGAAGTGCCGAGAAAATTTTATGTTTTCTTTATTGCGACGGTAAGCATTTCTAAGGCTTATCATGTCTATTGTTCGTGTCCACAATTCTGAAAGTATTACTTGGTTTTATACGTTTTGCATATCGTCTCGAATGAACTGTGAATTATTGTCTACCTATTATATAATTACAATCGGTTTGGACGAATATTTTATTGGCGCATCGAAAATAAGTTATAGTATTTTATCTTGGTCACAGATTATTACATTTTTCCATATGAGGAGATAAACAACAATTATAATGTTTAACAAGAGATGACTTGAAATCGCTGAACGTGTTACAGTTGTTTTTTTTTTCGAACTGACCTACACTGCCAGCAATAATGCCTTCACAGTTTCACCGGACTACTAAGGGGAGCGCTTAAGGCACTCACCCGATTTTATATAGACGACTAGCACAAGGGCGCACGGCACGCCTCGGCTTGGGCTGTCGTCGAGAACCCGAATCTAGCTAGCTAAGCTAAACTAAGCTAAACGAACGTATTACAGTATTTTATTTTTATACTATATAGGATTTAACATATGACCACAATCTCATCTGCTGTTAAATGATGTCGCGGTCCAAGATGGTAATCTTAATCCATATATAAAAAGTCTTTATTCTCCTAAACTCAAAAAAAACTCTTTATAGATTATTTTAAATGAATTTGGTAAACGTTTTCCTATACTTATTTACATGAAGTACTTGCTGCATATCTAATGATTTGTCACAAATTACTGCACGTCATTTAAACGACATGATACAGAAAAACAAAACCATAGCTATACGATCGCTCGAGACGCGGTGAAGCTCGCAGAACCCGTATGACCTGGTATATTCATGGATAATTTTAACTATTTATAGATACAATATGTCCCGCGATGCAGAAGCGGACGAATACGATCCGTTCGCGGAGCGAAACCTAGAAAATCCTACGTCGTAAGTAGAATTTAATCTTTTTTTAACAACAATATATATACTACTACTTCTATGTTTATATGTGTATATTGTATATATAACTTCAACTGGTGTAAAGTGTCAATGTGAACGGAATAAGTCGCTGGCCCCGAGAAGGGTCTGAGTATGCCGACACTTTCTACACCGAAAGGTTAACTCGAATGTAAGAATCGAACCCGTAGCCGATCGTTACCGCAAAAAGACCACGAAATCTTTTGACTAGATATATAACGGGACCATTATCTAATGCAAGAGGTGCTATTGTCATTCTTCGTCCTGTATCATCTTACTTCATCTAGAAGTTATAGCGCAATGTATGTCGCAAAACAGATAGCGTCATAAAATATTTTATTTATAAGTATCAGCATATTTGCGAAATGAATATTTATATATACAATACACGTGCGCTAAATACAGCTGTGCTATTATATTAAAAAAAAATGTTTTCAATGGGTTAGTGGCTTGGAATAAGGAAAAAAAAATGTCCCAAGGAACGGTTTCTTAGTTAGCTGGTCACGGCCAGGATCACTGGGACGTGGGCGTACAATTATTAGCGTACACTACTTATTACTCAATCTCAAGACGATTGTATTGACGCCACACTTTAGTTACTATGTTTATACAAATATTATATTCTATTCCTTTAAAAAATGTATTATTCCACTCAAAGGAAGCATACATTACTTGAATAACAAGTAATCGCAGGGGTCCAGTTATTTGTACCAGCGGAATTACAATAAAATATTCACAACCTCAAAGAACAACGTGAAGTAACTGGTTTTGTCGGAATTTGCTTAGACTTACCGATTTACATTGTTTTTCTTTTTATATTATAGGGGGCAAACGAACAGGTGAGTCACCTGATGGTAAGTGATCACTGCCGTCCATAGACACTAGCAACACCAGGGGAGTCGCAAGTGCGTTGCCGGCCTTTTAATATATGTGGGCCTCCGGCGCTCTCACTGACCGAACGAAACGCAACAGTGCAAACACTGTTACTTCACGTCGGTTTTCTGTGAGAGGGTGGTACTACCTCGGGTGAGCCGACCCATTCATGCTGAAACCAGTAATAGCTTCAGCGTAGCTCTACCACCTATTAAAGCTTATGGTGAAATCATCACGGGAACAACCTGATAAATGTTATAATAATACCACCGTATGTGGGGAAATGTATGACTGTGAATATCGCAGGATTTCAAATCGCTATTACGTCATGGAACACCGTGGTGGTTGTACCGGCTCCTTCTGTTCGGGCAGAAACTTTTTTTGAGGGCTCTTACAGGCTGGCGTTATTATTGACTTCTTACTTTATATATAAACAAATTTTTGAATAGATGATGGATCTAGAATGATAGAGTTGCGCGCATCACATAAAAACTACTGGATAGGTTTAGATCAGATCTTTTTAGCTATATTTCTTAGATACTTAGCTCTTATTAAAAGAAAACTATTACAATATCTTCATTAAATATAAAGTTACTAAAGTTTTAATAAGCTACGAGTTTATTAAATACATTTTCTTGTCGTGGAGAATTGGGGCAAGCGATGTGGTGCGCATACGTAAGACAACGTACACGAAGTCGCGAGTATCAGCTAATCAATAATATAACATTAGTTTTCACTTTCAAAAGTGACGTATCTAATTAAATTTAATTCTAAATAAATAAGAAAATGATCAATAAATCTCCGAGACACATAACAAGACTTCGTCAAATATGTGTTTCAGAAATATGGATACACTCACACATCTTCTGAAAGCATCTCTTGGCACCGGTATATTGGCTATGCCTAAAGCCTTCAAAAACGCCGGTCTTATCTCTGGGATATTCCTCATCGCATTAGTTGCCGTCATCTGTACACACTGCTCCTATATTCTCGTAAGTGATTCAGTATTCAACCAGGCATTTCATTCATGTAACTATAATTTTGGTCCATTAATCAATTCTCGACCAACTGTGTTTTTAACAGCCTTTGAAAGATGTGCTCCTTCCTGCAGTCGCATAATATAGAACTTATTTTGATATCGCTGTGCTGTATTTGCTTATAACTAATTCCCTCTATATATTGATATGCGATAACACCCTTACATAGTTAGCAGTAGCGTCTGCTAATAGCGGCCAATTTGGACATTTTTCCCACGATACCTGAGTTCAGTGGTGGCGTTTTAAAAGTAGTAGGTACTGTTAATTTATCATTCATGACTAAGTCAGATATACTTGCTGATTATTTTGTACTATTTCTTACTGCTTCATTATTCATTTTTAAATATTTAGCTATTTTAATAACAAAGTAGGTATATAGCTTTATTTAATATATACGTTAAAGGGTGGTAATTTGTGTTTGGGTCCAGTGTAACATTATAGCGGTTGGAGTATGTAGTAGATAGACATAAAGAGAATTGAAAAGTCAAATAAAAGTGCTGGCGATACGCATTGACATAAGCGATTGTTTGCTTTGCGATTTTTTTGTTATTAGTACTTATTTTGATACTGTAAGGAAATATATTCTCGGTGTTTATGAACATTGTATATAGAGGGATTATTATTATGAACGTTGAAATTCTTATGTACAGATAAAATGTGCTCATGTGCTATATTACAAGACGAAGAGGTGCACCATGTCGTTCGCAGATGTCGGAGAGGCCGCATTAGACAATGGGCCGCAACCGTTAAGGAAATTTTCTAAAATATTCAGGTACCTTATAAGTTTAAAATTTTCCTTTTTGTTCCAATACGTATTTATTTAGACAAATACAGGATATAAATAAGTCGACAGGTAAATTGAATACAATAAGTTATAAAGCAATGCAAATTCTTGCAATTGAACGGGAAAATAATAATTCTGAAAAATAATAACAATTGCGAAGTCCTTGGAGCTAAGTTAAAAATAGCACTGGACACGTTTGTTTATTTATACCTACTAATGTTACACTCGTTGGTGTGCATTAAAAACAGTAAACAATTTTAAAAACAGTATTTACTTCGAAACACTACGAATTACTAGCGTATGTTTTTTTTTTAACTATTGTATTTTTTCTATTTCAGGTTATTTATAACAGTGAGCCTTTTCTTAACTTACTTCGGGACTTGTTCCGTGTATACTGTTATAATCGCTAAGAATCTATTACAGGTATGTATATAAAATACGTTATACGGATGAATCTATAAAGTGCTATAATATGTTCAAGTATTTTGAATGATCGAAAAATTGTATTACAGGTAGTCGCTGTGAATATAAACCAACCGGAAGAAGACGTTGAAATAAGAATCTTCATAATAGCTCTTCTCCCACCACTTATTTTCATGGCATGGATACGAAATCTCAAATACCTCGCTCCGGTATCAATGATCGCGAACATTTTCATGGGCCTCGGTCTCGGAATCACATTTTATTATCTCATCGGAACCGGTGAATTGCAAATCGACAATATCCAAAACATGCTGTACAAGCCACCGCTTCAATGGCCGGAGACTCTCTCCCTGACAATTTTCGCAATGGAGGCTATAGGTGTGGTTATGCCCCTTGAGAACTCGATGAAGACCCCGCGCTCCATGCTCGGGATATGCGGCGTTCTTAACAAAGGAATGACCGGAGTTACGCTAGTTTATATTATGCTCGGTTTCCTTGGATATTTGCGTTACGGAGAACTAGTCGAAGACTCCATCACTCTTAGCCTGAACAAATATGAAATGTTAGTATGACCAGAGTTTTTATTATTGTTAAGTTTATAAGGAAGATATTACAATAATTCATGACGTTAAAAACGGTGATAGCTCAGCCATAGTTAAAGTGATTTCGGAGCACGTCTTTTTAGCACTAGTGTCGCCGTCCAAACTCTCAAAAAAAAATTCTCCATCCATCATCACCTTTCCGATCATCTCTTTCACTCACACTCTTGGCTCGTGCACAACGTCATTTCTTTTGCATCATGATTCCCTCCATATCAATAAAGAATATACGTATACATCATTTTCTTATTTAGAATAAGCAAAGGTCAGCTTTTCATACATCCTACATTATTAATAAATACATGCACATTTAAGTTCATACAGTTTTAATAATATTTAGATATACACAATGTATGAACTTGAATTACAACACTGATTATATACAAAACATGTATAATATTATTTAGTTATTATGACATATAATAATAAAAACTTAATAATTGATATGGTACACACGTTGCCCGACAGTAAATGTAGTTGATGACGACTGGTGCCGAGTATACACGATTCATTGCGTCACCGAACTAAGCGCGCTTGATGTTGTGTAAGCGTAAGCGTGATCCGAGTATAAGGATTTACTTTCATTCCCTGTTCGATAAGCGTAAAAAGGTTACGCTTCGAAAATTGAATGCATATTTATACAATACTAAAAAAATGTACTTTTATGAAACCACGATTCGAGTAAAACTTTTTTTTGGATCATAGACATTTAACTGAAAATTTTCGGAAACCTATGCCATTTAGGGTATTAAAATCGGGATTTTAATCTTCACCTAATAATTGGAAAATGAGAATGATAATGGGAAATCAATAGTAGACAAGATATCGAACTATACATTTTAATTGCAATCTGCGTATTAGAGTACGGAATAAATACAATCATTCAGATGATAGACGTATTCTAAAAACTGAGCACAAGATTCATTTAAATCATTGAACCATTTTAAATTGAGCCATAGGCGCCGCCATATTGGCCTTGGCTGCTCTGCCGAGCGCCTTTTACCTTAACCCTAACCCGCTACCTACTGTAAACCAAAAAAAAATTGAGGCGATTAAAAAAAAGTTTCACTTTAATAATTTTAGAGGCTGAAATAAAAATATTATTCACCGACATTATTTTATTAAGAACTTGAATTGATATTGAAATCTTTCTTTACAGTAAGGCTCAAATCGTGAAAGTGTCCATTGCGATCGCGGTCTACTGCACTTTCGGTCTCCAGTTCTTCGTCTGTATCGAGATCATGTGGAACGGGATCAAGGACTACTTCACCAAGCGTCCGGATCTGTCCGACTACATAATGAGGACGATCATGGTCACCGTCTGCGTACTGCTCGCTGTGGCCGTGCCAACTATAGGTCCCTTCATGGGTGTTATCGGCGCGTTCTGCTTTTCCATCCTTGGACTAATCGCACCGGCGTTCATAGAAGTGATAACGTACTGGGACGTCGGATTCGGCTCCTGTAATTATATCATATGGAAGAACATCCTTGTCGTTATATTCGGTTTGTTCTCATTGGTATTCGGCACCAAGGATGCGATAATTAGTATTATTGACGTTTACAGTAAAAACTAGTGGTGTGATTAACATTAAAAAAAAAATGACTACATTGCTGTGCTAAATAAAAGAAGTATTTTTAAGTTATGTTAAGGATTAAAGAGTTCAATTTTTTTTTTGTTAACACCCGTTGTTAGATTTATACAGCGCGCATTATTAATATAAAAACTAGTTTTAATATATGCATGAATGAATAATGTTTTACTTTTTTCTAATAAAGTTATACTATGTTTAATTATCAATACGAGGGTACCGCTATATGGCAAGCATAGTTGTCGTAAAAATGAGGCGTAAAGATTTTCGGGCCAATTAATGACTGTTATATGGGGGATTACATTACTGCGTTTTATTTGAATTATAATGTATCTGTGCGACAAGAAGGCCAGTTTATATTATTTACCGGATAAAATTAACTATATACCCGAACTGTTCTGTATCAGTTTAAATTTATAGAAAACTGTTTAAATTTATGCAGGAAGAAAAAATGGATTTTCAATGAATAAATATATATATGTATGTAGATATATAATTCCGAAGTTGACCAGTTCACATAGTTCATGTTTTTGTTTCTTTTGGACAGGTGTAGTGGTTATGGTATGAATTATTATGCGCTTTAGTTTGAAAGAATAAAATTTCGTTTACATTCCCAATCCAGGAATAAAGTGTTTGATGTGTGATAGTGGAGTGCCTACATGTTTTAATGTGTGTAACAATTATAAAAATATGTAAAACGTACCAAATAAATAGTATTTTGTTAAACTATATTTATATTTAAAATCATGCGGATAAGGTCTAGAATTACAAATTGAAACGTCACTGAACATTTACTGTCAATATTAAGTCGCTACCAAGGAATTAAAAATAGTATTGTAAAAAATTATAGGTACTTATTGAATTGTGTATATATATATATTGTATTGTATTGTATATATTTAGGTATCAAACGAGCCACGATACGTTTTGTGTACCAAATATCATCTCTTAAAGCTTTTATTTTTCCATACGAATACTTTATTGAGTTTATTTTAGATCTATTAACATATACACAGGGCATAAGATTTTTTGTGACTTCGGCGTCAATATTTATAGAATTTTATATAAATATAGACATGTTGTTTATGGATTGATTCCTTTTATATTTTCTGTGGCAATAGTTATTGAGCTCATAAATCGTATTAATAATTGAAGTTTTACCAAAATTATACTATAAAGCCTTAATCATAAATCTCAGCCTATAGACGTTCACTGTTGGGCATACGCCTCACCACACGTTCTCTACAGCGTGTGGCTCTATGTCGCCTGTAACCTACGGCTCTTCACAATTTTTACAATGTCAGAACTTTTTTTGGTCCATCGACTAGCAGTCCTTCAGCTTTGCTACTCGACGAACAGTGTCGGCAATTTTAGTTCTCCTACGGATCTCCTCATTTCTGATTCTGTAAACCCTTAGTGCCTTAAAAGATTACATTACATAAAACGCGTACACACACAGCGAATCATCATAAAGTTCAGTGATGACAGTCTTGATTTTATATAATGTATAAACCATTTTCAAATTTATACAAGGAGAAAATTATATGTTTTAGAAATAATATTAACAAATCTGTATTCTATTCAAATTGGTACCCATATTTTATTTTATATAATTCTAAATAATCGAATGCAATTAACTATCGCAATCAAAACCAATTCAAATTATGATAAACGTGTAGAAAGATATTGCTCTTACGTATACGGAGCGCAGATATCTCGAAGAAGAAAAAGAGACATTTTGACATTTCTCCTGTCATTTTGCGTTTGCGAAGTACATCATTAATTAAAGTGCACGCTTCATTATGAGTCGTTTGTTGGAATCAATAGGTAAGAAGTTACCGCTTTAATTAAAACAACGCGACGTCGATAGATCAATATAGTTCAATATAAATTCTAACGTGTATTATAAATAACAGTGTAGGTATGTGTGTTTGAATGTTTATTATGAACAGATGTACGAATTTTAATGAAAGATGACAAGGAACCTTTTGTGGAACAGAAAATATGATAGTATTTATAACGAAATATATATTTTTTATAATGCAATCGAAATATATCGGTACATTTCTTTACACCGTGCTGGCAACACTGACACTATAGAGACTTGGTGCCAACAAAAAAAGCGTACTAGATAGGTTTTTTATTTATTCGTAACATAACACTTGATTTTACCGTTTACGGTTTATCGGGAGCACCGAGAATTTGTTGTATTTTTTTTGTGAATTTTATGCCTAATGCTTAAATTGATTCATAAGTCAAAATTACGTTATCATTTTCATCACAAGTCTTCTGAAGTTAGCCCTAAAAATACGAAATGCGTTACAATTTAATAACTGTGCATATATGATTAAAAATTGCTATTTATACTAACCATCGTCATTCTATACATAGTAAGCTTATTGATTTTTAAGGTTGATAAATCCAGCTAGGTACAGTTACCCATAAAAATAATTTCAAAGACGCAAAAGTTTATTACTTCTTGAAAGAGACTTAATTAAGCACATGTCAATCGTTGTGTTTTTTTTTTATATAAAAAAAATGACAACTTGTATTACATAATATCAAAAATAAAAAAAAACTTCACACTAGCCAAATGAATGTAATGAAATGACCAGTAACTTTCAATAAACGCGAATTGAAAGTGGAATGGATATCGATTTTATAGTATTACGTGTTAATATTAGTCGGTTTAATTAGATAGCGTTTAATTGTAAAGGTATATACAAATCAGTAATTCGGCCAGTGGGGTAACAGAGGGGTGAGGCAAACGGTGAGCGCAAGAGTGTGGCAGCGAGCGTCAGAGGTCCCCAAACGGTCACATTATTTACTAGCTTTATATTCATTAACTTTCAGGAACATATTTCCTAAAGTATATACATAAGTTGAACAAAAAAAAAGTATAATTATTTAATTTTTAAACAAGCTGCTCTTAAAACATACGTCGGATTTTTTAAAGTGTACGGCGTCTATTTCAAAATTCACCATTTTATTTTTGTTTTATTTTCGTGTATTATCATCGGAACTGAACAGACGTGCAAAAATTCTTTTTTTCAAACCGACTACACTGTTGACCTTGCAAAACCTCTACAGTTTCACCGGACTACGACGTGCAAAATTGCAAAGTCGTGGGTCCGAAGGAACTGATTCTAATTCACTTTGCAATATTTGACTTAAGCAAACTAACAAAGATTGCAAGCTAAATAAAAGCTTATATTAATAACAATAACGTGTAATTCAATAACATAAAGACGTGTCGCTGTAACAACCCTTCGTTAGATCATGGAACGATGTCACCATTGCAATTTGTTGCAGGCAGCAATAGTAGGTATAGTTACTCAATTGGTTTCAACAGTCATTGCATTTACAACCCTAAATTCGTGTTATAAATAATATATTTATTTTTAACCTTAATAATCAACCTGCCATTAACGACTTGATACTTCGGAAGCGGCAGGTGGCTTTATTTATTCGCAGCCTCTTAGAAACACTATTAGAAAATCTCAAAACGACATTTTGTAAACTGTTAATTTATTATATTAAAATATACATTTAAATAATTATTCCATGCAGTCGTTCTCATGTATGAGCGAACGCTGAAATCGAGCGTCGTTTGACTTCTAACCTCGATTATCCAGAACAAGATATTTATGGAGCTATGCTTTATTTTAATTGAAGGTATTAGTTGCGTTTTTCAGCGTCACCGTTCTGGTTATAAAACTCTTATTATTTATACAAGTAAATTCCTTGTATTCAATTTAAATGTACGCTTTATGTAATTCTACAACTAAATACTGTATAATTGCAAACGCGTAAGTTTACCGAAGGCACATAGGTACTCGACTTTCAGTGTTCGTCTCTATATAACCTAGTATATACAAAAAAAAAGACACAGATGTATCAGTAACGAACGAGACCTTGTGATTTTAATTTATATAAGAATAATTCTTTTTTTTTTAACTTTTATATTAATATAGTAATAATGAATGTACACAATTCTTATACAATTTTAAATAAAAATCGGTACAAATAGAACAAAAAATATTGTCCAGTCATTATTTCTTTTGAACTCGTACAGTAAAACTTAAAAATTATCAGAGTTCCTAGTAATATTATTAAATTTATTTATTCGTTAGTAAATATTCGACGATAATAATCACACATTTGTATTTATATATTTTATAAAATATTGTACAATATGAAAGTAGCGAGAGATTGAGAGATTGTGTTAATTAAAATTTATAAGATTTATAACTCGTTGTTTGTTTTAAATACTTATGTTTGATCCAGCAGTAAATCTTTAACATTGTAATCAGCCTTATGTATAGTTAGGAACCGACTGCGACGTAGTACTCCTGAGTATAAGGTGAAACTAAACAATAACATACATCTCCACAAGACATTTTTCCATTAAAGATTTTTACAAGAATTAAAGAGTACTTAATATATGCTATATGATAACTATAAAAATAGATGGCTGTTGTTAATTTTTTTTTTATTTACACGCCCTGAAAAATAAAATATTCTCCTAAAATAGTCAATAAATTGAAGTAAAATGAAATAAGTCCATGTTTTAATAAATTATTTTTATTAATTAAATAGTTATCTTAGTTAATTACATTTATTAAAAAAAAACATTAATTCAGATTTATTTTGGCGCCATTGGAGTATAGGGGTGGTGAAATAAACGAGCCTTGTGCAACACTCATCCCTTTAGATTGGTGCATCCATGGAAGGGTACCGGTGAATTCATCATACATACGTCGTACTACACTCGAGATGCGAGACTACGACAACGACCACGTCCAGGTATCGCAGGATCGGTATGAAGAAAAAATCATGTTGCAGCAGATGCACAACCTGGTACGAAAGTATTTTTCTATTGTGCCGATGGGTGTAAGCAATAAGCCACGCCAAAATTCTGATGACGTACCTGTGTGTGAATATTTAGGAAAAGCTGCACGTCTGATTATGGAAGATGGTATGTCGGTCTACCTTGACGAGATTCTAACTCCAAAATGTCTGATTCCAAATCAAGTGTCCTAAGTCCCAAGTGTGGAGTTTTTGGCGGGATCTTAGTCTGTCATGTAGTGGCTTTTATATTTTATTCATAATCTTGTGTTATTAGACCCTATATTTTGTAATATTGGTGGTGTTTTACGTAATATAGTTCGGTTATTATGCACAAGTGAAGTGGATGGGAAATAATACCACGGAGCATGCATTTTAAGATGCCACCAAAACTCCATAGAATGTTCTAACAAAGAATCCACCATCTTGTTAGAACATTATAATTATCACAAGACACTTACCTGGAAAAATCTTGTTACTTGACGCTGGCTAGTGGACAAACCGCGACGGATCCAAAAAATAAAGAAGAAGAAGAAGTCCCAAGTGTCCTGCGTGAATTCGCGCAGAGGTACAGACAACGGATTCATTACTTGTTAAGTAACAATTTTGCTGAAGAAGTAAGTAATATGTATCATAATAATACAAATAGAAGAATATGGTACTTACCTCATTTTGCAGTAGACAACCCGAGCAAGAAGAAGCTACATCTAGTATTTGACGCGGCTGCAAAAACATTGGGTTTATCATTAAATGACTACTTACTGAAAGGTCCAGACATGATATGTCATAAAATTATTGGCACCGCTAATATATTTTTCGCTTTGTACATCGCACATATTTATCGGAGATTACACTCCGAAAAACCGCAAGAATACTATATGTACTACGTACGCATTGGACATCGCAAACCAAATTATTGGATTCATCGCCGCTAACAGTGAGGATAGTGAGACGCCGCTGCTCCGTATATGGTGCTGAGTTTGCAGCTTAGTTCATGCCTTTTATTTTGGGGTCTTTGTTATTATATTTATTTATAGGAAAGACCACCTACCGCTCCACGCTCATTTCCTTTCACGCATTTGTTATACATTTTTATTTTCACCGCATTCATCCTGGTGGGACCTATTTACACGGTTCCACCAGCCCCTTCAGTTATAGTGCTTTAACTATTTTGTTAATTTATACAAAATAAAAAAAAGAGTTACAGTTCCTATTTGTTTTATTACCGGTAATTTATAGTTGATTTTTCATCATTTCAGTATTCAAAGTTGGGTGATAATTGTCTCACATTTGTATTCTTTATATAATTTATGAGAAATCAAATAAAAATAGTGATTATTAAACATTTATAAGAATTATGACTTGTTGCTTATTTTGCTTATCGTGAAGAATGTGTAATCCAGCTATCCCGTATTTTTATGACTTATATGCTAGCACAAATCATTTCTTTTTTTTAATATTAATGTTACGTGAAATGGAATGTATCTATTCACTTATCTCGGTGAACGCACTTTATCTGAACACAAGTGCTGCCCGCCCACTAATGAACAACGAGAATTTTTGAATCTCTCAACGTCTTAACCGTTCTGAGCGTAACTGCATTCAAAACAATGGAATATCGGTAATATCACTACAAAACTTGTACAAAACCTAGTGCCATTGTAGATTAGAGTGCTTTATTAACAAGATCAGCGACCTAAGCCACCAACTCAGCCGTGGTACCCCGAAGAAGTGGATCTCTGTGTAAAGGTAAGTGGGGCATTCATGCCCTCGTAA